>CM053770.1:315991801-316020819 GCA_028658325.1 Potorous gilbertii
ACTTGAGCAGAGCTCCGGAGGGCAGGGCCTGCTTTTCTCCCGCTGTTTCCTGTCTCAGGATTCCCGGCGCTCGGCGCTTAGTAAGAGCTTCTTAAGGCCGCAGGGCAGGGCTCGGAGCCTTCCGCGTCGGCCTAAACGTGCGCGGAGAACATCCGGCCGAACCACGGCACGCTGGTCGGCACCATTTTACACCGTGCTCCGGGAACGGGTTTCCATTATTTTCATACACTGGCACATTGAACCAGGGCGAGAAACGATAACGAGGCCCAGCGGAAGGGGGGAGGGGGCTGACCGACGCCCGACACAACGCGCGCACGGCGCGCACGCGGGGCTTCTGGGGAAGCGGGCCTTCTTGGCGGGACGGGCGCAGCCTCCAGGCTCAGGCCTGCTCCCGGCAACCAACCGCGGTCCGAGCGCAGGCCCACCCCTGGAGACGAAGGGCGGGCCCTTCCCAGACGTCGGTCATCGCGTTCCTCGTCCTCTGATTGGCCAGCGCCCTCTGTCACGTGGCCTGGGGCGGAGGCATATAAGTCGGGAGGCGAAGGTTGCGTTCCGCCATTTTGTGGACGTCGGGGGAGTAGCGCCACAGCTGCGCGGGGACGGAGCCGGGAGGAGCGGGAAAAACCCAGTCGAGCGGTGGGAGTTGGATCCCCGCCTGTTAAGCCACAGCACCCGGTAAGGAAACGGGCAGCGGAGCGGGCGATTGAGTTCTTTTTCGCCGCCATCGTAGTCGTGAGGCCCGAGCGGGGCCGAGCGCAGACAAAGAGGCGCCGCCGCCATTTTGTGACGTTCGGCGGCCGGCGGTCGGGCCGCCATTGGTAGTGCGGGGAGGGACCTCCGAGTGTCCGACCAAGGGTTGGGCGCCCGCGGAGCGCCGGGAGTGGAAGCCCCGGGGGGTGAGGCGAGGGGATGGCCGGGGAGTGGGGGCGGGGAGGACGACGCATCCGGAAGAGGAACCGCGGCCGCCCGGGCGCGGCCTCCCGGCTTATGGCGCCTTTGCTCGCTTTACGGCAGATTGATTCTCGGTTGTTGCCGAGGGCTTGGCCTCCGCGGAGCGAAGCCTCCTTCCCGCGCTTCTGCGCGCGGGGGCGCGTGCGGAGGGAGGGCCTCGGTCCTCCCGAGTGCGGGGGCCGCGGAGGACGCTCGGCCTGCTGGGAGCGAGGGAGGGAGGGAGGGGGCCTCCCGCGCGCGTGGTGGGCCGCAGGAGGCCGAGGGCCCTGCGTGATGCGGCCCAGGTACAGGCCTGGGACCTGTTGCGGTGCGCGTCCTCCCTTTTTGTTATGTCTGAAGCTTGTGTGATGTTTACCTCTCCGCATTCCTAGCAGCCTGCTGGGACTCGCTTAAATCCGTAGGCTGGGTGTGGCGTGTTCGGACGGGCGGTAGGGGTGAAGTTGGGAGCCCCGTCTTGAAGTCTGCGGGCTTGGGGTTGAAGTCTTCCTGCCAGCGTCCAATGAAGTTAAAAATTGGGTTGATACGGGAGGAGCGGGACAACCAGGAATGCGGCGTACTTGAAATTTTTTACGCAGGGTTGTTAACTTATTCTCCTCTGGCTCCATGCGCCTTCTCACCAAGGATACACAAAGCAGTAATGACCCCCCCAGTGAGAAGTACTGGAGAATATAGGAAGAGTATTCAGACCGGCATAGATTGGCAATTTTGAAGGATGAGTAGCTGCAATAGTTGATTTGTAAATTAAATTAGCAGACTTTAAACGTTTAATACGCACGGCCTTATTTACGGTTGGAGTTGTAAAGAAAAGTAATTCCTGGTCTGGGGCCCCCTAGCTCTTAAATGAAATGGGAGACCGTAGGCAAAGAACTGTGTAAACGAGACATACTGGATAATTTGGAGGTGATCTCAGAAAGAAGACCCTAGCATAAAACGGAAAGACTTCTTTCAGAAAACATATTTACAAAAGAATTATTAAATGAGTCATTGGTTTTGATTATACTAGTGACCACAAAGTTATGGATTTCAAGGGCGCTTGAGGGCGGGTTTAAGGGTGGGAATCTTGGAATGAAATGACACTGGTCTTTTGCCAAAGACTTTGGTTCTGGAGCTCGTTCCCCCGTATATGCTGCTACATATAAACAAGATAGTTTCTCAGAGGGAGGAGGTGGGTTGGTGAGTAGTTAACAGACATAAATTGGATTTCGTTGGACTTTTCTTGTCTTTGATATTCTAAAGGAGTGCACTTAGTTATAATTATCTTAAGTCATACTGATTAAGAATTTTATTAAAGTTTTGTGAATACTAAATGTTTTTTGCCATTGTCTCATTTCAGAGATGCATCGTGATTCTTGTCCACTGGATTGTAAGGTTTATGTAGGTAACCTTGGTAACAATGGCAACAAGACTGAATTGGAGCGAGCTTTTGGATATTATGGACCACTCCGAAGTGTGTGGGTTGCAAGAAATCCTCCCGGCTTTGCTTTCGTTGAATTTGAAGATCCCAGAGATGCAGCTGATGCTGTTAGAGAACTAGATGGAAGGTAATGCTCTATGTAACATCTGTGTAGTTACTTTTACTTAACATACGAATTACACATTTACACGTTGAATTCACTAGAGGAAGTTACAATGAATTGTATATCATAAAACTATAGCACAATTACATAGACAGCATTTTAAAGAAATGTCTTCATTTTACAGCATTGAAAACTGAGGCAGAATATAGCTAATTTGCCTGTCGTCACACAGTTGGTATCACTTGGGAGACTTTTATGATACCAGTGAAATTGTACAACTAGATCGCTAACATATCAGTGAGCAAAATAAATCAGTTACCAGATTTAGTGCAAACTTCATAATCCACAATAAAGTTGACATTTTTGTTAGGCAACTACATAGAGTTTTTACTCCAAGGGGCTTCACTCCTTTCTTGATGACTTAATTTTTTTCAGAGTGATTATTGAGCTACTTTTAAAAATGAATATTAGGGTGAGGTTAGAGTTGATGGCCATGTAGTTCCCTTGTTGCTGTCAGAATTGAGCTTTGGTATCACAAAAACCACTGCGGAAAATGAAATCAAGCTCAAATTGGTTAGTGTTTTTTATGCTTAATTTATTTGTCCTACGCCATCTAGTGTTCAAATGTTCCTATTTTGGGGCCCTAAAACACATATATGCTAACCCATTTACTTGCGTTACCATCTTACTGCTTCTGCCTATGTCAGGAGGTTATTATTCAATGATGTTCAATAATGGCACATTAATATATACTTGTAAACTGTACTGTAAAACACAAGGCAACCAGATAATCAGGGTATAAAATTGTGTGGTACAATACAGATCATGTGAGCTCATATAAAGTGCTTTAAAGGGTGTCAATTTTAAAATACTAAAATTAAAAATATAATTTTGAAATGAAATGGGGTAAACCAAGGCCAGTGTTAGAGATCCCAAGTGTTTAGAGATGAATTCTTAACACAAATATTGTCTGCTGCATTGTAATACAAAGTTGAGACATGGTCTTTGACCTGTTAAAAGATTTATCTTGTAGGTTGCCCTCCAAATTTCTCAGCATCTTGGACCTATTCTTTGCATTTAGCATTTTGCTTGAAAGTTGTTTTGTCTAAGTGGCAGCTATGTCCTTTAGGAGTATAATCATCTTGAGGGAGGCTCTGTCTTGGTAATTTGCTGTTCCTCCCAGTGTATAGCTGCTTAAATGTTAAATAAGTATGCTTATTTATTGCAAATGCTTACAGACATTTTGCACAAAATCAGGTTAATGGAAGGAATAGAGAACATCAAACAGCTATGTCACTGTTGGAGGGACTTAGAGCAGAAAAAGTGCTGGATTTGAAGAGCATACCCATTACAACCTCTCTGGGCCTCAGTTCCTCAATTGTAAAATGAGCGAGTTGGACTAAATGTCATATCTAGGTAGCAAAATTAGGAAAGCATGTTTTACATGAATCAGTGTCTAAAATGTTGCTTCTGTGTATGTTTTTTAAAGAACTTTTTTAGTAATATATGTGTGTGCATTTTTCTTTAAAGAACACTTTGTGGCTGCCGAGTGAGGGTGGAGCTGTCGAATGGTGAGAAAAGAAGTCGTAATCGTGGTCCACCACCTTCTTGGGGTCGTCGCCCGAGGGATGATTATCGGAGAAGAAGTCCTCCACCCCGACGCAGGTACTTTAGGATCAAAGAATGTGTTTAGAGTCCTTGGTGTTAAACCATAGAGCAATATAGGAACAGGTGTTTCCCTAAAGCATGTTGATGGGTAACATCTATTGCTGAGATTCTGAGGTGTTGTTTTTTTTTTGTTTGTTTTTTGTTTTTTTTAAACAGCCTTGCTGGGGCGATAGTGGGGAGTTCTATGTAAGTTGATGCTGAATGTTGGCTTTGGTCTTTAGGTCACTGTTCAAGTTGATAGTCAGTAACTTCAGTCCTGGATCTATCTTCTTCAAGTTATTTTAGTTCATCTTCTAGTCACATCTTTTTCCAGTCTTCCCTTTTACTTCAATTTAGGCCATTTCCCATTCCTTGACTCAATGACAGACTTGACATACAACAGTTTAGCTTTCCACGCAAATGTTTCTTTCTACTTTATTTGCACAATTGTAATATTAAGAATGTTACAACTGATGAAGTAGAAATCTTAAAAACTAGTTTAAACTTAGGTCACTAATAAAGGGGGCTAAACAGGATGTAATTCCAGTCATCTTAAGTTTTTCAAACCCAAATCTGAAATTTGTTTTTTTTGGTAATTAAAAATGGCGCATCATTCTTGGACCCCAGGCATTGTTGCCTGGAAGCTATCTGCATCTCCTCAAATCTCCAACATGATTTCTACAGGACTGAATTTATTTTACCTGTTAAAGGTGAGTGAAGTCCTTAGGAGATGGGAGTTTGAAGCTGCCCCTTCTGCTATTTTAAAAAAAAACCAAACAAAAGGCCAAAAAAAATCACCCCACACTTGTTGCCCATCGTAATAAGATTATATGTTAGCTAATAGATGGTTGTACTGATGGCTTGTTTTTTTTTTCATTTTTTTTTTGTGCTTTTTGGTCCATCTATTAATAAAAATGAACCCCGTTACAGAGTCACCATCATGTCTCTTCTCACCACCCTCTGAGTCTGCATTAGCCAGTCAACTAGCCCTTTCAGCGTCATGTGACCAGCGCGCCCCATTCAGCTTGGCTGGTGTCGTTTCACATGACCCAGGCATGGCCAGTCGTCAGGTTGCACCGCCCTTTGGTTCCCGAGCATGCTGTTTTCTCTCAGCCTTCTCTCCAACCTTAACCAAATCGGCAGCAGCCACCTCGACCGCCCACACATTCCTGGCCAATCAGCTCAGCTGTTTATTTACCAAATGTCTTCACAACAACTACAGCAGCAGCCTTCGGCTAACAAAAAAGCAGGAAAAATCCACAACACCCCCTTCGCCAACCAACTAAATACAACGCAACATCTGGCAAAACCTTTTCAGCAAATTCTTCCTGGCCGTCAGTCCGGCAGCCTCACCTCACCATTTCTAGCTTGTTGAAACCCAAAACTAGTAAGTTTTTCCTGCTTATACAGTTTACTGCTGGTTAAAATAAGGAGTAAGCGGCTTAAGTAATTACTTTTCTCGATCAAAGGCTGGCTGTGCATAATTGAATGGTAACGTACAGATATTGCTTGAATAAAACTTTTAAGGGTGATAGGGAATTTTTAATGTAACTAGAACCTCAAGCAAAACTCATTTGCATGTGTGAGATGCCAAACTAAAAATTTAATATCTCTAACAAATTTTAGCTTTCCTTTTTAGCAAAATTTTGTTGAATCCTATCACCTTTAAATGGTTTTACTAACAGTTTTCAAAATTTAAAACAATTTTTGGGGTGAAGTGGGCCAAGCTAAGGTAATTTTTTTGTAAGCCTAAACACACTCTTAAAATGTGACAATCACAAATATGCAGTTCTAATGTATCACTTAATGGCATCAATATTTACACTGAGCGCGTTTTCACAGTTTTTCACTTTATCCACTTGGTACCTTAAGTCTTGTCATGGACTTCTAGGTTTGCATGGGTTCCAAATACTGGTCTATGGCACTGTTTTTGGAACTACTTGTGGGACTACATTTTGGCGTGGTGTTTGGGTAGTGAAGTTAGTTGACGTGGAAGTTTTGCATTGGACAGATCTGCTGTGAAGCATTCTTTGTTAAAGTGAATTCATGGTTGGAATACCTGCTTTTCACTTGAGCTTTTTGTTCCTTAATCCTTCTGTGCTTTTTTGTTTTGGACGATGGGTGCCAGTTCTTCGGCACGATCACTGGGCCCAACAGTGAGATTGAAAAGTTGGGAAATGCCTCACGCCATAAGTACTAAAATTGATAGTGAGCCTAATTTGTCCTATTTCTGATTGTAGATCACCACGAAGAAGAAGCTTTTCTCGTAGCCGGAGCAGGTAAAACAATTGTATATTTTTGATCAGGGGTCTTGTTAGTAATTCTTTATTGTGTGTGTGTGTGTGTGTGTGTGTGTGTGTGTGTGTATTTGTCAGTTGAAATGTATAAGGACTTTTCAAATGATGCGCAGATCATTTGTAGGTCTTTTCCTACAAGTTACTGATTGCCTAGGGGAGGAGACAGGGCGTCTTCAACCTTGAGTTCTCCAAGCCTTCCGATCTTAATTCTGCCTATTTTTCCCATCTTTGCCCTTTTTTCTGTATTTTGTTTCAGCCAGAGTGGGCTATTTGTCTTTCCCTGAGTTCAGTGTTTTGTATCTGTAACCTTCCATTTACACAAACTGATTCCCTTGCTTGGAATGCCCTCCTTTTCCTTTCAGGATATACGAGTTCCTTCTAGGCTCAACTCAGGTGCTGATTCCCATCTGGGCAGTCTTCCTTGATTTTTTTCCCACTCCCCTCTGCTTTTATCTGTATGTATACAGAAGAATTCTATAGTCTTAAGAGTAGACTTCTGTCCTCAGAGGCCTAGTGCTTGTCGTGGTACTTTGCTCATAGTAGGTGCATGATGAATGTTGTTTGTTGAAGTAAGCTTTTTGTTCTATAAGTTAAATCTAATCTTACTAGTTCTTTGAAGTAAATGGTCAAAAATTTGAGCAGTCATGCTGATCTTTTCTTTTATTGCTTTAGGTCCCTTTCAAGAGATAGAAGAAGAGAGAGATCCTTGTCACGGGAGAGAAATCATAAGCCTTCTCGTTCCTTTTCCAGGTCTCGTAGGTAGGTTCCTTTAAGTAATTTGAGCAAGCTACAGAAAAAGCTCTCTTGCATATGCAAAATAGATTTTTTTTTAATCAGATTCAAGTCATAGGTATTGAGATAATAATTTTTTTCCCCTTGTTCAGTCGCTCTAGGTCAAATGAAAGGAAATAGAACATCCGGCCTTCAAGAGGAGTGGTGTACAGGAAGTAGCCCTTCATTTGACAGGAGCATGTACAGAACATTACAAGTTTTGTTTGAGCCTTCATAAGCTCAGTGCATTTTTAAAATGTTTTAGCTGTTAAAATTTGTTTATTGTCTTGTAACGGTGACACATGTAAAGATGTGTATCTCTCTGGTTTGAAACAGATCATATAAGGCATGTAATACCAAGAATTTGTTACTTTACAATGTTCCCTTAAACAAAATTTTAATTTCTTTTGATTACTATTCAGTTTATTTTGCATCAGTTTGCAAATAAACCTGTAAAACCTGCGATGGCCAAAAAGGACATCTTGACTGTGACTTCTGGGAGGGAGTGGGGGGAGATAAGAGAAATATTGAGAGAACCTTGGCTTTTTTGTTCACCACAGAGTTATATGTACAGCTGTGGTTAAACATAATGCAATGTTTCCAAGCTCTTGGAACAGGCCAGCAGGTAATTTGGGTAAAGCGTACCAAAATAAGACATTTAGTCCAAAGGTGTGATGGCAATTTTTAAAAAGAAAAATAAACTTTTCTTTTTTAAATGGACACACAATATGAAAAAACTTCGGTGTCAGGGAAGTTTTAGTTTTTCCACTTCAGGTCATGGATTTTTTTTGTAGTTGATACACTGAATAACTGGTGATACTCAAAATTAACCATTCGCCCAAACTTGATTTTAAGGGTACATTGTAGAGATGAAACTTTCTGAGTTACTGTGCAAGATTTTTTTCATGATGTCATTTGTAACATGTTTTGTGAGACCTTCGGGATTAAAGTTTTGGTTACAAATTGTTGCTTAACTTGAATACTTAAAAGTTTTCCTTGTAGAACCTAATTCAGCCTATGAGCTTGGTACATGCAGTCCAGGTTTAAACATTCCTATCAGAAGCCATACTTATATTTTTCTTGTTAAAGTGCTTTTGGAGTAATAAAATACTAGCTTAGCCTATTTGTGTGATAATCAGTTGAATCCACTGTTCATCGAAATTCTTGTATAAAAGCAGTTGATTGCACAAAGCTGCTATTTTATGAGTTGGACTTAATTATTTTGAGAGTGATTTCTTGGTGGGGTGGTTCTGCTAGGAATGATAGTTGCCTACTCCTTAAAAAAAGAAACCAGTTCAGGGTCCATGATACTGCAACTTGCTCAGATGAACAATTCCAGGCTATGCTTCATTGTGTAAACCAAATTGAAATGGCCTTAGAGGCTTTCAGCATGAAAACAATTCTCACTTAAATTTAGATTTACTTTCATTCTATAAGTTGAGGTCTTGCATGGGAACCAACCTAACCATCATGATGTAGAATTCACATGCTCAAATGTAACAGTGCAGAACTGAAAATATGGAGGCATGCTTAACCTTCCTAGATACTGGGAAGGATTGTAATTTAAACTTTTGTGCACTTAGATTAAATCATAATGCAACAGTTTTGTGGCTTAGTTTCCTTAAATGTGCTTTTAAAATCTTGGGTGATGGATCATAAATTCTGTTAATGTTGGTTCAGGTATTAGTGAGATAAAATTCTGAGTAATTTTCATGTGAAATATGTCCTGAACCTTTTATAAAGAAAAAAATCCAGGATATTATCTGAGAGCTTTGATTGTAGTGTGTCTCGAAGATAGGATCTTTACCCACCTTAACTAGCAAAACAGTAAAATGTTTGATCAGATTTTAGTTGTTCACAAGAGGCCTCCTGACCCAAAAAATAGCCAAACTGGGAGCCAGAAGAATATTTTACTTTAAATGAAAATAGAACTTTTATTCTACAGTGCTTAAAACATTTCAGTGCTCTTTGTTCACTGGGGGATCTGCAGTGGTCCCCCCCAAGAAGCCTCACCTCTCCTGGTTTTTTCCTTCAGACTATGAAAGCTTATCTGTTCATAGACAAAAGGCTTCATGTAATAACCCACCCACCCCTCCCCCTTTCAAAGTAGTGCTGCTTTGAGATAGGTGTAGTAAAATATACTTTCATATGTGTACATAAGTTACACGACTTTACTTTTGTCTAAAATGAAGAGCATAGTTTTAGAAGAGCCAGAGGTGGTGTGAGGGAAAGAAGCTTATTTTATATGAGAGATTAAGACATGGCTTAGGTAGACCAACATAGCATTACATGACTGGTACTGACCAGGATTCAAAACCACTTTACACTGTAATAGACTGCCTTTGTGCTGTTCAGTTAACATTGTATATAATATTAGGTTATGAGATAGAAAGTTTACATAATTACCTGTTTTCAAGTAGCTTATTGTTTTAAGCCTCTGTACTTAATTTCTCTCAGCGTTAAAATTTGGGGAATATTTTTTAAAGTTGGAATTATGAGACATTTTTTAAACTTCCCATGTCAGAGTTCAACTTACAATATACTGATTAAAATGTCCACTAGAGGTCGCTGTGTTAATAATTTTGATTCCTTCTAATTGAAGGAAGTTTTTTGGTTGTGGTTTTTTTTCCGCTTTTTTTGTAATTCGAAACTCAGAGGTATTTATATATCTTAGTTGGGTATTTCTGCTACCAGTGTCATTGTTCATGTCCTATGTTGATGTAATGGCTTTTAGTCCCAGCCAGGGCAATGGAAGAGGCAAGGAAAGGAGTTAGAAATTGCCATGGTTAAACATTCTCAAATACCTTGTATTTATATAATACTTGGTACTTTCCAAGTGCTTTTCATCTTTCTTAGTTCCTCAATAATGTCCTTAGGTCATACCTTTTAGTTCTGTTAGAGCTGGGGCCTTGTCTTGTGCTTCCCTGGTTTCAGATTTGCATAAGAATATATATTTGATTAAAGTTATTAATAAATGGGAGAACTGGCAAGTATTTTTATTATGAAGCTTAGTACTTGAAGCAATTATGTGATGCTTAGTTCCTGATTGAGAAGATGTTGAAGGTTTAAAATACATTGCTAATTGACTGACTTTTAGTTCCATTTTTGCTGTTTAAAATTGTTTTAAAATTACGTCTGCTTGGAAAAGGCTTTAATGACAACATAGTTCAATACAGGCTTATTGCCTGGTACTTAGTCATAAGGAAGCCAAATATTTAAGATGTGATGATTTTTTTTCAGGAGTCTGCCAAGGTGTAATGCTTTAATCAGACTGATAATGCTTGGTGGATTATTGAACAAATCAAAAATCTTTTGATATAATGAAATCAACCCAGATATTCCTTACTGGTCACCCTTGACTTGCTATTTAGTTTCTTATTTTGGGGGGTTATACACAATTTCTAGTGAAATGACTTGTTCTCCTTAAAAGTTGGAAGAATAACAGGTTTTTTGCAGCCCAAAAGCTTACATCCAAGGAGGTAAACATTGGTAGTACAAACACGGGAGGTGCAGTTATCAAGCCACTGAGTAACTGTGGATACTCCTTCCACAGTAATTTGTAGTCATTGTAGGCTAAAAAGGTACTTGATGACCAATAGTGGTGATGGATGGATTGAATAGACAGGTTCCTAGAATGTAGAAAGTGGTCATATCAACTATGAAAGGAATTTACCTGAAAAAGAGTTTGTTCCACAACAAATTTTGCAAACCTAAAGTATTTGGAGCACTGCATAGAAAATAATTTATTTTAAAATATATACATTAGATTGAGTATATAGCTATGAATCTTTTCTGTTGGCATGCTGCCATATATAGTATGTGAAATTTAGAAAGGCTTCTAGAAATCCTTTTCATTGAGGTCGAGCTACAGCAGCATTTTTGTTTTCTCTGACCACCACCGCCGTATAATCTAGCTAATTGGAGGCTGGAGTTGGGGATAAACACTGTGGAATACAGTTAAGACAAAACAAACTCCATTTCCCCAAAATTTTTAAGTTCACCTCTGTCAGAGGAGGTAGGTAGCGTGCTTCATTATCACTCCTCTTGTTGATCATTGCATTGATAAGAATAATTAAATCTTTCAGAGTTTTCATTATGTAAATTATTCTCTTGGTTCTGCCTCCTTTACTCTGCATCATTTCATATCGACCATCTTGTATTTCCCTGAAAATACTTTTGTATATGTCTTACAGTGCAATATTCTTAAACTATAACTTATTCAGCTGTTTCCCACTTAGTGGGCAAATCTTCCCACCAACCCTCTTGGTTCCCACTTTTTGCCACTGCAGAAAGCTGTTGTTATTGTACATAATGGCATTTTCTAGTTGTGTTTCCATAGGGAGAGGGAGTAAGTTTTTATACTACTACATTGACAGGTACTGTGGCCAAAGCACTTTTTTTAAAAAACAAAATAATTGATGATCACAAGCCTGGGAGGTAGGTGCTGTCATCCTCATTTTACACTTGAGAAAAGTGAGGGAAGCAGCGTAAGTACCTGACTCTTGGGTTAATAGCTAGTAAGTATCTGAGGCTGAATATGAGCTTAGGTCTTCCTGAGTCCAGGCCTAGTACTCAATTGTGCCACCAATTTCCTTCATCTGAGCTACTACTTAAATTTATAAGTAGTTTATGATCGGCTGGATAGAGGGGAATATCCATGAAGAAATGCTTAGAAGGTATGAATATAACCAAATATTTTCTTGAGCTCCAAGAGAGGTCTTAGTTAACTTAGATGAGATATGGCACAATAGCACAAGTTACCATGTTAGCAGAAGGGTGTGTGCAGTCAAGTAGCACCTTACAGACAACCTCATTCTTTGGAATTTTCATCTTGACGCAGCTAATTTAAAATCCATCTGGAATGTGGTGTGGTCATTACTGTACACTTAGACCCATGCTGGGTGCTGTGGCATAAACAAAGAGGTATGAGTTCTTGGCCATGAGATTCTTGCAGACTTGTGAAAAAGTCCAAAATACATTCAACATGGCTAGAGAATACTTTGGAAGTCTAGATTGATGGAGGGAGAGAATATTTCAATTTCTGGAAAGGAAATCTTTTAAACTTAAGTTTAGGATTTAGTATATCTTTATTACGTATCATCCTTGGCCTGGTAGTGTTTCATGATCTTTATTGTCATGTAAAATGTTAACCATCCCTTGTAGTTTTGTGTCACCTGCAGGTTTGACCAACTTTTCCTTCATCTTTTCCATATCTAATCAGATGGTCATCAGCTATGGACAAGAGTTCCTTGTTCTGCCAGAGATTTCCCTGCAGGAAAACAAACATTACTTGTCATTCTACCAGTTCTGTATCCATCCACCTAAATACAGCCATACGATTTACATATTTCTATACTTGTCTATGAAATTTCAGAAATCCAAGTATATTAAGGCTACAGCATTCCAATGATTTGTTTGTCCTGCAGAAAAGGAAATGACTTGGAAAAGACTAATACTTTTAAAATTGATTTTTATTAATATTTTTATTTCACCTCTATTTCCCTTTGTATGTATCTTTCTACTCCCAGAGTCATTCCTTCTGACAAGATTTTTTAAAAGAAAAAAGCTAAGCAAAATGAAATATTTAAAGTCAGTTGAACTTATCTGTTGTCTAGAGAATTTATCGTTTTAAAAAATAATCATAGTATTTGCCCATCTGTAGTCTTATGATACTTCTTACTTTGAGGTAGAACTGGTGACTGTACCCCTTGAGTTCAATCAACAGTCATTAACTGTTTACTACCACATACTCTTATGATTCAGGGATGCTGGTTTCCTGATCCATGAACAAGACACTCCCTATCTCAGCTCCAGAAATTTTTTCTATCCTCCGTACTTGTAATACTCTTTCTATAGTTCCTCCTCCTGATTTACATGCCTAATGTTAAGTCCCATCTTTACTTGAAGACTTCCCTAACCAAGCCCTCTTAATTCTAGTGCCTTTCCTCTGATAATTATTTCATATTTATCCTATATATAACTAATTTTGTATACATTTGTTCAACTGTTGTCTCCCCCATTAGATTGTAAAATCCTTAATCCGTACACTTAGTACAGTGCCTAGCACATAGTAGGCACTTTAGTAAAGGTTGATTGATTACTGCATGCTAAGCACTGCACACTGGAGATGCCAAAGAAAATAAAAACCTTGTCTGCTCTTAAAGGAACTCCTAGTGGGGAGACAACAATTAGATATAAACAAGATGTATTTACGGGATAAATTGGAGGTAATCTGAAGTAGGGGGTCTAAAGTCTTTTTGTAAAATACAGGATTTTAGCTGAGAATTAAAGGAAGGCAGGAGGTGTGGATGAGGGAGGGATAGAATTCCATCCAGGCAACCAGTGAAAATGCATGGGGGTTTTGGGAGAAAAAGTGAACAGGTTCACATGGCCAAGTGTCACTGGATTAAAGGAGGGGTGACAACTCTCCTCCAGACTAACATGCCAACCATATAGGAAAATTGTCCATTTTGGTCTCATCAGTACTTCAAGGAGAGTTCTGTGTGTGTATCATGTTCTGGACTCAGAATTGAATAGTAGAAAATTATTGGATTGGACTGCTTTAGTTAGTGTTTTCCCAGTGATCCCAAACTGCTTCTGCAGAAGATCATGCCTTTAAATCTAGTATTTGAGCTATATTAGGGTGTAAATCACAGAACACCATGATTTTGAAAGAATTAAAATTACAGATGACCCCGTTGGCAATCAAAAGTATACAATAATTAAAAACCAACTTACTCAGAGAAGAAGAAAAAAACCACGGGAGCTGGATATGCATAACTGAAGGAGGCAAGTCAGTGGCATCCCGAATGAGAAACAATAGATGGGACAACCCAAGCAGTACACTTTAACATGTCAGAACAAGAAGACAACTTCCAGTTTATTGGGTAAACCTTTGGATAGTTACCGGCCAAACAATCTTGGTCCTAAAAACTGTTGCAAGGCACAATTTTAAGTGTTAAGGATACCAAAAATAAAACCTGCCTATAGAAGGTGGAGAACTACTGGTATAGAGTGCTATATTCACTCAGAGGCAGTCTTTTTCCTGTCTTTTTTTCTCAACTTCGTTACAGTGAAAAAAAATCAATAAAATTTACAAATGAAATTAGTGGTGATGGTAGTGTTGGGGAATTGTATTGGGTGATCACTAAGATCCTTTCCTTGGGCAGCTAGGTAGGTCAATAGGTTGATTGCCAGGCTCAGAGTCTGGAAGACTTCCAGAGTTCAAATCTGACCTCAGACAATAGCTGTGTGACCCTAGGCAAGTCACTTTAGCCTGTTTGCTTCTGTTTCCTCATCTGTAAAGTGAGCTGGAGAAAGAAATGACAAACCATTCCAGTATCTTTGCCGAGAGAACCTGAAATGCTATCACCAAGAGTTGGACACAATTCAGAATAACTAAAGAAAAAACCCCTGGCAGTTTAAAATATGGCCTTAATATTAACTACCAAAGAATTAATATTGAACTTAGAACTTAAAACATACAATAGGTGTCTCATGAAACAAACACCAAGGAAGTGAAGCATGTCAAGAAATGAACCCAAGAAGAGATGAGGGAGTGATAAGTGTCAATGTCAATGGCTCATTATTTAGACAGTGCTCTTGGCACCCACATCTTATCAGTTGACAAGTTTTTTAGATTCAATCTCACCAGCAACTCTTGCATCTGTTAATTAAACCACAATCACTGTGGTTCATTGCCTCATCACTCCTATCTTGAACTTAATACAGTAGCCTCCTAATTGAACTTTTGTCTCCAGCATTTACCCCAATCCTCCAAACAACTGGCAAATTGAAAACTACTAAAAGAATAGGTTTGATCTCATCACTGTTCTGTTCAGCGAGTCTCTCTGTCTTGCCAGGCTGATTACATGACACCCTTGATACCCTAGTAAAACTGATTGTTTCCTCTTAACAATCCTTTTTTGTGCGTGCTAGGAGACTGTCCCTTAACTCCTTACCTCCCACCTCTTGGAAACCCTGGCTCCTCCCTGTCAAAGTTCCATTTAAAGCTTTAGAAAACCTTTACCTTATTCTTCCAGTTGTGAGTTCTCCCACCCCAAAACACCGGATATTTATTTCGTCCCTATTAACTTATCTTTGAACCTACTATTTCCCTCCTTTACGGTTATAGTTGACAATAAAAGTGACAATAGGTCCTCAGTTTGTCATCAAGCTCATCACATTCCATACTTCTGAAATGCAAACACCCAGAGGACCCTTAAAAATCAGGAGGTTAAACTAGATACATTTCTACTATTTCCAGATCTGCCATTCTATGGTTCACTTAGTCCCTTTACCTTATATTACCTCATACGAATCTGAAAATTCTCTGACCTGATATTTCTCTGGAAGAAACAAGTCAAATTTCCTGATTTTTCTGTTTGTCCTTTTCACTTCTAAGATGGACAGGGTGCCACTTTCCCCTATTTTTGCAATTAATTTATGCAAAATTAGAGTTAATAGTATTATGAATGTTTGATAGAATTCAATTTTTAAAGCCTGTTCTTCCTGCCTGCTCCCCATCCCTGTTCCATTTATTTGAGTTCTGTATTTCTTGTGCTGATATTCTGGGTATTTTATAACAAATGGATGAATATTTACAGAAATAAATACAAAAATTTTCCTGGCATATAATTGAACAGAACAGTTTCTAATAAGCTATTTTTGTTTTAAAAATTTATTATTTTTAATTTTCAGCATTCACTTCCCCAAGATTTTGAGTTCCAAATTTTCTCCCCTTCTCTCTCCTCCTCCCACCCTGAGACAGCATGCATTCTGATTATCTTTTCCCTCAATCTGCCCTCCCTTCTGTTACTCCTACCCCTTTTCTTATCCCATTCCTCTTCTTTATTTCTTGTAGGGCAAGACAGATTTCTATGCCCCATTATATTTTATTTCCCAATTGCATATAAAAATAATTAACATTCATTTTTTAAATTTTCAGTTCCAAATTCCCTCCACACCCTCATTGAGAAGGCACGCAATTCAATATAGTTTTACATATGTAGTCATGCAAAACACTTCCATAATAGCCATGTTGTGAAAGAATACATTTCTCTCCATCCTGTCCTGCCCCCCATTTATTCTATTCTCTTTTTTTACCTTGTCCCTCCTCAAAAGTGTTTGCTTCTGATTACCCCCTCCAATCTGCCCTCCCTTCTTTCATTCCCCCCTCTCATCCCCTTCCCTGATACTTTTCCTGTAGGGTAAGATAGATTTCCATGTCCAATTGAGTGTATGTTATTCCCTCCTTAAGCCAAATCTGGTGAAAGTGAGGTTCACTCATTCCCTCTCACCTTCCCCCTCTTCCCCTCCACTGTCAAAGCTTTTTCTTGACTCTTTTATGTTAGATAACTTACCCCATTCTATCTCTCCCTTTCTCCCTTTCTCCCTCTCCCAGTACATTCCTCTTTCACCCCTTAATTTTATTTTTTAGATATCATCCCTTCATATTCAACTCACTCTGTGCCCTTTGTGTGTATATGTATTTGTGTATATATACATAAATACACACAAACACATATTCCCTCCAACTACCCTAATACTGAGAAAGGTCTCATGAGTTACAAATACCATTTTTCAATGTAGAAATGTAAATAGTTCAACTTTAATAAGTCCTTTATGATTTCTCTTTCCTGTTTAACCTTTTCATGCTTCTCTGGATTCTTGTATTTGGAAGTAAAATTTTCAATTCAGCTCTAGTCTTTTCATCAAGAATACTTGAAAGTCCTCTATTTCATTGAATTACCATTATTCCCCTGAAGTACTATACTCAGTTTTGCTGGTATGGGACTCTTGGTTTTAATCCTAACTCCTTTGACCTCTGGAATATCATATTCCAATCCCTCTGATCCCTTAATGTAGAAGCTGCTAAATCTTGTATTATCTTGACTGTTTCCACAATACTTGAATTGTTTCTTTCTGGATACTTACAATATTTTCTCCTTGACCTAGTAACTGGAATTTGGCTATAATATTCCTAGGAGTTTGGGGATCTTTTTGAGGAGATGATCAGTTTCTATTTTACCCTCTGGTTCCAGAACATTAGGGCAGTTTTCCTTGATAATTTCGTGAAAGAAAATGTCCAGGCCTTTTTTGAAAAATGTAATTTACCTTTAATGAGAATTTGATACAGAAATATTAACCAATTAAAACCTAATATTTAAATTATTTCATTGCACCATTTTATTTTTTCTGCATCACATAAATGCAAGCATATTTTGACTTAGGAAAAATGTTAAAGTATAACGTTGATTAATTGGAATGCTTAGGGTAAGGGTCGTAACTGATGGCCTTGTGATGGCTAAGAATGTTACGGTGCCTTAGTCATAATTAAGATCATTTAAATCTAGCTTTCTAATGTCATGTATAACTTTGCAATTCCAAAAGCATCCTTCAGAAGATACACATGGCTAAATAAGTTGAATATTTTGCAAAATCTTTTTGCTTTTTCAGTGAGCATTAGGTCAGAAACTAGAGTATCATGGGATGATATCACTGAAAACAAATCATAGAAAACTTAGTTTAGAGGTGCTAATTTATGCATTTGCCAAACACAGTTGTGTGCACCAGATGTTTTACTACGAAGAATTTGGGCTGCTTTCTTTCCGAGCCTTGATTTCATACAATGTACATGAGCCAACATACTAAGCATTATGCCTGTATGTTAACACTTTCTTATTATAACCCATTTCCTTTTTCTTTTATGGGTTTACCTCTTCTTCATAGGTTTCTGGAAATACGTAAATGTTTTATCCTCTACAGTAGTTAAAAGAGTATATACTTGACTTTCTTTTGCTGCTTGTTTATATAATCAAGTATTTGCTTTTTTTTTTCTCCACTGTTGCGGCTTTGTTTTTTCATTTCTACCCTTTGGGCACCCATTCTCATTCCTTGTGGATTTTGTGAGTCACTGTGATGTTACTTCTTATCTATTGTATGGCTTGCTCCTTTCTTTTCTTTCCTACCACTTCAGTTTTGACTTTTTTGTTTTCAGTGATCATGGTACTTAAACTGTTTCCTTTTCCCCCAACAGGCCCCTTGAACTTTAGGTTCAGTATACTAAATAGTAGATTATGGCACTTCCTTTGTGTGATTTCAGGTTTTCTCAATAGTATTCATTCTCTTTCAGATTTCAATGCAGAATTATCCACATCAAAAGATCATGATTATATGAGAGTTCTTAGATATACTCATGTAGGGATATACCTCAGCAAAAGATATATTTAAATTTCCACTACTAACTACATTCAGTTCTACAGGAACATGAGGTAGACTAGCTAACATGTAAGATGTAATTTTCCATAATTAGAATAAGTTCATATTATTCACTTGATAGTATTTCTGAGTTAACTGGAAATCCAAATGAAATATTGGAGTCAACTGAAACCTAGAAAACCCAAATAATAATAAACACTAATACTTATATGTTTATCAATTTATCTGTTATTCTTATCTTAAATTGTATGTAAAATACATGTTTATTCACCTCTTTCAATTTTCTCTGGCAATTCTTATTTGTAACTCATGCAAATAATTTAATTTATGGTTGATACATGATTATAAACAAGAAATTTTCATTTTCTTATTTTACTGGTAAAAAATTAGTTCTCAGTAATATCTTTCTATCTTAAAATGAAATAGAAACTCCTTTCATAAATGTAGTGGGGTAGCAGAGGAAAATTGGCTTCTTTCTTAAGGCAGATGTTTTATTCATGGGTTGTATTCCTTCTTTAACGTAAAGGGTCAGTATCCTTATAGGAGCAGGTATATAAAATTGTAACTAGTCCTAATGCAGCGTTACAAAATGAATATATCAGTGTTTATTTGGAAAGATAATGGTAAATTTCCGTTCTTCAGAAATTAACAACTCCCAATATGATATCTAGGAATTATTTGTAGTTCTGAGCCATGTGTTAGGTAAACATTCCTGGCAGTCTGTGCAGGATTTATTCCTATTCCACCATTTGTAATTATAGCACTTGTTGCTGCAGGAACTTTAAATTCTTGTGCAGCAAACTTTAAAATTGCTATGAAAGGAATATTTGTAGGGCAGCCACGGGTCCGAGGTCAGCATGATCTTAAAGGAAACTTTCGACCTAGTAAGGCTGTGATTGGACTTTAGGGAACCTTGCAGTGGTGCTTGGATTCCTCCACCCACTCACTTCTTCCGCAGCCAAAGCCACAGACTTCCTTTCCTTACTCTTGGTGGTTCCACGTCTCCAGGCTCTTTGTTTGATCATGGCTTTCAGGTAGTCCAAAATTTTAAAATTAATCCCTCCTGCATCTATTTTCCAGGTCAGGTGTTTTTCCAATGAGATTCTTCACATTGTATTCAATTTTTTTCTTTCTTTTGGTTTTGTTTTATAATTTCTTGATTTCTCATAAAGTCATTAGATTCCATTTGCTCCATTGTAATTTTAAAGGAATTATTTTCTTCAGTGAACTTTTGGGCCTCCTTTTCTATTTTTCCAGTTCTGCTTTTTTAAGGCATTCTTCTCCTCATCGGCTTTTTGGACCTCTTTTGCCATTTGGGTTAGTCTGTTTTTTTAAGGTGTTATTTTATAAGTATATTTTGGGGACCCTTTAGCAAGCTGTTGACTCACTTTATATGATTTTTTTGCATCACTCTCAATTCTCTTCCCAGTTTTTCCTCTACTTCTCTTACTTGATTTTCAAAATCCTATTTGAGCTCTTCCATGGCCTGTGACCAATTTATATTTTTCTTGGAGCTTTGGATGTAGGAGCTTTGACTATATTATTTTCTGGTTGTATGTTTTGATCTTCTTTGTCACCAAAGTGAGATTCTCTAATGTGGGTCTTTTTACATTGTTTGCTCATTTTCTTAGTCAAACACTTGACTTTTAAACTCTTTGTTTAAAGAGTTTTGTAGGGCTCTGCTTTCAATGTGGAGCATGTACTGTCCCAAGCTTCAGGGATTTTGTGCAGCAATTTTCAGAGATATTTCTAGGGACCTGTAAATTTTTAGTTCTTCCAAGGTGGTATGATCAAAGGAGAGATATTTACTCCTTTCCTGTCCTGTGCTCTGGTCTGTGAGTGACCACAATCACTCTTTTCTGCCTTGGAACTGTGAGGAGGATTCCTTCTCCATTGCTGCCACAGGCTCCAACATGCCAGTGCTCCTTCTCACCCCAGGACCACCACCCAGAACTGTGACTCAGATCTAAGCACTGGCAAAACCAGAGAATCCTGCCTCAGTGCCAGCAAAGAGGTCCTTAGAATCTCTATCTGATCAGCCCCTTGAACCTCCCACTGTCTGTGGGCTGAGAGCTCTGGAAGTGACTGCTGCTTCTGCTGTTGCCACTGCACTAGGGCTCGAGCCATATGCACTCCTTTCTCGCACATGTCCAACAGACTGTTCCTACTGACCTTCTAAGTTGTCTTTGTTGGTTGAGAAGTTGGGAAACTGCCAAAGCTGCCAGTGATACGGTTCCCTGAGGCCTCCTTTAGCCATGTCTGTGCCTGTGTGGCCCACATTGGACTGCTGTCTCCTCCCAACTGGTGCAATAGACCTTTCTTGTCAACCTTCCATGTTGTCTTGGGCTGGAAATTTGTTTCACTCTGTCATTTTGTGGATTCTGCAGTTGTAGAATTTGTTTAGAATCATTTTTTATAGGTATTTGGAAGGGTTTGGGAAAGAGCTCAAGCAAGTTACTGCTTTTACTCCTCCATCTTGGCTCTGTCCCCCCATGTTTTATATTTTACATAAAAGGTAAATAGTCTGTCCTTATTGAGTTTCTTGTAATTAGTCTTTTGTATGTACCTTATATTTACCTTTGCTCTTGTATGCCAGGTCTTCTATTAAGTTTGGGTAGTTGTTTTTTTAACAAAGACCTGAAAGTGTGACAGTGCATCATTAAATGTCCATTTTCTTTTTTCATTCAAGGTTATGCTTAGCTATGCTGGGTATGATATTTTCTGCGAGAATTCCAGTTCTGGTCTTTGATCTATAGTGTTCCAAGACCTGTGGTCTTTTAGTGTTGCTACTGCTGGGTCTTGTGGGATTCTAATTGTGGTACCACCATGTTTAAATTGTTGTCTTCTTATTGCTTGTAACAAGAACTGGGGGTTTTGGAATTTGAATATAATATTCCTATGGGTTTTCCTCATAGGATCTCTTACAGGTGATGATTGATGGACTTTTTTCTATTTCTACATTCCCTTCTTGTTCTAATGCTTTACGATTTTCTTTAATTGTTTCTTGTATTATTGTATCAAGATTCTTTTTTTTTGCTTATAGCTTTCCTGTAGTCTGATTATTCTCATGTTTTCTCCAGATCAGTTTTACTTATGAGATGTTTCATAGTCTCTTTTATTTTTTCATTCTTTATATTTTGTTTTATTTATATATTTGTTTTATATATTTATATATTTGTTTTATTATTTCTTGGTCTTTTATGACTTCACTGGCTTCCCCTTAACCAATTCTGATTTTCTTCCTTAAGATTCTGGATCTCCTTTTCTAATTGGTTGACTTTCTTTTCATAACCTTCATATTTTTCTTGGATTGTTCTAATTTTTTTTTTTTTTTAGTTTTTCCTCAATCTCTCTCATTTGATTTTTAAAGCCTTTTGAAAAATCTTCTGTGAATTCTTTTTGAGCAGGTGACCATTTGATATCACTCTTAGAAGAGGATTGTGTTAACTTCAGTATCCTCCTCTGAAGACAAACGCTGGTCTTCTCTGTTTCCGTAGTAACTCTGTATGGTTGAGTTCTTTCTACTTTGTGAATTTTTTTTTATTTGTTGTGGTTTAATTTTTATAATCACCTTTCATCCTGGGTTATGAGGTATGGTACCTCTGTCCTCAGATCCTCCTTCAACTCTCCTCTCCAGCCTGGAACTAGACCAAGACTTCCAGTCTCTTATAAGTGCCCACAGCTAGCAGCATGCCCATCCCACTGCTTTTGCACTCATCAGGTATGTGCTGGTTCCTTCTCACCCCTGCTGCATTTCCACTGCACAGCTGGGTCTGGTGTTCCTTGTCCATAGAAGTTCCCTCGATCTTCCCTGGCTCAGACACCTAATACCCTTTACTTTCCTGGGGGGTAAGGGAAGTGGGTAAAAGTTCTTACAGTTGGGGGCAGCTTCCCAACCCAACTAATCCAAGAGCTCACTGTTTGTTGTGTAAGCAGGTCTAGGATCCAGCCTGAAGGTGTTTACTCTTCACAGGGACCAAACCTCATCCTGGGACTTTTCTTCAGATCTTCTCTGATTGTCCCAGAAGGATCCCTGTTCTCCCCCTTCTCTTATTTATTTTTATTGCTCTATGTTCACCCTGCAGCAATATTTTGTCTGTTTTGTGAGGGGAAATCTTGAGAGCTTGGAATTTTCCCTTATGCCTCCATCTTCTGAGATTCCTCTTGCCCATTCTGACTTTTAACGAGTCATTTTATTCAGTGTTTTTTTTTTTAATCTCCCCTCCTCCTTCCCCCCCCCACCCTTTTTTTGTTTTTACCGTTTGGTCAATTCTGATATTTAAGTAGCTATTTTCTTTGATTTTTTTGTGCTTCTTTTACCAAACTGTTAATTCTTTTTTCATAGTTTTCTTACACTGCTCTCATTTCTTTTCTCAATTTTTCCTTTGTCATTATTATCTAATTTTTGAAATAATTTTTTTATTTTTTTTTAAAAAAACTTTCTTTAGCTCTTTTAGGAATTCTTATTGGTTTATGAACAAACAAGAGATAAGAGAGCTTTATGAGATGTAAAATGGATAATTTTAATTTTTAAAAAGTTTTACATTTAAATTTTAAATTAAATTTTAACTTTAAAACTTAAAAGTTTAAAAATTTAAAAGTTTTTGCACAAACAAAACCAAAGCACCAAGATTTAAAGGAAAGTAGAAAGCTGGGAAACAGTTTATATAACAAGTATCTCTGATAAAGTCCTCATTTCTCAAATACATAATGAAGTGAGTCAAATTTATAAGAATGCAAGTCATTCCCCAATTAATAAATGATCAAAGGATATGAACAGGCAATTATCAGATGAAAAAAATCAAAGCTATCTATAGTGGTACTTTGATTAGAGAAATGCACATTAAAACAACTTCGAGGCAACACTTCACACCTATTAGATTGACTAATATGATAGAAAATGATAAATGCTGGAGAAGATATAGGAAAATTGGGACACTAATACACTGTTGGCGGAGTTATGAACTGATTTTACTGTTTTGGAGAGCAATTTGGAACTATGCCTAAAGGCCTATAAAATTGTGCAGACCTTTTGTTCCAGAAATACTCTACTAGGTCTGTATTCCAAAGAGATTTTAAAAAGGTCCATAGGTATAAAAATATTTATAGCAGCCCTTTTCATATAAGTCTTTCCAGGTTTTTCTGAAAGCTTCCTGATCATCATTTCTTATAGCACAGTAGTATTCCATTACAATTATATACCACTACTTGTTTAGCCATTCTCCATTTGATGAAGAGGCATCCCTCAATTTCCAATTCTTTGCCACCCAATGCTAGCACAAGGATCCTCTAGAGTTCTTTATAACCTTCCTGGGCACTGTCACTGCCACCATCTTATGGTGGCCACTGCCTACAAGGGCCACAGAGCCCATGCCACTTTCATCACACCATGCTTCCAGCCAGCTCTGTCCCCAATCTCCTGTCTTTTCTTTTTTTTCTTTACTCTTTAATAGTATTCTTTCCAATTATATATGAAAACATTTTTTAAACATTTATTTTTACAAAATTTTGAGTTCCAAAATTTTCTCCCTCCTTCATTCACTTTCCTCTTCCTTAATTTCTTTCTCCTTTTTTAGATTTTTGTTTTTTTAGATTCATTTAGATCTGAAATTGGCATATGGGTCACTCCAACTATAATGGTTTTGTAGTCTATTTTTGTCTATTGCTCTCTATTTGATTAACTTTTCCTTTAAATCCTATACCACTTTTTATACATAGATGTATGTATATATTTTATATTTTCATGATCTACGGTGCCTTTAAACATAATGTAGTTTCTCTCCTTATTTATCTCTTTTAACTGTGTCTTTTTGCCTTGTCTAAAGTCACAATTGCTATTCCTACTTTTGCACAAGATGTAACAAATTCTGCTTCAGCTCCTAATTTTAACTCTGTGAATCTTTATGCTTCAAGTATGTTTCCTGGAAATAAAATAGTATTGGACTCTGCTTTCCAATCTATTCTGCTACCTCTTCCTTTCTATGGGTGAGATTATACCAGAGGAGAGGAGCCTGCAGCCTCAAGGCCACATGTGACCTTCTAGGTCCTTGGGTGCAGCTTTTTGACTTGAGGCCAAGTTTTACAGAATAAATCCTTTTATTAAAGAGATTTGTTCTGTGAAGTTTGAATTCAATCAAAGGGCTTCACTTGAGGATCTAGAGGGTCACATGTGGCCTCAAGGCCACAGGTTCCTCACCCCTGGATTACACCATTTATATTCATAGTTATGATTGTTAATTATATATTTCTCTACAACATATTCTCTTATAATTTGTTCACCTCTTTACCACTTACACTTTTTATACAACAGAAGGTAGTGAAAGAAAAGAATGTTTTACCCTATTAATTTGTTATTAAAGGGGCCTGATCTCACTCCTCTCCTCACTAGTCCAAATCTTAGCAATTATTTCTTACAATTTCTTTATATCCTTGTTTGTTTTTTTCTGACTATTCCTTCCTCAACTCTGTCCTCCCTCTTAAACCTTTCCCTCCCTCTCTCCTCTCCCCTCTTTTTTTTCTGTTAAGTTTTATGCCTTTATTCATCAAACTCTGAATTTGTATACTCAACTCTTCCTTTGAATAATTCAAGTAAGAATAAGGTCCATAAAATACCCTCTCCCCTCATCTCTCTCCTTCATGTCTATACACTCATTATACATCTCGGTTATGTAAAATTTCTTCCAACTGCCCAGAGACCTTCCCCTCCATGGCTCCAGCCTACCAATGGATAGCCCAGAACCACTACTAGCTGTCTCCACCAGTAGCCAGGGACTTGCTATCCATTCGCCAATTTAATCTCCATTTCTTAGTTTCCATCAGATACTAAGATGCCTAATCTTAAACCTCTCCTCCTACCTCAGACTCCATCAGACATAACCCAAAGCCTCATTCCACTATGATTCTTGAACCCACAACCCTCTTTCCAACAGTCATTGGTCAGAGACCATCTGCCCTTCCTCCCCAAGTTCTCTGGAGCCCTGCTACCCATAGTGTTGCTTTGCCTGCTAGATCCTAAGTATCACCTGGTATTTCTATCTACCATGAAACTGAACCATCCTTTATGTGTTAGCCAATTAGAGTGCAAACTCCTTGAGAACAGGGACTATCTCAGTCTTCTCTTTGTATCTCCAACACTTAGCACCATACTTGCCACATAGCACCTAATACATGCTTTCCCATTACTTTTCCTCCTTCTTATTAATTTCTTCCCTAACATATTACTTTTTTCTTTCTTCTTTCTTCTCTTAAAAGCTATGATAGAGAATAAAAGCATTCCCTGGGGACTATGTTTATCTTACTTTATCCTTTCTGTGACCCTAGAAGACAGTGAGATTCTGAAGAGACACCTGACTCTAAACTCCCTATTAAAATGTAAGCATTTCAGTATCATTTAGTCTCTTCCTAATTTCTTGAATGTGTTTACCTCTCTAGGTTTCTCTTGTTTCTCATGTTTGTGCTTCAAAGATTTTACCCAGTCTATGATTTTCATTAGGAATACTTTAAAGTCTTTTGTTTCATTAAATTTTCCTCTTTTTAAAAAATTATAAGATGATGCTCATTTTTTTCAAAGTGTTATTTTTGACTTTAAATCTTTTCTTCTTTTTAATTTACTTAGCATTTTAATTTTCTCCAGTTACATGTAAAAACAATTTTTAACATTCATTTTTACAACTTTGAGTTCCAAATTCTCTCCTTCCTTCCACCCCACCCTGTCTCATTGAGAAGGCAAGCAATTTGATATAGGTTATACATGTGTAGTCATGCAAAACGTATCCATAAAACTCATGTTATGAAAGAAAACAGAGACAAAAAAAAACCACAAGAAAAATAAAGTTAAAAAAAAAAGTATGCTTCAATCTGTATTCAGAAACAATAGGTTCTTTCTCTGGGAATGGATAGCATTTTTTATCCTAAGTCCTTCAGGGTTGCCTTGGATCATTGTCTTGTGGAGAATAGCTAAGTCAGTCATAGCTGATCATCTCACAATATTGTTGTTACTTTGTACATAGTACATTTTACTTTGCATCAACCCGTGCAAGTTTCTCCAGGTTTTTCTGAGAGCATCCTGCTCCTCATTTCTTATAGTGTAATAGTATTCTATCATAATCACATACCACAACTTGTTCAGTCATTGATGGGCATCCCTTCAGTTTCTAATTCTTTGCCTCCCAGAAAAGAGCTGCTATAAATATTTTTGTACATATAGGTCCTTTGTCTTTTTTTAAAATCTCTTTTGGGATACATATCTCGTAGTGGTCAAAGGATACACATGGTTTTATAGCCCTTTGGGCATAGCTCCAAAATGCTTTACAAAATGGTTGAATCAATTCACAACTCCACCAACAGTACATTAATGTCTCATGTTTCCCATACCCCTTCCAACATTTGTCATTAATTTTTTCTGGCCTATAGCCAATCTAATAGGTATTAGGTAGTACCACAGAATTGTTTTAATTTGCATGAGTCTTTTTCTTTTGCCTTTTGGAACTATGTATTTCAAGACATTCTTTTCTTTGTAGCAGTTATAGTGTAATCTCGTGTGATCTTGACTGATTCTTTGGTACTTTGAACTCTTTCTTTCTGCCTACCTGTAGTATTTTTACTTTGACTTAGAAGCTCTGAATTTTGTCTATGATATTCCTAGGTTTTTTTTCCTTTCAGGAAGTAATTGTTGGATATTTTCTATTTTCATTTTGTTCTATGTTTCTAATAGAGACACAGAAATGCCAATTCTCTTATGATTTCTTGAAATAGGGTATCTAGATTTTTGTTTAGTCATGGTTTTCACAGAATTCAGCAATTCTTAAATTATCTTTCCTCAATCTGTTTCCCAGGTCGATTGTTTTTTTTATAGTAGATATGTTACATTTTCTTCTATTTTTACAATCTCCTGACTTTGTTCTAATATCTCCTGTTGTATTACGGAATCACTGACCTTTATTTCCTTCATTCTCTTTTTTTCTGGGAGTACGTTAATTAGTGAAATGTTTCACCTTCTGTTCTATTTATTCAATTTCCTTGAGTCTTTAATTTTTTTCCTTGAGTCTTTAATGCCACTTTTTATCTCTTGCACTATTTCTTCTAGATGAGGGATAGGGAAACCTGTAGCCTTGAGGGACATGTGGCCTTCTCTGTCCTCAAGTTGGGCCCTTTGACTGAATCCAGACTTTGCAGATCAAATCCCTTGAATAAAAGGATTTGTTCTATAAAACTTGGACTCAATAAATGGCTGCACCCAAGGACCTACAAGGCAACGTATGGCCTTGAAGCCACAAGTTTCCCACTCCTGTAGACATTTATAGACTCCTTGTGGCCAAGCTAATCTTTTCTGAGACTTTTATTCCACTTGTGAAGTTATTCACCTCTTCTTGGTTTTCCTCACAGGCTTCTCAATCCATAGTATTTGGCATTTCCTTACGTTTCTCATATCCCTGGTGTTGGTTCTCAATGGGGTCTTTCTGCTAGAGACTCTTCTCCTTCCCATACTCTGAAATAGGATGGTCAGACTTTTCTTTTCTGTTCCCTCTGTAGTCTGGATCCCATGGCCATGGTCACTGAAGTTCTGGAGATAGCTAGAACTAGATCCAACTAGATTTCTGCGGAAATCCCTGTCTTCTGATGGCCCAAGATGGGTTTTGGCCTTAGGTCTTCCCTATATCCTTCTTCTTACACAAACCCCAAATGGGAATTGACTATCCCCTGCCATGGCCCTTATAAATCCCAACTTCCTGTAAGAAATTATCCTGATTGGAGCACCTTATTCACAGAAACAGCCACAATGTGTGATGACTGATTTTGACAGACTTAGCCCTTCTCAGCAACGCAAGAACCTAAAGCAATTCCAAAGGACTGATGATGGAAAATGCCGTCCACATCCAGAGAAAGAAGTATGGAATTGGAATGCAGAGCAAAGTAGACTATTTTCTTTTTAGTTTTATTTTGTTTTGCTTTATTTTCTTTCTCATAGTTTCTCCCATTCATTATAATTTTTCTATGCAACATGACTAATGGGAAAATGTGTTTAATGGGAATGTATGTGTAGAGCCTGTATCAGATGGCATGCCACCTTCAAAGTGGGGAGGGAGAAAATTTAAAACCTATGGATATGAATGTAGAAAACTAAAATTAATTAGATTTTTTTGAAAAAAGAAATTATTTTGGTCACAGGCCTCCTCTAAGGTCATAGACTCTGGGGTTGTTCAGTTGCTGTGGCTACTATAAGAGCTCTACTTTCAGGACGTTGTAGGGTCCTCTGATGCTGAGGCTTACTGGACAGACTATAGGCTTTGTCTCCTACTATGACTTTCAAATGGGCTGCCTTGTGCTTTCATGTTTTTGTCTCTTGCTGAGGCTCTGATCTGGGACTTCCAGGGTGCAAGTTCAGGTCTCTTGGCCTGGAATATTTTCCCACCTCACCATCACTTTTTGGTGTCACAGCCTTCCTGCAGGACTCAGCTCAGATACCATTTTCCTGCACAAGGGCCTTTCCACTCACTGCATTCACAGCTAGTGCCTTCTTTTTGAGATTACTTTGCAGTTACGCACCTTGTACTTAGCTAATTATTTGTGAGTGATCTCCCCCATTAGAATGGGAGGTTCTCAAAGGCAGTGGGAC
>CM053770.1:316021319-316086533 GCA_028658325.1 Potorous gilbertii
GCTCTGAACTGACCATATGGTATCTCGTATTACTTTTTAATTGCTTCAAGGACAAAAATACAACAAGCTCATTGTTGCAAGCCTGTGAAACCTGGACAATATACCAGTACCATGCCAGGAAACCGAATCGCTTCCATTTGAATTGTCTTAGGAAGATTCTGAAGATCACCTGGCAGGATAAGGTACCAGATACTGAGGTCCTTTCTTGAGCTGAACTGCCAAGCATTCAAACTCTATTGTAGAACGTGAAACTCTGATGGGTTAGCTGCACAGTCCAAATGCCAAAAGTATATTTTCCTAAAAGCTGTTTTATGGAGAACTCACACAAGGCAAGCATTCACGTGGAGATCAGAGGAGGCAATACAAGGACACTCTCAAGAACTTTGGAATTGATCGTGAGATATGGGAGACACTGGCACAAGATAGCCAAGTCATGGTGTACCACCCCATCAAAGAAGGCGCTATATTCTGCGAGCAAAACAGAATTGCAGTAGCTCAAAAGAAACAGGAGATGTGCAATTTTAGAGACATCTCCATGCCAAATGTTCATATAGATTATTTGTGCCCGAGCTGTGATAGGTCTTCTGAGCTTACATTTGTCTGATCAGCTACAGTCGGACACACTATACCCTGACCCAACATAGTGACGTCATTTTGGTCCTCTTTGAGAACAAAAGACAATAACCGATCAGCTTCTTCAAGTGAATTGGTCAGAACTTCCTATAAGATTGCAAACAGAGTGTTAATTTAGTTCGATGCAATATAATTAACATTTATGAAGCACTTAATATATCCCCAAACTCTTCTATCTTTTGGTGTTCCCACATAGGCTCCATCTCAACTTTGAGCATGTTGTGGGTATTTGTTTAATACTTCTTAGTTGATTGATTAAGCCCTCTCCCCTCTCAATTACTGCTTTCTTTAAAATATCCCGAGGAGTCTATAAAAACTCCAGGTTCCTAGAATCTGGCAACCATTAATGTGTATGTATTATTGTATCCATTTTACAGTGACAACTAGGTGGCTGTCTTGGGAGGGATAGAATGCCTGATCAGGAGTTCAAATCCAGCCTCAGACATTTAGTAGCTGTGTGACACTGAGCAAATCACTGAACCCTGTTTGTCTTAGTTTCCTCATTTGTAGAATAAACTGGAGAAGGAAATGACAAACCACGCCAGTATCTCTACCAGGAAAACCCTAGATGGGATCATGAAGAATCAAAATGAACAAAAACTCATTTTACAGATACGCAAAAGAAGGCTCAGCCAGGTGAAATGACTAGAAAAGCCAGCGAACGGTGGAGTCAGGGTTTGATATCTTTTGTATTTTTTCCAATTTTGTTCCTCGATATTTCTCTCCCCACTATCCATCTCTTGTGATTAAGATTTTAAAAAGAGAAAGAAAGAGAAAAGAAAAAGCAGTTTGGTAAAACTAACAAAAATCTCAACCGAGTTTCCCAAGGTATACAGTGTTCCACACCCACAGTCCCCCACCTCTGCAGAGAAGAGAGGGGGAGGGTGTGTGCTCCTCTCTTCTGGGAGACCACGTGTGTCCTTTATCATTACATACATGTTCTGGGTCACTGCTTTGTTCTCATTTACATTGTAGTCGTTGTGTATACTGCTCTCATGGTCCCGCTCACCTCATTCTGCTGCATTTCACGTCAGTCTTCCCAGGGTTGCTGTGTTTTAAAATGTCTTCCTGATGCCTTTTGTTTTTACTCCAAGGTCATTTCTGGAAATACCCACAGCCAGTCCCCTGCCCCTCCCTCTCCCCGCACTGCGGAGCTGAACTCTCCCTTGAAACATCGAGAAAAATTGTTCTGCAAAAGCACAGACTCTGTCTGGCAGTGGAGACAACTTTCTGCCCTGATAAACCCTTCCTCTCTTCGGAGAATCTCATAGGCTCCTTGAAACGATCCAATGCTTTTTTTTTTTTAACAGATGAAGGATCTAAACAAGTGGAGTAACTTACCCAAAGTAATACCAGGGGCAGAGGTGGTATTTGAGCCCAGATCCTCTCAGCCCTGAGTTCTTCCTGGAGTCAAGAAGACCCGAGTTCAAATTCAACCTCACAACCTTACTAGCTTTGTGACCTTGGGCAAGTCACTTAACCTCTGTTTGCCTTGGAGACAGCTAGGTGACTCAGAAGATAGAGTGCTGGAGTTCAAATCCAGCCTCAGACACGTATTTAGCTGTGTGACCCTGGGCAAGTCATTTAACCTCTGTTTGCCTTAATCTACTGGAGAATAAAATGGCAAAGCATTCCACTATCTTTGCCAAGAAAATTTCATGGATGTTATGGTCTACTGAGTCACAAAGAGTTGGACACAACTGAATAACAACCACCTCTCAGGCCAAATCACATTTTACTATGCCATATTTTCAGCAGTGAGGGTGGGGGTGGTGGTCTTGCATAGAAGGGGATTCATTAGCTATTTTCCAGGATTATTATTGGTTTTCCAATTACTTAGAATTTGGTTTCCCATTAACAATCATTTCTTAATATATATGGAGTGTTAGTCAAGTAAATCAGAGATGTTGCTTACCATTTTTGACAATCAGGAAGATTTAAGTTTGCATCCAGCCTCAGACATTTAACTATCTGTGTTACTCCAGACAAGTCACTAAATCTTTGTTTGCCTCTGTTTACTCAGCTGTAAAATGAGGATACTAGTAGTTCCTGCTTTCCTGGGATATTATAAGGGTTGAATGAGATAATATTTATAAAGTGCTTACCACAGTGCCTGGCATACAGTAGGTGCTTAATAAATGCTAGTTTGTCCCTACCTCCTTGTCCGATGTCCCTTCATAGTTGGGAACTGTTATTGACTCCAAGCTCCACCTTCTAAGCTAGGAGGGAGATCAACATTGTGCTATCCCAAAGGAGCCCCAACATCTGCACCCCCCGCCCCACCTGTTTCGTTCCCTACTCCTTTCTGGGCTCTAGTCCCAAGAGGATGATCCATCTAGTCCATCTAGAAAATGGAGGGCAATGAATCAACAGTCGTGTCCTTGAGACTCACAAGGAAAAGATAGTCCTACAATCCTAGCATGTCAAAGTTAGAAGGAGCCTCATTGTTAGTCATTCCCAGCTATACATGACTCCGGGGGATTCTCTTGGCAAAGTTATTGGAGTGGTTTACCATTTCCTTCTCCAGTGTGTCCCCATTTTACAGATGAGGGACTGAAGCAAATAGGAGATAAGTGACTTGCCAAAGAGTCACACAGCTAGTGAGTATCTGAGGCTGGATTTGAACTCAGGTCCTCCTGACTCCAGGCCTAGCACTCTATCCACTGTGCCACTTAGCTGCTCCTAAGATTCAAACTCAGGTTTTCTGACATCAAATCCAGTAAACTTCCCACTCTTATCATACTCTTTCCTCACCTTGGAGTTTCAAGCCCTGACTTTGCTTGCTATCTAATGACCTTGAGTTGAGTAAGTCACTGGTCTCTTTGAGCCTCAACTTCGCCACTCTTAAAATAGGAATGATATTTGTACTACCTACCTCACAGGGGGATTGTGAAGGAAAGGCTTTATAAACTACAAATTGCTATGGGAGTGCTCCTCCTCCTTCTCATTTTACGGTTACCATTATCACTCCCAAAAACATCTAGGGGCTCCTCCCATGTTAGGCAGAAAACACAGTGTTTCTCATCCTGGTCGGTGTCTCAACATCCTGGAAGTCACAAGCTTCTCTTGCTATCTTATCATCTTGGTAGTGCTAGACAATATCTCTCATGACACTGCCTTTGACAAGGAAATAACCACTTGTTGGGCATAAGTTGATGTTGGGCTCAGATGACGAAAAGTGAAGATTTTGGTGGAGGGGCATTGACTCAATGTCAGAAAAGCTGGCTCTACTCCATCCTTTTTTTCTACAATGAACTGGGAAGGACTGAGTGAGCATAGGTGTGGTAAGAGGAAACTTGACATCTACTTCCTGTGAGAGATAAGATATGATTTCCAGGATCAAAGGTCATTACGAATGATCTATTGACAGAACAGAGTTCTAAAGCCATGGAATTTTGCTGGGTCTACTGAGAGTCATGAATGGAGGAAGCAAAGATCCTCAAAAAATGTCTTCTGGTCAACTCTGGGATTGCCAAATATATAATCCAACATCTGTATTTGAACCAGAGTTTCCAGGATATGGGTGGTTGCATACTGCAAATCACAGGGCTCACTATAACCTTATACCATCTGAAGGAAAGAAGGCAGTCAACCTCCAATCTCATCAGAACCCTTTCTCAGTCAATATCTTTGCCCTCAGCATGTCCTATCTGTCTTCATAATCCATCTACAACAGCACCACCACCACTACCTCCTTCTGTCAATACCCACCTTTCATAATTTGTCAATATTCCTATACATAGAGTCTCCCAAAGAGAACCTTCATAAACCCTAAATGCCACTACCACTACAGTCCATCAATACCTTCATCACAAATCAATATTCCTATAGAGTCTGTCAACACCTACCCTTTGTAATTTGTCAATATTCCTATGTACAGAGAGTCTCTCACAAGAGTTCCTACTACCAGACTATCAGTACCTTCATCAGAGTATAATTCATCAATATTCCTATACATAGAGTCAGTTAAACACACAGTCCTTCAATCTCTCAACAACTGTCCTTCATAGACTATTGACAGCTTCCTTCATAACTCATCAGTTATCATCATTGATAACTCCCTTCATAATTGTTCACAGTCTGTCAACACCCACATTTATTTCACAGTCCATCATCAGATACCCTCATACACAATCTATCAGTACCACCTGTCATTCTAACAATTACCCCTCAAAGGTCCCTCCACACCCTACCTACCTCCAGTCTGTCAAAACAATTGCCATACTGTTAACATTCTCATGTCAGCTGGCCCACCTTTCACAGTTCATCAAAGCACCTCCTCCAACAGTTTGACAACAAGACTCTTCACAGGTCTTCAATGCCCCTACTACCGGTCAGTCTATCAACATCTCATCACAATGAGTCAACACCCACCCTTCTTAATTTGTCAATATTCCTATACACACAGCCTGTCAACACCTCCTTTCAATCTCTCAACAACTATCCTTCACAAACTATCAACAACTCCCTTTCTAATACGTCAATAACCCTGCTCAGACTGTGAACATCTACCTTTCACAGATTGTCAAGACCGTACACACACACACACACACACACACATACACACTCAGAGTCTATCAATACCACCTTCAGTCTGTCAACATTCTCCTTGTACTGTCAACATCATTCTCAATCAATATCCACACTTCACAAATCATCATAAAGTTGGTCAATATCTCTTTAGTCTGTCAACATTACCACTCAGATGATCTGAATAGTCCTTACCACTACACACATAGTTCGTTAACACACTTGTCACAAGGTGTTGGCATCTACTCTTTGACATTTAGCAATGTATCTCTCAGGTACTATCTGTCAACCCCTTTCTCCAGTCTTTCCACATGGAGCCCTATCAGCAACTCTCCCCATAGTCCACCAACAATAACCCCATCTCTGTCAACCTTTACCAGTCCATCAAGACATTCCTCCATTCAAAGTCTGTCAATGACCTTTCAGTTTGTCAGTCACCCCTCAGAGTCCCTCAACACTCCCCTCTACCATGCAATCAGTCAACAGGCTTACTAAAGTCAACATCCCCGATTGATCAGCACCCACCTTTCACATCTATCAGGATACCCCAAACAGAGATCCATAGTCTGTCAATAACACTTTCTGTCAGTCACCAACCATTCCTCTTTTTACCACTGACCCATAGTTAGCATCACCATTTACAATCCATCAACACCCCCTACACTCACAGTTTGTCAGTGTCACCAACCCACACGTTTCTGGTTCCTTTCAACTCTTTAGGTCAGAATAGTAACTTCAGTTCACCAAAAAGTTGTGGACTTTCACATAAAATGATATAATTTTTTGAGGTGCTCAAGAGATAAAAGGTAAATCCCTATTTCCTCTTTGTCTCCTTGCAATTTCCTAGACAAGTTGCAAATTCCTTAGCCTTTGGACTTAACTTTTTTAAAAAGAGGGTATATATGACTAACTGGAACAAAGTAGGTGTCCTCTGATTGGGCATTAGATTAATTAATCAAAGGAAGACGTGTTACTACATAGAGATGGGAGAAAGGACATGAAGGAGCAATATGGACCTATCTGTGCATGAATCATGAAGGTTGTGCATGTGTATTTCCAGCACTTAGCACTATTCCTGGAACATAGTGTGTGCTTAATAAATGTTTATTCGCTGACTGAAAGCTGAACAAATTGTGTTACATGAATGTAATGTACTATCCCTGTTTTGCAAGAAGTGATGATTTGAAAGGATTCCAAGAAGTTTGAGAAGACTGATATGAACTGATGCAAAAAAAAAATAAATAGAATCAGGAAAAGAGTGCAAAATGATCAAGTAAATGGAAAAAGGACAATCTGTATCGAGTTCATATCTGGCCCATAGGAGTTGAGAAAATCAGTTGCAGAAGTATAAACTATTGCACATGCACTCAGGCACTTTTTGAGTAGTTTAACTCTTTTTTTCCTCTTTAATAAATGTTAATTGGATGATTCCCAGAGTAGAAGGGGAGATAGAAATGAATGTGATATAATAATAAATTGCATCAATAAAGAGTTTTTTTAAAGAGGCTACACAATTTTTGTTAAAAGGCATGATCTTCTGAGGGGAGAAGAAAGGGTACCTTGGGAAATGAAAACAAGAGAGACTAACTACATAAGAGACGGGGGAAAGAAAGCAAAAATGAGAGGGAAGGTGAGAGGAAGGGAGAGATAGGGAAAATGAGAGAGAGGGAAGAGGGGACAGAGAGGAAAAGGAAGAAGGAAGGAGAGAGGAGTATGAAAGGGAAGGGGAAAAGGGAGAGGGAGAAAGAGAGGGAAAGGGAGAGAAGAGAGAGAAAAAAGAAAAAGGATAGGGAGAATGAAACAGAAAAGGAGAGGGAGATATATATAGAGAGAGGGAGACAGAGTCTGGACGGAGAAACTTGAAAATGGACTATACACTTGGATCCCTGGAGAGAATTCTCTACGTCCATGCAGCCCCTCCAAGGAACCACAAAACACCAAAAGAGGAACCAGATGAAGACCTAGACTAACACAATGACACAGACCCATGAGGAGTGGATGGAGACACACTAGGACCTGGAGGGAAGCCAGCACAGTAAACATATGACTGTCCCAACACCACCCCAAGAACGGAGGAGCTGTTACTATGTAGAGATGGGAGAAAAGGACATGAAGGAGCAATATGGAGCTATTTGCACATGAGTCATGAAAGTTGTGTAAGTCCAGAGGGAAGAAGGACTCTAAATGGGGGGTGAGGGAAGCAGAGGAGAGGCAGTCCTGGACTTCTTAATATCTCTATTTCTTTTTTCAAATGGAAACTTTCTACCTAAAGTAGTACTATAAGTATTTAAGTCCCTGGACAAGGCAGAGCTCCCTATTAGAGATAAAATCCTGACTAGTTTCCCTTGGCAGGGAATTAAAACCAGCAGAAAACTGGGCAGTTGCCAAGTAGTCCGAGCAAGCATGTGCTGGTAAATGTTTAACAACCAGCTCACTGGGGAAAAAATGTACCCACAACACACTCATAAGTTTTCTGCATTGTTAACATGTGTTCCATCACTTTCTTAAATCTAGGCAATCAACAAAACAATAAATCAATCTCTGATTTGTAGTGTCTGATTTCCAAAGTGCGAATAAATGCACACACTAAAAATTTAACAATAAGCTCTGGTACCAGCACACCTCTGACTCCAAGCAAGCCTCCCTTCTGGTGGGCCCCATCCTTCCTAGGAAAGTCTGGACAATGCTATGGATTTCTAGATAAAGTGGATGACTACCAGAGAAGGAAGAAAAATATATCTTAAAGAGTTAAATAAAAAAAATAAGAGTTAAATTTTAAAAAAGAGTTAAAAAAATACCCTAGTTTTAATACTTTGTTAGCCAGGGTGCTTTAGGGAACTAGCCCAATTCTTATGTTCTCAGAGAAAACTCTGTGAGAAGGCAAAATAAATCAACGAACATAGAAGTTATTGAAAACCTCTCCTCCACCCCCAAGATTGAACCTAGTAATTACAAAGATGGGGCTATTTGGCTTTTGTCTGACTTCTCAGCACCCAGCCTCCTGCTTAATAAATGTTCATTAAGTTAAATGAAATCAAACCCAGTTCTGAGGAGTTGAGAGTAGCAGTCCTAAGCCACAGGACACGTTTTAATTCCTTTGTCTTTTGCCTTTGTCAGGGGAGTTGAAGTTCCGTAGTAGGAATGAATGTGGGTAGCACATTGTACCATAAGAAACTGATTGACTGAAAGTGAGCCTGGGATTGTAAAGATGAGCTGCAGAGCCCCCAGGCAGGTGAATCCTGTCCCAGTAGTAATGCCAAGGTGTTCTGATGTCAAAAAGGACATTCTCTTTGGGTTCAGCAAGAATCTTGGCACCAGGGAAATGTAGTTAAAGATTAGATTCGAAAGCTCAGGCACCGCCCAGTCTGGAACTGGGTAGTTTTCTTTTATGAGTGCTTCTAATTACCTTACCCTGGTGTGTTATTTCTGACTGTATATATTCTTTTTTCCCCCTTGTAAATAAACCCTAGAAAACCCACTGTCATCGTCTGGACTATGTGGAGACAGGGGTAAAAAGAGAAAGAGGACGTTCGACTCCATGCAATTACAGCCATGGTGACAGCAAGAACTGCAGAAAGGATAAAAGATAATTAGGAATTCAAGATGGGGTGATACAGTGGAAAGAGCACGGAACATGGGATTGGGCTAAACACCCACCATCAGCACTCACTCCCCCTTCTTGGGCCTCAGTTTTCTTTTCTGTAAAATAAAAGGGTCAGAGCTTTTCTTGCTCTAAATTGAAAAGCCTACATATGAATTATTTCTAAGGTCCCTTCTAGCTAAATCCTATCCTAAATCTAAATCCCATCCTCTCTGAATTCAGGGAGTCTGATACTCAGGCACCAGGAAGGCCCTTAAGGTTGGTATTCAGACATCAAGAGATGTAGAGAAATGAGTAAAAGGTGAAAATCCTGAAGCCAAGAGCAAAGTTCCAAGGGATGGGGTCCCAATTTGGTGGTACAGTTGCTTGAACAATGAACTATACAGTCAGGAAGACCTGCCTTCGAATCCTACCTCAGACACTTAAGAGTTGTGTAATCCTGGGCAAGTCACCTAACCAATGTCTACTTCACTTTCCTCATCTGTAAAAGGGGGTTAATAATCGCACCTACCTACCAGGATTATTATGAAAATTAAATGAGATCATATTTATAACGTTTTTTGCACAGTGGCTGTCACATAGTAGGTGATTAATATATACTTGTTTCTTTCCTCCAGCTACCCCTTCCTTCCATCTTTTATTCCTTCCTCTCTTCTTCTCTCCCTCCCTTTATCCCTTCTTCTTACCTTCCTTCCTTTTTCCTTCCTTTCTTCCTTCCTTCTTTCCTTCTTTCTTTCTTTCTTCCCTTCCTCACTCCCTCCCTCCATTCCTTCCTTTCTACTTTCCTTTCTTTCATCCTTCTTTTTGCTTTTTCCTTCCTTCTTTCCTTCTTCCCTCCTTTCCTTCTTCCATCCCTTCCTTCTTTCCTTCCTTTCTTCCTTCTTGATCTCAAAAATACACAAATTTGCCCTTACTAGTGGGCTACAAGGATACACATTGTCAATATCTAATCCAACATGTGGCACTTTAGGAAAATTACATTCAGTCATGAATGACTCAGGGATCCATACTATATGATGAGGAAAAAAGCTTTCTGGTTGACTTAGGATCTGAAAGGAATGATAATTCAGTTGAGGCAGAATGCACATACAAAAACTCAAATGTACAATCTTGTTCCCTTTTCCTTGGCTGTTTTCAAGTGAAGAACAGCTGTGAACCACCAAGGAGTGGGAAGGGCAGCTGACTATTTATTCCCCCTTCCCTCACCCTGCTACCATGTGTCCTTGATTGTATGGTACCTAATTGTGTGTGTGTGTGTGTGTGTGTGCGCGCGCGCGCGCTTCTGTGTTTATTTGTTCCTGATCTTAGGTGAATTAATGTTTGCTGATGAAATCGACCAAGTTATGACTTTCCAAGCTTCAAAAGGTCAGAAGAAACACTAAAGCAACTGGACATTTCAGTAAGTGGAGTTAGTAGCCAAGACTATCCTAGCTGATAGCAACGGCAGCAATTGAGTCTGGCAAGGGACCAGTAGAGCAGCCCTGCTTGACCCAACTCAGCAGTGAATCAGCCTGACAGCTAAGACACCATGTACTGGAAGGGGCTAGCCAACTGATCAAGGGAGCAACACATCCTTCAACAACAGATTACCCAGAAAGGAACTTGGTGGGGAATCAGCACAGACGGGGGGGGTCAGGCAAAGTCAGGTACCTATCAGACCACATGGGTGCCCAACTGCCTTTGTTACATGAAGTTTGAGTCTACTTCTTCCAGGGACCTCATGTATGTAAGAGAAGCGTGCATCCCTGGTTTGGAGAGGGGGAGGAATATTTTTGCAATTTCCTTCCTTGTTTATCTCTTCTCAGTAAAAGCTCTTGCCAAAGCTAATGGATGTCAACTTCCCAGTTGATATCAGAGAGAACTCACAGAATAGGGGCATGTGAATGAACAAAATGATTAGAAGCCACAATGTTACCCGTAGAACCCTGAGAGTAGAAGGAATAAGCTGCCCTTTAGGGGACTCAGCCTGACAGGAGGAGTGGGAGTTGGGAGAACGCGGCACACACAAAACTACAGTACTGGAAGGGATTAGTTCAAACTAGTATTTGGATACTACAGGATTTGTGATTTTACAAGTAAGGAGATTTCCTGGTGCAGGAAACTCACTCTACTGAGCAGACCACAACCCACCATGACAGAATAGGTAAATCCTGTGGCATTGCCTGAGACCCAGAAAAATTTAGTGTCATCCAGAGATACACCACTTGTAAGCCCAGAATACAATCACCTATACCCTACTGTCCAACACATGTCTAAACCAAAATTCCCTCTCCACCATCCCCAAAAGGGGTCACATAGCCTTTACCTATAACAGTCAGTGATGGGAAAACAGCTCCCAAAGGCAGTCCACTACATTTTGGAATAACTCTAGTTGGGATGTTTGTCTCTCTAAATCAAACCTAAATATACCTTTCTTCAACTGTAACCCTTTGTTTGTAGTTCTATCCTGGAGAGCCGAATAGAATGTCTCTCCTATGACAATCCCTTCAAATACTTAAAGTCAGTTGTTATTTCTCCCTTAGTTTTTCTTTCTCTAGGTTCCTGGACTAATTCCAAGGAGGAGCTGAGATCCCCAAGGACTTGGAGGATATCAGCAGGACCTAAGGCTCCAGGAAGAACCTTTCCTAGGTAGATAGACCTAGGTACCTGGAACATATGACTTCTATGTGATAAGCACACAGGAATCTACCCCTCTACTCTACATCTCCAAGTCAACTGTTTTTTTTGCTGTCAAATCATCAAATTTCAATATGTTGCCAGAAACATGTTCAAATCAAAGGATTTAGAGCTGGCAGGAAACTTAGAGACTATCTGGTCTACCATCTTACAAAGGAGGGAACTGAGGCTCAGAGAGGCAAGTCTCATATCATCATGACAAAGAAAAGAGAAAAAAAAAGGAAAGAAAGCTGAACTTGATGTCACCAGGACCTGAGTTCAAATGCAGCCTAAGACACTTATTAGCTGTGTGACCCAGGCAGGTCATTCTCTGGGCCTCAGTTTTGTCATCTGTAAAATAGGGGTGAAAATACCCACTGGAGAATGTCTTGGATAGAAGTGTGAGTCACTATTATCACGTGTCTTTCCTGAGATCATACAGTTGTTAAGTAGCCAAGTCAGGATTCAGATCTACATCCTCTGTATGAGAACCAGTGTTCTTTCTAGTACAGCATGTTTTGTAATTCTTAATAAAAAGATTTGTTCTGTAAAACCTGGGCTCAGTCAAAAGGCCACACTCAAGGACCTAGAAGGCCACATGTGACCTCAAGGCCACAGGTCCCCCATCCTTGGATCTTACTATTTTTCCTTATCATGTAGAGTTTGCCTTTAGCTGTACTTTTTATTCTAAGCTACTTGAGGCCAAGATTTCTTTAATCTGTTCCCCCTCAAACCACTGGTCCCCAGTAAAGGCCAAACTCCTCGGTCTGACATTTACAACCCTCCATATTATGTCACCTCTTTTTTTCACATTTATTGACTCCATTTTTAATCGATGGAATAAAACAAGCATTTTCAAAACAGTATAATAAAAAAAGATGATTGCACATGCAAATGAAAATCTATTATGTACAATTTGCTATCCCTTTTAAATATATAATAAAGTTATTTTTTCTTTTCTTTTTTCCCTTCCCACCTCTCCAACTTTTCCATGTACACGTCACACTTGTCCCTGTCAAGTGCTTTGATGCTCCAGCCAAACTGGATGACTTTCCTTCCCCGCTGCCATGACTTTGCTTACATAATTCCCTCTACCTAAAATGCCCTCCTCTCCTCCTTTCTTTACCTGCACAGTTTTTTACTAATCCTTTGAGATTCAACTCAAATGCCTCTTCTCTCACAAAGCCCTTCTTCTAAGTCAAAACACAAATGATCCCCTCATTGAAAGTCTCAAGGATTCTTTTTATCTTGGGCTCACAAGTGTAGGAAGGGCCCTTAGGGACCACACAGCCCAACCTCCTCATTTTACAATATCAAAACTAGGGCCCAGGGGCTTTGTGTCTTGTCTAAGGTGGTGTCACAGCCAAGACTTGAAACCAAGTCCTCCTCAGAGCCTGTGTTCTTTCCACTGTACCACATTGCCTGCCTTAGGATTCATCACTTTCTAACTATCTTTTTGGTTATTTGTGAACATGTCTTGCCTCCCCCTCACATCCAGATTGTCAGCTCTGAGAAGGCAAAACATTTTTTGTTCATTTTTGTATCTCTCACAATACCCCTAGTAAGTGACCAAGAAATGCTTCACCACAACATGGAGGTGATGTTGGGTTATCAAAGGTGCATTACCATTTACCTTATGGGGGGAAGACTAATGACTCTTTAAATTTGCATAGTTTGATTCCTTAACTAATTATAATTGTAAGGTCAACCATATATAATATATATACACACATATATGTAAATATGTGTGTGTGTATATACATATATGTGTATATGTGTGCGCATATATACACACATATGTATACATATACATTCACACATATGCATATATAATTTTATACTCCTTAAAGAGCCAGGGATATGGTAGGTGATGAAAATATGTTTGTCCATTGATTAATTTAAGCACTCTCACTTCCTTTATCTCACTTGCGCTTTACTGAGACAGTTAGAGGTAGGCAGGGTGATCTTGCCTCCCTATTTGACAGATAAGGAGACTGAGGACAAAGAGTCAAACAGGGCCTCATAATTCTTAGCACTAACGTCCTTCCCTTAGCTAACTATCTGGAAGCCTTATACACTCAGCAGAGGTCTCTGCCCCATCCCCCAAACTGCCCTGCGGTAGCCCTCTTTCTCCCCAGGAGAGCACCAAAGCAAGGCAGCAATGATTCTTACCTACCAAAGGTCCTGTCAGTCCCACAGTGCTCACTGTCCCCCTCGCTGTGCCAAAAGAGCCCTCTTGGGCCCTGGAGTTGGTGTGGAAAGCTGGAACTGTTAGCAGCCTTACTGTGGGACACTTTGTCACTTCTCTTGCTTAATTAACTACTCCTTCCGTTACCAAACCAGAAAATCTACTGCCCCAATCTAGAGGTTTTCCTGTTGAAGTAGCTTCTCTCTGTGCTTCCCTAATCCTGAGTACATTATAGACTGTCTAACCCAGGGGTTCTCAGTGTAGGATACACCTGCCCCCAGGGAGTACAAAAAGCTTGTCAGGGGGATACTTAAAATATTAAGCAAATAACTCTATTTTCCTGTTGAAATAAAGTAACTTCTTTTTTAAAAAAATTCTTATACACATGGTAAAAGCTAGCATTTATTTTCTTTCTTTTTAAACATAGCTTATAGCAGAGAAGGTTTCCTGAAATCCACGAGCAATGACTGTAAAAGTTCAGGCACCCCAACGAAGTCGCAAAACACCTTCATTTTACAACTGAGGGGCTGAAGTTTAGGGTTGGACATCCAAATGGTTGTTGTTGGGACTAATGTTCAGGGTGGGAAATGACTTTCTGGAGGAGTCAGGATTAGAATTCAAGCCCCAGGAGCCTCTCTCTAAGCCTTGTCCAAAAATGGACAGGGAAGGGCAGAGTTATTTATTGCTGGGGAGAGATAGGGGAGCAAGGACTCAGCCCAACCTTTGAAGATCCCAGAGCACTTGGGGGTTCTGTGACGACAGCAAAAGTGATAGACATACACCATGACACTCCCAAGGGCCACCCAAGCCAAATTAAAATGGATTGGGGAAATAGTTAACCTGTTTTGTTAAAAAAAAATACAGTAGAATCAACCACTCCAGTATCTTTGCCAAGAAAATCCCAAATGAGGTCTCAAAGAGTCAGATGTGACTGAAATCAATATAGAGTTTTCAGACACAGTCTGGATGACATTTGAAATCCCTGTCGATATCTGTTTATATACTCCTTATTAACCTCTGCCTTTGGGAATCCTTGATTTCTGTCGGTCCTATTCAAATGCTGCATCCTCCACAAGTCCAGCCCTAGGAGGTTGGTGCCATGCCCCCTTGCACGTATTTTGATAGACTTATATGTGGATATATTTTCCCCTCATAAAATGGAAGCCCTGTAGGGGAAGGGCAGTCTTTGTATTTTCAGTTCTTGGCAAAATGTCTCGCACATATTATTAATAAAGTAAAATTAATTAAATTTAAAAATTAATAAAATGAAATTAATAAAAGTTTGTTGATTAAGAAATATAGTAGAATCTAAATATTAATATGGTCTAAATCACTATGAAGGCCCATAGGGATTCTTATTCATGGTTAGTCATATTATTGGTACAGAGGAAAAAGCTCTGAATTTGATATCAAACATTTCGGGTTTGAAGTTCGACTCTGTTACTATTTGTATCATCTTGGGAAAGTCATCTGCCCTTTCTAGGCCTCTGTTTCCTCCTATTTCCATGCAATTAATTTCAATAAGCATTTATTAAGTACCTACTATTTGCTAGGCGCTGGGGATACAGATACAAAAAATGAAATAATAGCTACCCTCAAGAAGTTTACAATAATTAATAATAGCTAACATTTATATAGCTCTTACTATGTGCCAGGCACTGTGCTAAGTGCTTTACAATTAATACCCCGGCTGACCCTCACAACAACCTTGGGAAGTTGATTTTGTTATCATCCTCATTTTACAGTTAAGGAAATTGAGGCAAACAGATAAAGTGACTTGTCCAGGGTCACACAGCTAATCTGAAGCTGAATTTGAACTCAGGTCCTTCTTCTGACTCCAAGCCCAGCATTCTATGCACTTCAACACTAGCTGTAAAATGTCCATCATGGAAGCAGAGATCATGTGAATACACAGTGAGTTTTTGAGCACTTTGGCTCACTTAGCCTGGAGTCCTCCATCACATCCCAAGCCATCACCGGTGGTCTTGATTTTTGCCTTGTCATTGGACTTTGATATCTCAGGAGGAGAGAGTGAGGCTGACAACTTTCTGAAACTCTGCCCCACTTAAATCCAATTCACTGCCAAGTCAAGGTATCACCCCATGATGTCATTGGCCCTCTGTGAGAACAAAACATGGACAGAAGCTTAAAGATTAGACCCTTGATTTCACTGGTACGGGAAATTCCCAGGTGAGAAGACTCCCTTCTACAATGCAGGTCACACTTCACTCTCCAACTTTAAGTCTTAGAGAGCAGGCTAGAGAGAAGAGTTGTAGCCCGTATGTGTCAGGTATAGGACTCAAACCCAGGTCTTCCTGACTTCGTAGCCAGCCCACTACCCCCAGTGTTACACTGCCTTTATATTCAAAATATATACAAAGAAAAAAACTTCCAGAGTCAGAAATATTTTTCTACTGTTACTAACCAGTTCAGGGGTGGGGAATCTGAGGTCTTGGGGCCACATGTAGCCCTCTAGATCCTCAAGTGCACCCAGTTTCCCACCCCTGAACAAGGGTGTTGGAAAAATGCTTTCTGTAGCGAGTGGTGTTTGAACTAATCAGGTATTGCAAGACAAAGAGGTCAGGAAAGACAGTGACCCAGCAATGAGCACCAATCTATGGAAGCGAAAGGAGGGGAAGATGAAATGTCACTCTTAGGGGAGAGCAACTAGGATGCCTTCATGGTTTACAAGCGATTATAGGGAATGATATAAAATCAGGTTGAAAAATAGGCTGAAGCCAGATTGTAAGGGGCTTTCAATGGTAAAAGGCAAGTTGACTTGGACTTCTTCTTTGAGCTTACTCAAGAAGGTGATGCCGTGACCCACGATGCCTTCTCAAGAGTGTGTTTGCCATTTATCTTTTGAAGGGAGGAATTCTTACATTTGCATACTTCGTTTTTCTCTTAATTTCCTTAAGAACTTTTCTATCCATGGTTTCATTTGGTCCTCACAATCACTCTGTGAAGTAGGCAGAGCCAGGATCATTATCCCCATTTTGTAGATGAGAAAACAGAGACTTGGGCTTATACTGACTTTGCTCAACAAGTTTTTGGCAAATCCAAGAGGAAGCTCTCAACTCCTATTCCATTTTTCTTTTCGTATCATCATTGTCATCGTTGTCATAATTGAAATTTAGTATTTTCTATGATTGTACATATACAGCCTATATAAGATTGCTTACCCTCTTGGGGAAGGGGGGTGGAGAAGGAGGGAGAATTTGGAACTCAAAATCTTCTAAAAGTGAATGTGGAAAACTATCCTCACATGTAATTGGAAAAAAATAAAATACTATTAAGTGAGGAGGGAAAGAAATTTAACATTTCCACTACATGACTGTTTCATTCTGGCATGGAGGTGACCTTGGTTCGGGAAGGATGTGCCAACAGAGCACAAGGGTTGGCATGTCCTACCAGGCTGGCTTTGAGTTAGGTCCAGTGATCGACAGACCACTTCAATGAAGTTCAAAGTCATGACAAAATGAGGGGATAATTTTGGGTTTTGTCTTTGTATCTGCAGCATCTGGCACAGGTGGCTTGCATATAGTAGGCATTTAATAAATTAATATTTTAATTAAATGTTTGTTGAATTGACTTACCCCCATTATTATATCAAAGTATTTTCATCTCATTTCACCTCGTAATTTAAATACTTCAACAATTCCAAAGATCTGTGACTTTATCAGTGTCAGTATTTTCTCTGTCATTCAAGTATGTAACCCCTCCTTTGTCTTCATAAACTTTCTTCTCATAAAAGGCCAGAATAAGGAAAAGGAATCTCAAACCCATTTTAGAGATGGGGAAAGTAATGTTCACTGAAGCTGAGTGATTTTGTTGCAGGTGCCACAGGAGTTTATAATCAGTCAAGTGAATATGCATGTATATGGTGACCTGTGAAGAAATAACTTACTTACCAATACCATTTACTACTACTTACCAATACTTACTTACCAATAACTACTTACCAATCACCTCATAGATGAGACCTGCCCAAGTGCAGAGGAAGCTTGATTTAGTTCTTTTTTTATGTTTTATTATTCAAAGTGGTATGGGCTGCAAAGTAGAGAGCTTAAACTAGGCTTAAAGCCAGGGAACTGGGCTTTGGTTGGAGTCACAAAGATTTGAATTCCAATCCAACCTCAGACATTAACTAGCTATGTGACCTTCAGCAACTCATTTAACTTTAGTCTCTCCATTTTCTCAACTGTAAAATAAGGATAGTAACACCATGTACCTAAAAAAAACACAAATCTGTGAGGATTGAATGAGATATTATTTGTAAAGCGCTGAGCACAGTGTCTGGCATATAATTATTGTTCAGTCATGTCTGACTCTGTGACCCCCATTTGGGGTTTTCTTGGCAAAGATACTAGAGTGGTTTGCCAGTTCATTTTACAAATGAGGAAATTGAGACCAAAAGGGTGAAGTGACTTGCCCAGGGTCACACAGCTAGTAAATGTCTGAGGCTGGATTTGAATTCAGGTTTTCCTGAGTCTAGGCCCAGTATTCTAGGGACTATGCCACCTAGATAACTCCTAGAACATAGTAGTTGTTTAATAAATGTTCTTTTTAAATAGTACTGTCAATAAATGTAATTTTTAGTAATCCTGTCAATAGATGTCATTTTTTTAAAAATAGTCCCATCTCTGCCACTGTGTGATAGAGACAAATGACTTCCCCACTCTGGGCCTCAGTTTTTCCCAATTCAAAATGAATTTGTGATTCTGAAGCCAGCCTGATCAGGTACAGGTGTGGCCCAGCCAAGATGTGGAGGTGAACTGGTGAAGCTGAGACAAAACATGTATGATTGAAGGATGGAGAGAGGAAGAAAACGGTATAATTTATAGCCAAAAAAGCAAATGTCCCTCTGGTTTGGACTGGATCAGGCTGAGGAAACTCAAGGAGGACAGTGATTGCTGAGCTAAGGATAGAACCTACTCCAATTGGGACTGGGACCCTAAGCTTGGGTTTACGATGTTAGGGATAATCACTGGGCAAAACTTTGACACCCCCTACCTATTCAATGCTCCTTTCTCTTCTGGTGCATCCTTGAGTATCCCACTGCCTTCACATTCCCCAGGGCCTTCTTCCACCCATGCAGGTCTGACTTCCTCATACCCCAAGCTCTGAGCTTTCTGCCTCCAACTTAATCCTCTCCCCAGTCTTTCTCCTCCCCCAAGTTTCCCCAAAATGTTCCTTCCAGCTCTTGGGACCTTTAAAACATTCTGATAAACTAATTCACACTGTTGTTAATGAATAGCAGCAGCTTAATGCTTTGGCCCTTCCAGTAGTGTTTGACTTTTAACCTTATAAGACTTAACTCAAAGGAATGAGTTTCAACAGTGAAGTTTTAGACATTTGCCAAAAGCCTACAGAGGTTATATTTGGGGAAGGAGGAGAGGAGGAGGAGGCTTTGTTTGACAGTATTTTTGTGAAAATTACAAGGATGACTTGAAGGCAATTACTTGTGCATCTAAACCCATCTAAGTCTCTGTAGTATTAGACCTAGGCTTCAGATCCTGCCTCTGATGTACCTGTGTGAACCCTGGGCAAGTGTGTGCATGTAATCTCTTCCATAAGAGTGGGATCTCCCTGAGGATAGTGACCCAGCACTTTATGTGGTGTTTGGTGCTTAATAAGTTCGTGTTGACTTAATAAGTGTGTCTAGGACTCAATTTCCCCATACAAATGACCCTTCCAGCTCTGCATCCATGATCCTTCCTGGAGCTATATAGCATCATCCTATATGAATGAATCCTACCCTGACTTTCTCCATTCATTCAATGGAGCAGAATTAACAGGCTGCAAACCAAGTCCTTTGCTTTAGTCACTGACCTAGCCTGAACCACACACACTCCCTCATTTCACCTCAGGCTTAGCACCAACTCACCCAACCCCACAAGCCAAAAATATTCTCCTCTCTTTCTCCCCACAACACTTAGTCTCCCCTCATCAGACTCTGTCCTCCCCTACTGCCCCAACCAAACCACATGTCCACCACTTTCTGACATTTCCCACCTCCTCAACAAACTCTGCCTATCCTGTGTTGCTCTGTAATCCCAGGCCCTACCAGTCTGGTCCCCAGCAAACCCAGTCCCTCCCTACCACACCAAGCTCCTCCCCCTCTTCTCACCAGACCAAACCCCTCCCTGGCTCCTTCCTCACCAAACCCTAACCCTGTCCCAATCTTTTTCCACAGTCAAACCCAGTCCCTCCCTACCACACCATGCCCCTCCTCTCATCTCCTTACCTGACCCTTCCCTCCCATACTAGGGCTCACCAGATCTCTCTCCTTGACTCCTCCCCAGCATTTCCAGTGACTCCCCACCTACTCCTATAGAACCTGACAGCTGTCTTCTAGTATTTGGAGAACTGTCTTACGGAAGCTTGTTCTGCCATGCCCTACTGATGAAAGCTGGCAGAGAAAAAGAGAACGTAGCCTTGGGCTTGATGTGAAAAATACCTTCAAGTATGGAATGAGAGGCTTATGACCACTCATGGGGAGTGTGGCAAAGGACATCCCTACTTCTAAGCTAGATTAGAATATGCCTGTAAGATCCCTTCCAACCCTGGAATTCTATGACTGTGTTTCTTCTGTTTCTCATCAGACTACATCCCTCCCGTTCTCCTCCCACCAATCGCCCTCTTCTTTCCCTAGCTTCCAAGTCTCCTCCAAGAAGCTTTCCCAGAATGACACTGATGGCTCTAATGATTTCTAATGCTAAGGATGCCAGTTACTCCAACAACTCTTTCCCACTGAGCATACCCAGTTTGCACCTGCTTTGAGTACAGCCTTGGGTTTTTTCCCAGCTTACGTGTAGGAATGGATATCTTGTCCCTAAGCTGCCTTAAAGTGGGGACTCTAGGATTGAGAGTTGGCAGGGACCTGAGATCATCTCATCCAAGTTTTTTTTTTCTTTTACAGATGACAAAACTGAGGCCCAGAGAAGAAAAGTTGGAATCCTATTCTCAAACCAACCCATCTTCCACTTTACCAGATAATGAGATAAAATCATGTTTAACAAAAATAAAAACCCAACCCAGAACCCACCACCAACACAAAACCCAAGGGATAAAGAAGACAACAACATCGTAGAAGTGTGGTTAGGTCAATAAGTATTATTTACTGAGCACCTGCTATAATACCCAACCCTGTGTTAGGGGTCATGTGGGATACAGAGAAGTATGAGACACTGTCCCTACCCTCAAAGAGCTTACAGCCTAGTTGAGGAGACCAAGACATACACATGAACCAGAACAAGAGAAGACAGCCTAGAATCAGGTGCTCAATTGTGTGGTACAGACTCCAAGTGCTTGCTACCTACTCTCCCCTCGAGGGTCAGTGCCCAGGCTGGGGTTTTGTCCACAGGACTTTTGGGACAGGGTAAGTCAGGATGGAATGAAACCTGTTCCTTTTGTATGCAATCAGCAATGGCCCCTCCCACCTTTCCCAGAAAGGCCAGAAAATCCTCATCACCCTGCCTCACTTCCAAACCACCATCACCTTGTTCAGCTGCTACACAAAGTACAATGGGAAGGGAGGGGAGGAAGGAAGGAGGAAAGAGGGAATGGAGGTGATGGAGTGGGGAAAGGATGATGGGGGAGGGGAGAGCCGAGAGAAAAACCTAGCCATGGAAAGGCAGGTAGGTCTCTGTAGAAAGTGCAGGGCAGGACAGCACCAATAAGGGACCGGGATCCTGAGCAGCTTGGCTGGTCCACCTTTGGGGAATGGATGCCCACCTGCCTACCCAGTGCCTGGGGGCAGGCAAAGAGGGAGGGGGTGGGGGACACACTACAGGAACCAACTTTCTCCCCCACCTCTCAGCAGAGAGCAAAGCCAATGGGGCCAGTGGGGTGGGACCCCAGCCCTTCATCCCTTGACTTTAGACATCTCAGAGGAGGACAGTTACTTTGTACCCCTACCAATCCTACCCCCATCCCACTCTCCCAACAAAGTGCCATCTGTTTTTATTTTTTTATTTTTCAAATTAAAATTAACTTAATTTAGAGAACCCGGGAGAATTCCACAACACCCGATGGTAGATAACTGCCCGTGGGCATGTCACCTAACCAGGAGTTCCCAGGTAAGGAACGAGAGGCAAGGACGTTAGCAGCATTTTGTAGCTACACCAATCTCTGGCCTGAGGCCAACTTCATTCTATCTTATAGGATAGAGGAAACATAGGACAAGGACATTTTAAATAATGTTTCAAAACATAAAAATACCCGACAGTCCGACTTATACAGCGGGGGCGCAGCTAGCTTTCCACTGTCGTTTTTTGTGTTTTTTTTTTTAAATATTCTCCATGCTATACAGGCCAGGGCCCATCCAGCATGAAGACAGCGTATATATACAAAGAGGAGTTTAAATTAAAATACAAACAATAATTAAAACACACACACTGACGAACAAAAAGCTAGAGTATCTGAACTGGGGTGGTCATCATCACCCGGACCGAGAGAAACTGGAGCATCAAGTCACGGCTTTCTCTTGTAGATGAGCCTTCGCTTCGAATGGTAGAAATCTGTTAAGACAGAGAATAAAAAGTCCAAAGGTGACCAGGTCAGCATAGCCTTGCAAAGAAAGACAACACAAAGTATTTTCCTCACAAAAGTTCTGGAAGCCAGGGAGTGAAAGTATTTATCATTCCTACTTTACTAAGGACCTGAGAGATTGAATGACCTGGTCATTGTCACAGAATTCAAACCCAGTTCTCAGGACTTCACATTCGGCATGAATGTGAAGACAATCCTGTCTCTCACAAAGAAAGAAACAATCCCAGAAGTGTGCTTGTCCTGTTAAAGAGGACTTGATGGAGGGAGAACTTCATAGAATCAAAGGCTGGAAGGAACCTTGAAGGCCAGACTAGGTCTATCACTAACTGTATAACCTTGGGTAAGTCATTCTCTCTTCTGGGTCCTAGTTTCCTCATCTGATTTGGGTTTGAACTAGACAATCTAGACCTAGGGTCAGAAGAATTAGAGTTAGAAGAGAACAGCCAGAAAATTTAAAAAAAAATTTTTTTTTTTGGAAGCAATCAAATCAAGGTTAAGTGACTTGCCCTGAGACACAAAACTAGTAAGCATCTGAGGCTGGATTGGAACTCAAGTCATCCTGAGTCCAGGGCCAGTGTTCTATCAATGCACCACCTAGCTGCCCCCCTGACCTCATCATTTGATAGAATAAAGTGATGCCCATAGAGGTTAAGGGACTTAACCAAGTGGGACAAGTCTTAAGTAGGAAAGCCGGGATTCAAATTCAGATTTTTTGGCACTCAATCCAGAACTCCTTTCATTTTTCTCACGCTTCCTCATGGTTCTAGCTCTGGTATTTCACAATTATGGGAAACAGAACTAAATGACCAGAAAGGTCTCCTTGAATAATAAGATTCTGTGGTTCTAGGTAGTCCCTCCCTATCTGAGCCCATTCACCACTCACCCGTCATGCTGGTTTGCTTGTGTTTTCGGGTTGGTTGGGAGGTCCCAGCCGTGGACCCTTCCTCCCGCTCTGGGGTCAGTGGTACTACAGTGCAGGAGAGGGACAGGTTCACATGGTCTCCCTGGGCGGACATCTGGAGCAGGGCTGGGGAGCTGGGCCGGGGCTTTGGTCTCTTCCCCACCAGGTCCTCCCTGCCCCATGGCCCTGACGGACGATATATGGAGGGCAGATCCAGGCCTCGGACCCTCTCCCAGGCAAAGTCGCCCTCCAGAGGGGTCTCGGTGATGAAGTCGAAGTTCCATCGGCGCTGAGCCTCCTGGGTGCAGCTTTGCATCAGCTCTTGGCAGTCCTGCTGCAGTTGCTCATGGTCCACAGGTCCAAAGAGGTTCCGGCAAAGCTTCCCACTGCAAGGGATCTGACGGGTTCTGCTCGGTGACTCAGACATGGTGACGTCTCTGGCTGGGAGACAAAATGACATTTAGTTGACTAGGGAACTCAGGAACAGAGACTGCGCAGAACCTTCTAGGGGCCACCTAATTCAACCCTCTTTTTTTTTTTTGCAGATGAGACACCTCACAAGTTTTGCCCATGGTCCCAAGTCAGTAAGTACTACAGCTGGAACTCTTAATACAAATCCAGCATTTTCCCCAGAGCACCCGGCTTCCTCTCCAAAGTTCTTCCATAAATACCTTCCTCTACTGCCACCTCCCACCCCAACTCACACACAGCCATATTCACGTACACACAAGCACAGAAAAAAAAGGCCAAGAAACCTGAGTTCCCTTCCCAGCTGTCACAGATTCCCCTGTCTATACAAGTGACTGCCTAATTCTGGGCCTCAGTTTCCTCCCTGTAAAATGATTCTAATAATGCTTATATTACCTATTCCCTGAGGCTTGAGGAAGAAAAGAACGTTAGAGAATCTCCAAGCCTTTTAGAAACAAGAGCTATCATTGCTGGTATAATTTGAGGGGTTCCAGGAAATCACTGAAGACAGGATGTTTATGTTTACAAAAGTGCAGCGACATTATGACATCATCTCACTGGATCCTCCCAGCAACCCCCAGGGGAAGTAAGCAAAGGCTGTTATCTCCATTTCACAGATGAGGAGACTGAGACCCAAAGAGTCTGTGGCCTACCCAAGGTCACATAGCCAGGAAAAGGAAGGACCGAGGCCCAAATTCAGGTCTCCTCTCACAATCTTCCTGGAGTTGGCTTCAATACAGTAGCAATTAAAAGATCCTATTTACAGAATTGCAGCTAGAATCAATTTATTACCAGCTAGTTCTCTTAGCTTATTGCTCAAACATGCTTGAAATTCACAAGTACATATGAATTACACCAGTGCAAAGTGTTTTAGCAAGGGCCTAGCCCAGGAAACATTTTTACTCATTTTTCAGCCCAGGTCTTACTTCAGCTACAAAATGGTACTCTTTCCCCAAGGAAACTAAGACCAAGAAAGATCTTTACTAGGAAATTTGTCAATCGCCCTTCCCTTTTGGCCTTCAGAACCAAGTTCAATGTCCCAACTTCCTTTTTTCAGCCCATGACTAACGCATATTCATAGACCACAGGAAAACTAATATAAGCCCACAGACCCACAGTTATATTAAAGAATATCAGTGTTTAATTCACTGCTAGTAGACTTGTGAACTAGTTCAACCATCTGGGAGGGCAATTGAAAATTAGGTCAAAGGGCAATAAAACTGTGAATACCCTTTGACCCAGCAATACTACTACTAGGTGTGTATCCCAAAGAGATAAAAGAAAAGGGAAAAGAACCCACATGTCCTTTTATTTATAGCAGCTATATTTATAGCATCTTTTTCGGGGGTGGTAAAGAATTGGAAATCGAGGGAATGCCCACCAATTGTGAATGGCCGAACAAGCTGTAGTATATGTGTGATGGAATACTATTGTGCTATAAGAAATGATAAGCAGGATGGTTTCAGAAAAAAACTGGGAAGACTTGTATGAACTGATGCAAAGTGAGGGGAGCAGAATCAGGAGAACATTGTGCACAGTAAAGCACTATTATGACAAAGATCAACTGTGGAAGACTTAGCTACTCTAATCAAGACAATCATCCGAAGCAAATCCAAGGTATCCATGATGAAAAATCCACCTCCAGGAAGAGAAAGAAAGAATATTAAGTGCAGAGTGAAACATACTTTTTTCACTTTATTTTTGTTTTATTTTGTTTGTATTTTCTTTTGTAACATGGCTAAAAAGGGGGGGAAAAGTAACAGTGTTTGACAAGGCTTTTACATATAGTCCCTCATTTGACCTTTACAATAACCCTGTAAGGTAGGTGCGAGTCCCCATTTTATAGAGAAGGAAAGTGAGGCTAGAAAAATTAAGAGGTTAGCCCAAGGTTACACAGCTAGTGAGAGGCAGGATTTGAACTGAGGTCTTTTTGTCACAACACTATATATATATGTGTGTGTATATATATATATATATATAGATAGATAGATAGATAGATAGATATATGAGACAAGTCCCAGGCTTCTCCAGGAAGCCTTTACCCATCCCTTTAAATTCTAGGGCTTTCCTTCTGTTATTTCCTATTAATCCTGTATATAACTCGTTTGTACATATCTGTTTGCATGTTGTCTCCCCCATTAGATTGTGAGCTCCTTCAGAGCAGGACTGTCTTTTGGTGTTTTGTTTTTTTTTTTTTGGGGGGGGGGTTGGTATCTGAAGCCCTTAGTATAATTCCTGGCACACAGTAGGTGATTAATAAATGTTAGTTGACTGACTGACAAACCTTAACACATAGACACACAGGCACAGAAGGGAACGTAGAGGCCATCACTATTTTAGAAACTAGGAAAATGAGGCTCAGAGATTAAAGTCACTTGCCCAGGGTCCCATAGGTAGCAAATGGCAGTGGGGAGGGAAGAGAAGGGGAATAAGTATTTACATAGCACCTACTAGGTGCCAGGTATTTTTACAAAAATTATCTTCTTTGATCCTCAAAAACCCTTTGAGATAGGTACTATTATTACCTTTGCAGTTGAGCAAATGGAGATTAGATGATTTACCCAAGGTCACGCTGCTTTTAAGTCTCTAAGGCCAGTGGCTAGATTGGAACCCAGGTCCTCTGACAGCAAAGCCAGTACTCCGTCCCCTGCCTCTAATGCACAGAACATGAGACCTGGCCCAGACTCAGAAGTATATACGCACTCTGGCACAGGCCCACAACCACAAGGACCCATATTCTTTCTCGGGGCTTCCCCAGGCTGGGATCTACTCTCCCAGGCACCTTAGTGCCAACTTGCCTCACCCAGAGTTTCTGGTTCTCTGCCCATAACCTAGACAGCCCTACAAGGAAGTAAGCAGCACTAAAGTGTTGAAAATAACCTTTGGGCTATGGGGGTGGGGTGATGACTGGTGGAGCACAGCTGTGTGTATGTGTAGATGCCCCTGTGACATCAGCAGTGAAAGGCCTTGTTCCTTGGCAAAGTCAACTTAATGCTCTTTCTAAACCCACAGCCCACCACCCCTACCCCCATCCCTCCAGTACAGGAGAAGAGTCAGGAACTAGAAATCAGGAGACCTAGGCTCTAGACCCATGAAGCAGTAACTTGCAACATAACCTTGACTGAATCATTGCCTTGCGTCAGGTCTCTGTTTCCTCATCTGTTAAAGGTCTCTCTCACAAGACAGAGGTGAAGATCAAAAAATATGAAGGATTTTCCACTTCTGTGTGGCTTGCACAAATTCCTTCCACCTTGCGTTTCCTCAGGCCTCCCTTCCCAGGCTAAGTGGAGGGGCAATCCACAGACACTTGCCTTGTGACTATCTCTATGGGCTGAGGGAACAGACATCTAAGGAAAGACTCTGGAACTATGTGCGGTAGTAGAAAACACAACCAAGTTGTAGTCAGAAGACCAAGATCAAAGCTGGATCTATCACCTAATACCCAGGTGATATTGGGTAAGTTACCTTCTCCGTAACCATATAATGATGAGGTTGGAGTACATTCCTAAGGTCTTGAAGGCGTGAATTTCAAGTCTAAGAACGATCCCAGGTAGAGGAGGCGAGAGCATTGGCCTGAGGGATCAGAGAGTTCCATGTCTGGAACTAGAAGAGACTTGATGTCTATCTAATCCAAATGACCCATTTTACAGATAATGAAACAGAGGTCCAGGAAAATTAAATGCTATTCACACAAGCCCACAGACTCATGTGTACAGATATTTCTGACTCCAGGTTCAACACTTTTTCCAGTACAACACACGTACTCCCACAAAAACTTATCACAGACACATTGGCATATATCAAAGGGTCTTGGGTTTAGAGTTGATAGGTACTTCAGAAACTATTTCCATTTTAGAGATGAGGAAAATGAGACACAGAGAGTTAAGTGACTTGCCCCATGTCACTAACAGAGATCATATTTTCACCTAGGTCCTAGGATTGGTAGGATGGGATGGGGCAGGACAGGGCAGGGGCCCATCCAGGGAAGGAAGGAGATAAGACCTTGGGAGACATGCTATATCCTGAACAGACATATCAGGTGATTTCAATGGGCCAGACACTGAGCTCACTGGTTTTTAACTGCTTGACCCCATGAGGCTACATTTCCAAGCACCAAATCAACAAAGAACACATCTGTTAAGACTTTCTGTGGCCCCCTACCTCCACAGTTTCCAAGGCTCCTCCTGTATCTGGTGTTAGAGAAGACCAGAAAAAATAAGCTTACCTATTTATGGTGACCTTGGTAGTTACCCCCACCCTACTTCATACCCTGACATCAGCCAGGCTTCTGGGGGTTATTGGCAAGACCGGGGAGGAAGTCTGTCTTTAGGATAGCAAGTCCAGGCTTGTGTCTACCCAAGGGACAAATACTCACTGAGTTAACCCTCCTCCCCAGACACAGGGAAAGCTTGAGTCAGTCATCCAATCAACAAACGTTTATTAAGTGCCTACTGTGTGCCAGACTCTGTGCCAAGCCTGTGTCCCACCTATTGCTATATTCACAGAATCATACCATGGAAGAAATGGAAGAGATCTTAGAATTTTTCCACTCCAACTCCTTCCCTTTAAAGATGGACAGAGAAGACCAGGGAAAGAAAACATCTTGCCTCAAGGTTACAAAGATGACAAAACCAGAACAGGGCTCCTCCCCACTCATTGCACTCTCTCAGTAAACAGAGCTTCACTCTCCAGCATATTCCATTCCCATCTCTCAAGATGGCAAATATATCCTGTGCTGACCTTCCCCATTCCTTCTCACCCTCCCTCCCATCCTGCCCTGCCCAGGACAGGATTAGAATGGAGTAAGATTGGGGAAAAGGAACAGAGTGTTTATTTTCAGTGTCCCTATAATCCAAGGAAGGATTGTCAGGTGGCTACAACTAGGACTTTGTTAAGTGGCAACATCAGAGAAGTTGACACTTAATGTCATTGCTGTAACAAATGTTTCACAATAGGGAGAGGTTACAGAGCATCAATGCCCCATCCCAACTTGGGCCTTTGAGTCTGAATCCCAGTTCAGACATTTATTAGTCATGTGACCTTGAACAAGTCACTTCCCTTTTAAGGTCTCAGTGCTCAGTACTACTCTGGGGGCAGCTAGATGGTACAGTGGACATAGTGCTGGGCCTAGAATCAAGAAGATCTGAGTTCAGATGTGACCTCAGACATTTACTAGCTGGTGACCCTGAGCAAGTCACTTAACCCTGTTTGCCTCAGTTTCCTTGTCTGTAAAAGGAGCTGGAAAAGGAGATGGCCAAGGAGATGGAAAGGGAGATGGCAAACACTCCAGTACGTTTACTAAGAAAACCCCACATGGGGTCAGGGAGAGTCTGATGTGACTGAACAGCAGTGACATATCCCAGTCTAATAAAATGAAGGGATTGTTCTAGCTCCTTGAGGGCAGGGTATCTCCAGTCCCTAGCACTTAGTGCCTGGGATGTGGTAGGCACTTACTAAAACTCTTCCTAAAATCCGACTGATAGGTGTTTAATAAATGTTCTTCTACTGATAAGCTCTAGAGTCTACAAATTTCAGGCATCAGCCTGGTAAGGAAAGAGTTATTTTTGCAAAGTGGAGCAAATCAGGAGAAAAGACCGGAGTAGAGTGCGTGATGAAATGCTGGCTGGCTGTACATGCCTGCTGAGCTCAGGACAGAAGGTTCTCTGGGAGTGAGACACAGGAAACAAAGGCCCCTAGGCAAGAGTCATTTGGGAAATTTCTTTTGAGAAATGCTGGGGTAGGGTGGCTAGACTATGAAGCCCCTGGTCCAGGAGGGGGCGCTTGCCTCTAGGAAATCCCCCCCCCCCCCACCCTTCCACCCCCTACTTCTGCAGCCTGCCCTGGTGCCTAGGGCAGCGGGACAGTCCAGAAGGGAGAAGTTGTAATGAGTCAGTTTCCTGAACTGCCAGCCCGCCAAAACTTGGAGGGAGGCACGTCACAGGCTCCTGGGGAGGGGCAGGGGGAGAGGAGGGTGGAGGGGTGGGAGAGGGATGTGAACACGTCACGCTGAGCCAGCCGGGCTTCCGAAACTGCACATGACACTGTTGGGAAATAAGCCTCTCTCACTCCGCTCACAGACACAGACAAACAAAGGCAGAGCGAGGCAGAGGCACCGACAGACAAAGACGGACACGGCCGGGAGACACGGGCGCACATCTGTGCCGCGGCCCCAGCTCCACACCCGACCCACCCGAGGAGACAACTAGCTAACTGGGAAATAAAAATAGCAGTGGGCAGCCAAACCCAAAGGACCAACAACACCCCGCTACTCTTCGCGACGTGCCCGGAGCGGAGAGGGGAGGAGGGGGCCTGCGGAGGATCTGGGCATCGCCGCCCACTTAAAAGTATCCAATTCAGTGCAATGCACAGCAAAGCAATTCTGCAAGTATTTGCTGGGCGGGCACACACGTGACCTCCGTGTGTGTGTGTGTGTGTGTGTGTGTGTGTGTGTGTGTGTGTGTGTGTGTGCGTGCGCACGTTCTCCAGGCTGGCCAGGATCTGCAGCCAGGAGCCCTAGTACACAAACACACACGCCTTCGTCGTTTGCATACACACACCGGAAATACCCAACTAGGAAAGGTGCATTCGCTGCCTCCACTACCACCCCCCCGCTCTGGTCTCTGGGTCATCGGCAGTTCTAGGGGCTGGAGAGAGTGGGCCCAGCATCGAACATCCCCAAGTCTCACTAATTAAGGGGTTGCGAGGCTCCCCGGACTCCCCCCTCCTCCCTCGGTCCCCGCCCCCCTGGGTCTGGGAGGGGCACGGTCCGGCTCTCGCACAGCGGCCGAGACAAGCCGGCAGGGGACCAGATACTAGAAGTGGATGTCGAGGAGAAAGAAGTCGTCCATCCCCGAAAGAGACCGCCACCTCGAGAATGCCTCGGAAAAATGAGGGAGGATGACTGTGCCCATTTTCCAGAAGGATAACCGAGGCACAAAGACCGCAGGCACCCAGGTGCCCCGGCTTTCCAGGAGCTTAGGTTTCTCCTCCCTGGACCAGGAGCAAACATACAAAAAGCCGAAACCTAGGGGAGGTCTCTGGCCGCTGTCCCCTCAACTCCTCTCGGGGGCAGCCCCTTCCGCCCCCCCCCCCCCGCCATACCCACACACACCTCCCTTTGTTAGGGGGTAGCTCCGGAGACTGAGGCTCACAGAAGCCGTGGAGCTCTCCTCACACTCCCCCCCCCCAGCTCTCCTCCCCCCGGGGTGGGGCTCTGACCTCACCCCGCCCCACTCCCCGGGGTCTCCGTGTCACCCGTGAGTCACCTCCTGCTCCCCCTCCCTTAAGGGACAAGTCCCCGCACGTCCCAGGGGGCCGGCGACACCACCCTCCAGACCCGGAGCTGAGTTGGCCAGGCGGGCCGGGAGAAGGGGCTAGCCTGGGGGTGGGGCTCAGGGGACAAGGATTCCGGGCCGGGCCGGGCCGGCGGGGAGGGGTGCAGGGGAGGTGGCCTCGGTCCCTGTCTCCCGTGCCAAAGCAAAGAGGAGAGGGGTGGTGCCTGTCGCTGAAACTGCGACATCGCCGTAGCCGGCTGGGATCCTCCACTCCTCCAGGATCCACCAAGGAGCCAGCCTCCGGCCCCCGAGACATTCTATTCGGAACCTACCCCGATCGATCAGCCTGGGGATCCCCGCCCCGGGGCGGGCCTAAGCTTTTAACCTGCCGGGCATCACCGACTCCCGAGCAGAGGAGTCCGAAACTCGGCTCCCACCCCTCGCCCGGGCCCGGTTTGCATCGGGGGTGAGGGGTGATCCTCGCCCTTTTCACTCCCCCCAACTATGCTGGTGAGAAAGCAGGAAACGGGCGGGGTCCCCGAATCGGGGCTACGACCCCCTTCCTAACACGGACGAGCTCTAGGGATATCCCAGTCCTCCCATCCTGTACCTTCTCTCTAGCCTCCTCTTGGGTCCCAAGAAGGCTAAGAAAGAAAGGGCTACGCGGGGACCGGGGCTGGACCGGGCCGGGGCCATTCAGTAGCGACCAGAGAAGAGAAATCGGTGGGGAGGGGGCGCTCCAACAAGAGGCCCCTTCTCCCCACTCCAAGCCGGGAGACTCGGGCCCACCTTCCCCGGCCAGAGCCTTGGACAGTCCCCCGGCCGGGAGGAATGCAGGACCCCCTCCTTACACACTTACACACAAACACACACACAGACACACACAAGTACCAGTAGAATTAAGGGCCTCTCCAAACCGCAAAACCTGCTTCCCTCCAGTCCTTAAATCTTTAGCTCCAAATCTCCTCTCACCTCCTCGGTCTCCCTCAGGATGTCTCGATAAAGCGTTGCCTACTCTGCGTCCCTGCCCTTGCCCCAGCTCTCGAACCCGGTTCGGCGGCGTCGCTCACACCTCCTCTTCTGGCTGGGCTGCCCGGCTTCGGAGCCTATTATAGCCGCACAGTCTCCGCCTCCGCTGAGCCTCCGCTGAGCAGTCCACCCAAACTCCGCCCTCCGGGCTCTGCCGCGCAGGGCGCGGCGCCAGGCTCCGAGAGTGAGTGAGTGACAACGGGGCTGGGGACTGCGGCCGCCGGGCTCCGCAGCCTAGCCTGAGGGCTGGGGGCAGGGGCGAAGCCGGGCCCTGGCAGCCAGAAACTCTCCTTTCCCCGGCCGAGACTCCCGCGCGCGCGCCGTAGCGCGCGCACGAATGCACAGACCCAGACACACACACACAGTCATACGTACACATACACACTTTTGTAGTTCTAGATTTGTCCCCCGTGTCGCATTTTCCTGAAAACTTAAGCTATGAAATCAACATTCCCACTGGGAAGGACGTAAGGGTCCTGAAAGAAAGGCGATGAGTTTCTTAAGCCCTCTAAGGCTAGCTTCACAACTCCTCTGGGTAGAAATTTACCCCGAAAGAGGTGGAAGAAAATTAATGGCAGTGATTACCTCTTATGGTTGCCTAACATCTTATGCTAATTAATGCACTTTCATTTTCTGTGTCTTTTCTGGCCCTTTGTGAAGATCTCCTCTGTCCTTCTCCTGGGGGTTCCAAAGGACCTGGGACAAGGACCACCATGATATCCTAATAGATAGGTGTGACTAGAAAAGGACTTGGGCAGATGATGGACTGAGAGTACTCCAGTGTCTAGAAATAGAACCAGAGGCAGATTTATCAGACTTTGGGGTAGATGTCTCGAAAAGATTTATGGGAAAACATGAACTAGAATGGCACAGAACCGCTTCAGAGCAGCTCTGACTGAGGAACTACCTGCCTCAGTTAGGTTTCAGATCTAACATACTGATTGGCAATGGAAGAAATCATAGCGTCAGAGAACGGGACCATCCAGGCCAACGCCCTCATTCTCTGGATGGCGGAAGAGAGGCCAAAAACAGCTAACGGAAGTGCTGGGATTGAACCCAGATCATCTGTCTTCAAAAGCAGGGGTCTTTCTGCTACCCTCTGTCCTTTGACCCCTAATTCGAGGGTCTACTCTTTATACCCTTTATATTAACCAATCCAGGCTAACCCCATAGGTTAACCCCAGGCTAACCCAATTCCATTTCCATATTCTCATCCAGCAATTCCACCGTATTCTACCCCTAGCTGAGGTTATTATCCTAAATTGTTGTGTCACAAAATTACTGAGAGAAAGGTGGTGGGTCTATGAAGAGGAGGGTCACATCTATGTAAGTAAACAACCCTTTCTCTGTCTAGCTAAGTCCTGAGCTGCCATGAAACAAAGTACAATATTGGGAAGCTGGCTCAGGACCTGGGCTGATTCACCTGAGCCCTCCATTCTGGAAATTGAGGCCTGTAGTGGATGAGACTTTTCCCAGGTCACTCAAAGTGGATTGAAAGGCTAGAACCTGGATGTATAGCATTCACTCTCTTGGCCCCCCCAGGGTTCTGCTTTGCTATCTCTGTCTCAATGTGTCATCTATGGAAGGGAGGTAATGTGATAACATCCGTTATCTTATGGCCCTTTGTTTGAGAGGTGGGAAGGGGAGGGAAAGGAAGATGGTATCACTATGTTCACACTAAGTGGGGGAAACATTTTGAAAACACCAACCAGGCAATTTTTCCCTGTTCTAAATTGCTGCTTTCTTGGACTGCTGGGACAGATAGAAAATAGCCAGTCTTCCCTTCTCCCTTCCCCCACCCCCATGATGAATCCTACCTTTCTTTCCTCACCTCAGATACCTGAAGCTCCTGCCCAAGAAACAGCTGAGGACTGAGGAGGGCATCTGGACAGAAACTCAAAAACCAAAATAGAATCCAGGCTTTGCCATAACAATGACTGAAAGATAATGTTGGTTCAGTGACTACAGAGTTCTGCCCAGACTTGTCCTTTCCTCTTTCCTTAGCTCTCAGAAAAAGGCACTGGACGCTGGGTTTGCTGACCCCAGCTGAAGAGAAGGCCTTCTTCATTCCTCCTTTCCTTATTAGAGACTCTGGAGCAGAAAGAAGCTGGCCTTACTGGTAAGGATCACAGTCCCCTACCCCACCCTCATCTCCTCCAAGTGGCCAAGGAATCTGACCTGTGGGGTTACTAGACTCGAGCAGCTCTGCTGGTCTCAAGGATGCAAACAGAACTTAGGCTCTTCGCTTGGGCAGGAGGGAGCCACAGGGGCTGAACTGGTCAACATGGCAGCCAAAGGGGGGGCATACTGAAGAAACCCTACTGTGCCCTAGGAATCCAAAGAGCACGATTGAAATCCAGGCTTTCTCCCTTTCTCTTCTCTTCCAGTCCTGGTGGCCTTGAGCAAAATTGCCCCTCTTCTGAGCCTTAATGTACTCCTCTGTAAAATAGGGAAAGTTGCCATTATCCCCTCACAGGGTTGTTATGAAGGAAAGTGGTAAAGCTTAGAGCCTTAAATACATGTAAATACATTTTTGTTACTGTTACTGTTCTTGATATTGTCTTAGCTATTGTTATTATCTCCTAGAGCTGTAACCAGGAAGATTTGCAAAGTAACTGAATAGAGGTGGGGTGTGGGGGCTGCTGAAGGCTACAGCAGTAGAGGTGCCAAGGACAGTTGGACCTCCACTGTACCTCTGGTACAGTTATATAAGGAGAAGGTGAGGCCTTGCCATTGTCCCTAGGGTTGGGGTGAGGCGGTGGGGAGGTACAACTGGGCAAGAAGACTCTGGAGATGGTGGCCTTCTCCTAGGATACATCTCTCCCAGAATCTCTTCAAGGGTAAAGGCCAGCCAGCCCCCCTGTTACGATGCAACTGAACCTCTAGCAAGCCAGGGCCCAGTAAATAATGAGACAAGTTCGAGATTGGGGTCACTCCAAGCAGGAAACATACTCCCAAGGGGTAAATGCACCCTCTTAAAGGTAGGCACCTTATGGCAAAGCTCCATCTACCCCATGGCAGTTACAGCTCACAGCTGGCCAAAATTAAAAAAAAAAAAAAGACTTGATTTGTCTGGATTTTTCCTTAGGGATTAAAAAATAGTAGGGGCTCTCATGCATCTGGATGGTGGCAGAGCTGTGATTCATATGTTTTGTCTGAAGAGAGAAAAAGGATCCTCCCATTTTACCTGGCTCTTGTGGTGAGACACATGCCATTTAGACCTCTGTATGTTCAAGATGACAACTTTAAAGGACAAACCTTAGCAGGACTTGGTCCCATGGTGGAATTGTTGAAGAGGAAGGGCATAAAATAATAAGAAACCAGCCCTGCTGGGCCATGTAATGGGTGTAAATGGTCTTTCAACTCTCTTTACCTCCGTTACAAAGGTGGGGTGTGCACATGACAGTGAACACAGGGTAGGGGACTTCGTGGATGATTCTGGAACTATGGCATTTCAGAAGCTTTGAAAATATTCTGCTCATTCATCTTGAGTGGATCATAGGGCCATAGGATTATAAAATTAGCAAAGCCTCAATTAAGGCTTCATGGGGGTGGGTGGAAAGAGGACATTCTTTTACAGGGGTTGGGGAAATGTCAGTTTTTGTGTTTACCCACCCAACCCACTTCATGTCAATATGAGCTCTTGGATTATGGTATCTCTTCCGAAAAGATGCCCTTGTCCAATCTGGGAAACAATTCCTGGAGTTCTATAAAGTTCAGTCCCCAAACTGTTATCACTAGCACTGGAAAACTCTTTTCTAGGGTTAAATGATCTCATTACTAGCATTGCTTGAGAATTCAGTTTTAAGGAGAAGTCTGCTTGATGAAGACCATTACTGAATGTTCACTCTAATTCTGACAATTGTAAATCGGCCTGAATTTGGTTCCAATATAGTTACGTTGGTGTTCGTTTGTGCAGGTAGGTGGTGCTGGGGATAGAGCGCTGGAATTAGAAGTAGGAAGATCAGAGTTCAAATGCTGCCTTTGACATTTACAAGCTGTGAGGACCAGCAGGTGCTCGGGTAGTTGTGAGAATAAGGCAAGTAAAACATACGCCATTTACTCAGTCATTTCAATTGTGTTGACTCTTCATGATCCCATTTGGGGTTTTGTGGGAAAAGGTAGTGGAGTGGTTTGCCATATCCTTCTCTAGCTCATTTGACAGATGAAGAAACTGAGGCAAACAGAATCAAGTGACTTCCCCACGGTCACACAGCTGGTTTTGAACCCAGGGAAATAAGTCTTCGTGACTCTTGGCTGGGCATTCTGTCCATTGCAAAACGGAGGCAGATAGAGGTCAAAAACTTGCCCAGGGTTGGTGTTTGAAGCCAGGTTTGAATTCTTGTCTTCCTGACTCTAGGTCCACTGCTCCAACTAACTGCCCTAGTACGTTGTAAACCTTTCTGTATAAATGTTATCTCTCATCAACTATTTTTCTTATCATTTTTAATCACTCCAGACCAGCATTTTCACTGACCCCAGTCAAAATATGCCAGCTTACTTAAGGGAACTTCATATAGCGAATTGAGCCCTTGCACACTGGCGCCAAGAGAGACCTGAGTTTAACCCCAGCACCAAGATTGAGTCTTGTGTAATCCTGGCTAATCTCCGACTGATTTCCTCATCTCTCATTTCCTTGAAGGGAAAACATTTATTTCCATTCCCTGCATTGCTTTACATGTAGCAGACACTCCATTATTTCAGCTTGTTAACTTGAAAATGGAGAAAATAAATGTGCATCCTACTTCACAGAGTTTTTGTGAAAAAATATGTAGGAGGTGCATGCTCAATGTTTGTATTTGCAATCTGAAGATGCTACAGAGAAATGTGAAAAATATTCCTCTGCCTTCTTTTCAAATTGCTCATTTCATGTCAGCTGCTAAAATGATCATTAATATTTTATGTTAATATTAATAACATGTATGTCCTTAATATGAAAAAGTGCATGTTGACTCCACCAAAATCCTCCTCTGGTATCTTGTCATGGCCCAGAGGTGACCCAGGGTGCCCAGAAGCTCCACCGATCAGGTACAAGCCCTAAGAACCCCCATCAAGCTATGGAGCAACACCCAAGTAGTTGATCCATCAAGAAGCATTGATTAAACTGTTTCAGCCACTATATAAGACATTGGAGATAGACAGACAAAAATGAAACTGTAGTTACCCTCAAAGGACTCGTATTCTATGAGAGGACAAGCCCAGCCAGAGAGGTTCATTAATAGAAACCAGAAGATAGATTGATTTCTCCACAGCCATTCCCAAGGATGGCAGTAATCTAACTAAGACAGGGAGGGGGCATCTTTCCTAAGTGAAACCATATCTCTTTTGGCATAGTGAAGGAAAGTTTTTTTTCTGGTGATAAGTGGATGCTTGATGATTAACCAAACAGAGTCTGCCCTCTTCCAGAGACATCCCTCTCCTTTCCTTATCCCTGAAGACGCAGATAGCTGGTCCTTTTGAAAGCAATAGGCCCAGTGGAGAGGCAGCCCACTCAAGTAGCCTCCTGGATGGACCAGAATGAATCATGACCTGATTAGACTCTGGCTAGTTTAATGCCATTTACCCAGGACTCCATCAGCCCAGCGCAAGCTGAGACATGCCCCGAAGAGCCTGGTGGACCACACCCAAAAACAAAGCCTGTGAGGTACATATTGTCAAGCGGGCTCTTGGTCATCTGTTTAAAACTAAAAATAGGCTTTTGGGTGGGAATGAGGCACGGCCATTGAAAAATCTCAAGAATGGAACTGTAGGTCTGACTCTGCCATTAACTTACCATGTTAACTAACCTAAAAGAAGTCAAGTCCCTTCTCTGGGTTTCTGTAATATCCTATGAAAAATAAGAGGGCTGAAGAAAACGATCCTCTATGTCATCATAGGGTTATGGAAAAAGCACCAAATTCAAAGTGACAGCCCTGAGTTAGAATCTCAGCTCTTCCATCTACCACCTGAGCAAACCTGGCCACATCACTTAACTTCCCTTGGCATCAGTTTCCAAATCTGTAAAATCGCTGAACTGAATGGCCTCTAGCTTCCCTTCCAGATCTGTATGTGTGAAACCAACTCTGACATTCTAGGGTCCTAGGAAACACAATTCACTTCAGCCAGTGGTTTGCTTGCGCCAACCCAAAACCAGGGGAGTAAGACAGATACAGAGAGAAAGTGGAAGTCCTGGGACTGTGTAGAAGGAGGATGTGAAGACTCTTGTAGTGAAGAAAGGAGTCTGCCTAAGAGAGGAGGGGAAGTATTTGGAAAAAAAAGATGTCACCATTTCTAAGAACACACTGGGAGAGTCCCAAACAAAAAAGAAACTCAATTCTGAGCCACTAGATTTCAGGGGAATCTTCCACTCTATTCCTAACCAAAAAGTCCCTGTGAGGAAAGAGAAAAGCCATCTTACTAAAGTACCAGGGCTTGAATTGAATATGGTCATAGCACTGGAAAACAGAGCACTAATACTCAATAAAGACCACTATACAAAATAGATAGCATGGCCAGCCACTCAAGTAGCTCGACTTCAGATTTCTCCCTGCTACCAAATCTTTCCTCTTATATCATTCCCCTCCACCCTCCATTCCCCAGCCTCTCTGACTGATACCTGAGGTTCCACAATTAGAGATTCGTTCTTTTAGCCAAGACTCAACAGATGGCAAAGCCCTTACCTCTATCACTGCAATAAGCAGTATTCATCATAACCCTTTACAGGGGGATGACTTGTTCTAAGGATCGAAGTGTCAACTCACTTTCTTGGGGTTCCCTTGGCTGGAAGGTTTCTCCTTATTGGGTCTTAGCTTGATTAACTTCCTGTCCCTAGGTCTTGGGTCTGCTGCCTCCTCTCACAAGCCCTAGGGATTGAAGGGAAGAAAGCCAAGCAAGCTGAGCTTTGGTAAGGGAATGAACAGGAATATGTCCTAACGTTGATCCTGTAGGCTAGCTTCCTGCTTTCTTACCCAAAGCCCAACCTGGTAGGTTTGCTACCCCTTTGGTCCTGGGAGCATGTCAATGGTAGAGGTCCATAGTCCAAGGCTAGGAAGCTTACCGCACTGGGCCTTGGTGAGAAGACAAGCTTTGAGACTAGCTTTAGGATACACTTAGCAAGGTTCCTACTTTTCCATCCCCAGAGCTTGTCAATGGTGTATGGGACATGGGAGAAAAGGACTAGAGCATGGGGTGGGGAATCTTAAGGATTATAAAGGTCACACTTAAGGATTTAGAAAGCCACATGTGGCCTTAAGGCTGCAGGTTTCCCATCTCTAAACTAGACTTTCTTTTTGGAGGGAGGCAAAGGGAGTTAAGTGACTTGCTCAGGGCCGTGTAGCTAATGTGTGTCTGAGGCTGAATTTGAACTCAGATGCTCCTGACTCTAGGGCCCATGCTCTATCTACTGCACCGCCTAACTGCCCCTGGTCTAGACTTTCAAATCAGAGAACCTGAGTTGTGGTTCCATCTGGGCCTCTGACTTTGGTGTGTGTCACATTTCCCTCTTGTGGGCTTCATTCCCTCTCCAGTAAAATGAACAGATTGTACCAGACGACTTCTAAAGTTCCTTCCAGCACTGACATTCCAATTGCTACCAGCCTGGGTAAGGCTCACAGGAGCATAGATTTGGCATGGGATCTCATCCAACCTTCTCCCTTTCCAAAGGATGAAACAGTCCCAGAGAGGTTAAGCAACTTGCTCAAGGTCACACAGGTAGTGAGTGAAGACAGCTAGACTTGAATTCCATTACTCTGACTTCCCAAGTCTAATGTTTTTCCTAATGTGCTAAATAAACCCAACTATTTATTTCAACTGAAGCATCCTCTTCCCCATCCATAGGAAGTTGGAAAGGATAATACAACTTCTGGAACATTGAGCCTTTCCCAAATTATCCTACCTTTTCCAGTCTCCAAATTATTTCCTAAAGCCATGACTGACCACTAGCACCCTGGCTACAGGATATCTGATGTAGGGTATAAAAAGAAATGAGATGTCTTGGTGTACTTTAGGGTGAAATGAGTGAAGCATAATTCTCTATAGCAATGTTTCCTGCTGGGCTGTGGTGATTATAGGACTTTAGAGATGGAAGGAACTTTTCAGATCATTTACTCCAACTCAGTTCATTTTACAGAGGAGGAAACTGAGGTCTAGAATTGAGAAGTGGTTCTCCTCAGATCACTCAGCTAAGAAGCAGCAAAGCCAGGATTGCTACTTTCATTACTAAGTATCTGATCAAAATGTATACCCTGAACATAATAGGAGTAATTTAATGGACTCAAGGAGGGATCAATAATCAAATTAATGCTTCAGCAAGATAAATACTTACACAATTTCAGTCTTCAGTAATCATAGGGCAGGAGGAGTCAAGAAATGTTCCCAATCTAACTGAACTAAAATAATTCTCTTATAAATTCTTTGTGACTCAGTTGGACCTTCTGTAAAATAAGACCAGGCTATAGCTAAATTTCAGGGAAGCTTACTAGGGTTCTAGCTAATCGCGAAGCATGACAATTAAAATACCTTTCTTGAGCCTCTTCTTAATCTCCTCAGGTTTCTGTAGCTTAATTTACCTGAACCTACAAAATTGGGAATATTCCAAATTTGTGTGCCAGCATTCCTCCAGCTGGGGTTTTCATCCACTCTACAGATTACAGTCAGAACGTCACCCTTGGCAAATGGTTTCATTATCGCTTAAGGAATCACATGGAGATGTAGGCAGCCTGCCAAGGCCAGCCAGGTATTGATGTCTCTTATTGATTGGCTGGGCCCATAGTACATATTGTTACCTGACCAATGGGGGAGTCCGGCAGAGCCTGAAGGTGAGCAGAGCCTGGGGCCCCAGGCAGATCTCCTAGGAGAGAAAGAGGCCATATGAGGTTGGAGCATTGTAAGGGAGTGTGCTGGGGGGAGGAGAAGGTGGGGTTGGGGAGAAGGATGAGCTCCTGTTTCAAGTATGATAGACTCTATGTGGTCACTTGGGGCTAGGGTCCAAATCAAGATAGGCTGGAGACTATCTGAATTATGAAGTATAATACCAGCCAGTTGTTACTGGTCAAATAAACTTCGAGCATTCCGTTTAACTCTATACTGCCTTTCATTTTATGTATGTTTCTGTTTCCTTTGCATAAATTATGATTGTTTTGGAATTGTGGACAGATGATTGAATAACCAGGGACTTGGGATACTCTGGATCACAAATCTAGAACTGAAAAGAATCTCTGAAGGCATCTAATCCAACTCTTTCATTTTACAGATTCTGAGAAAGCTGAGGTTGATCAGGAAGGCTACGACCTACCAACTGTCATATAAGTACTAATGAGCATCAGAGCCAGGTGGCACACCTCCTCTGACTCCAGAGCCTGAGTTCTTTCCCCTGCACCACTCTGCCTCTGATTTCCATGGGTCAAGATTCAGGTAAGGGACCAGACCACAGCAGGACTTCAAGCAACAGACTGGCCAGATCATCAGAAACTAAGAGTAGAAGAATTCGGGATGGAGACAGGGAATATAAGCTCCTTGAGGACAAGGGATTATTCCCCACTTTGTATCTGTATCCCCAGGATCTAGCACAGTGCCTTGCACATAGTAGGTGCTTAATCAATATTGCTCACCTAAAACTGAAATGGAGTTCCCAACCATAGTTCAAAGTCCAGTGGATGATCTGTTGTATCCCTGGGATTGTCATGGGAGCAGAGGCAGCTAGATCCCTTGCCTTTCTGACATTCTGTGTTCTAAGACCCTTTGAATTCTGATGTTTTGTGTTCTTGTGGTCCCTTCCAGTGCTAACGTTCTTTATTCTAAGGTTCTTTGCATTTCTGATAATTCTGTGTCATTTAAGCTATGTGACTTTCCATAACCTTACAGCACTTCATACTTTTAAAATCACGTTTTAGACTATCATTTCATCTTTTTCTCATAACAAACCTGTGAAGGTAGGTAGGGAGATAGTTATTATCAAAGTCCAAGCCAAAAAAATGACAAATCAAGATCCAGAGAGGTAGGTGACTTGCCCAGATTTACACATTTGGTTAGTGGCAGAGAAAGAATTAAAACCCTGATATCCTGACCTTCCAACTCAGAGCTCTTCCTACCATTCACCAAGGTGGTGGCTGTGAGATCTGGTGAAGTGTACCTGGTTACCCACTAGTCCTAGGATGTTGAGAGATTAAATAGGCTTGAAGAATCTGATGGGGGCTTGGAAGAAGGGCCTTTTACCTTTGAGAGAGCCACTTACAAGAGGTCTAATAAGGAATTGCTGTATTACCCCAAGTTCAGTGGCCATGTACATCCGAGAACAAGGCCTTCCTTAACAAGGCTTGGAAGCTTGGAATTGTTGGCCGTGGGGGTGTGGAATTGGATCTGAAATGAGAGGACCTGAATTTGCATCTGGCCTCTACTAACTTCCTCATTATGTGACCTTGGGCAAATCCCCTCCCCTCCCTAGACCAGAGTTTCCTCACATAAAAAAAAAAAAAATGAAGGGATTGGACGATAGGATAGGAAACACACAGACTATAAACTCTTTGGTGGGAATGAACCAGACCAGATTAAAATGTAATTGTGAAACATTTAACAAAATAAATATATGGTAGAAGATAAATCATGTCAGTATGTGGTTTTCCAAATGAATACACACCTGACAGGAATCCTTATGCACAATTAGTAGCCCCCTTTTCTATCTGATCTTGACACCACTGAGCTAGATGCTCTCTAAGGGCTGACCTGATGCTCCATCCCATAATCCTAGGGGATGTGATTTCAGGAGCTTGAGAAAGACCTGTCTCTTTAACCTCCACCCTTGACTGATGTAGGGGGCAAGAGAACTTTACTGTGCGTTGCATAAGGGTCAAGACATCCTGTCATATAAACTCTGTATGTCCCTCTACACCTAGCACAGTGCTGTGCTCATAAAGGCTGCTTTAGAAATGGTTGTGGAATGAAGGAATGATTCAGGAGAACTGGCTCTGAATCCTGGCTTGAAAACTAAATCAAGAGCAGGTCCTTTCCAGCCCCTAGTTCCCCCAGCTATGTAGTAGATCACTCTGCCTATCTCAAAAGGCTATTGTAAGGAAAGCAATTTGGAAACCTTCATGCTCTACAAAAATGGGAGCTATAACTATTAACCATTTGAGCTTCATCAAAAGTCCAGGGTTAAGCTGTCATCAATTGTCTGTGCCTCAGTGTGACTAAAAGAGCTGAGAGAAGCTTTGGATGGAATGGAATAAAAGATCCTTGAGGGCAGGCATTTTTTTGTTTGTTTTGAACAAGTGTCTTGAACAAGCATTTAATAAATGCTTGTTGGATTGGGCCAGAGTACTGAAGAGAAGGGGACACAATCAAAGGGCTCTGCCTCATGGGGCCAAGTAGAGAGAGGAATGAAGTCCCACTGACAGGAGAAGTAGACATTAAGGCCAAAGGTATCTGAATATAAACTTCTGATGTCTCCCAATTTTGATCAGTGCTGAGCTGGCCCTGGAGATGAGACCCATTGGAGTACATCAAAAACAAGCCTTTCTTTTATTCCCAGTGCCCTATATCCCCACTCATACACAATACACCTTCTCCCCAGCTAGCCCGGTTACTGTCCAGAATATGCTCAGGCATGTTTCTGATTGCATCATTGCATAGGGCGGTCTCAGAAATGTCCTGCTGCCAGATGGGCACCACCCACACACCCCTACATGAAACTGGGGAATTGGAGCCTTCAGAGAAGCCAGGGGCCACAGGGCAAGGACAATGGAGCATTTTCTGTTTTACTGGCCGGGTCCTCCTAGCTCTGGGTGATTTTTCCTTTTTTTGAAATAACGATAAATCAGAATGAAAATCAAAATGAAAACAAATGGAGGCTTGCAACTGTTATTCTAGTAGAATCTGACAATCATGGGACTTTGGAGTCCAAATGGACTTCAGATAACATCTATTCCAGGAGTATTTATCCTTTCTTGTGTGTCCTGGACCCTCTCAGCAGTCCAGTGAATGAAGACCCCTTCTCAGAGTAAGTCTGTTGCCTACATTCATAATTGAAGGAAATGACAAATTTCAGTTAGAGGTTAGTGAGAGTCACTATGTAACTTTCCTCCCTTTTTCAGGTTCATGGATTTATCCATGGACTTCTAACTTAAAAACTCCTGATCTAGTTCAACTCCTTATTTTACAGAGGAGGAAACTGAGGCCAGAAAGAAGGAACAATTTGAATACAATCAGTTAATAGTAGAAATGGGATGCAGTCCAGTAGAAAGAGCATTGTACCTGGAGTCGTGGGTCCTGGGTTCAAGTCTCGCCTCTATTATTTTATAAGCTTGGGCAAATGATTTAACTTCTCTGGGTTTCAGTTTCCAAGTGTAAAGAGGAGGGTCTGCATTTGAGCAGCAATTCTAGAACTTGGTTCCCCAGACTTCCAGGGCAGTGCTCAAAGCTTTCCATTAAATATGGTGGCTCTATGCACAACAGAATCTTCCAGTAGATCAGAGAAACTGCATTCCTTTCATAATAGCAGTAAGGATAATAGTACCTCATCTCTATTTTAAAAATATAAGTTATAGGCTGTCCCTTCAAGAACATTTTGAAGGGGAGGCAGACCTGTGATTTCATTGATGTGAGGAATTCCTGGTAGAGAGGCTTTTTCCACCACAGCTCAGCAAATCTCCAATGTCTGCTCTCAAAGAGTTGGAAATGAGAGAGGATCACAGAGACTAGACTGAAATCCAAGTCTTCCTGATTCCAAGGCCAGTCCTTTTGTCTACCCCAAATCCAAATAAAACAGTCACCCTCTTTCCACTATGCACCCTTCCTCTTGTCTGCTCCAGTGAACGTGTTTTACAGATGGGGACATTGATCCTCAGGAAGGGCAAGCGTTTCATCCAAGGTCTGTGAGTCAATAGCAGATATCCAGTTACAGATTAGAGGGTTTGATAGGTTTGAAGCATCCCTAACTTCTATCCAGGAATAATACAATCGTTCTTTCCACCATACCAAGGGAAACTGTCATGTCTTCTAGAACCCTTGATTTAGAGTCGTAGATTTTAAGCTGAAAGGAACCTTAGAAGCATCTAAATGAAACACTTCATTTTACAAGTGAAGAAACTGAAAACCAGAGAGGAAAAAGCTAGTAAGTAGTAAAAATAGGTTTTTAACCCATATCCTCTGACTCAGCATTCTTTCTGTTGTTTCAAGCTGAAGATACAGGTGTAGTGGTCAGAGAGGTAGGAGGAAAACCAGAACATTTTTATTTCTATGGGAGCCAAGGAGTGAAATTTAATAAGGAAGGAGTAGTCAGTAGTATCAAAGGTTAGAGAGAGGTCAAGATGGACAAAGATTCAAGGAAAGGTCAATTGACTGGTAATCCGTGAAGCTCACAAAGGAAGATGCAATAAAGTGATAGGCATAGAAACCTGGAGGATTGAGCTGTATATAGTTAGCTGCCTGAGGCAGCTAGAAGACTCAATAGATAGCACCCCGGGTCTGGAGTCAGGAAGCCCTGATTTCAAATCTGGCTTCAGACAGTTAGTAGATGTGTGATCCTGGGCAAGTCACTTAAACCTGTTTGTCTTAATCTGCCAGAGAAGGAAATAGCTAACCACACCAGTGTATTTGCCAAGAAAACCCATGGACAGCATTGATGCTTTGTGGTCCACAGGGTCATAAAGAGTTGGACGCATCTGAACAACCAAACAACAAAAGTTAGAAGCTTATTTGAAAAGTTTTGGGGAAGAGATGTAGCAGAAGAAACAGAAGGGAGAGATGAGAAGCAGAAATTATGGCCTCCTTTATTTCTTAGTGTGCATTCCTAACTAATGTTTCAGTGTAATCCTTCCTGGAAAAACAGGGCTGGACTAGATCACCACTTTATCCCAGTGTCAGAAGACACTTTAGAGATCATTCAGTCATTGGATGAGAGGATCAGCTATTTAGAGATAGAAGGGACCTTTGAGATCATCTAATAAAAACTCTTCATTTTGCTGATGAGGAAACTGGAAGTCTAGTTTCTGGAAACCTCAAGAAACTGAAATGACTTGTCCAAAGTCACACAGGCAGTAAGGGACAGAGCCAAATGGTCAACTCAGGTTCTCTGAGTTCAAGTCCAACACTCTTTCCACTGCACGCTTCTTTCTTTATCAACCCTTCTTGTTTTACAAGGAAAGAAATCAAGAGAGAGAGAAACTCAACCAGCTCACCCAGCTAGAAGGCAGCATGACTGAGATTTGAACTCGGGACTTGCAAGTCCCATTTCTGGAAGTTTTCAAGTACACTAGGTGAGATTGCCACCAGCATTCTCATTGAAGTTAGAGGCGCCTAGATTTTTCTTTCTAGTTTGTACATTTTTCTGCAATTTCAAAATGCACTCAGAGCATGGGATGGAGGCAGTTAAAACACAGACTCAATCAGTCATTCAATCTCTTAACAAATCAACACCTTATAAAACAACCAAACAACCAAGATGCGCTCTCTCTCTCTCTCTCTCTCTCTCTCTCTCTCTCTCTCTCTCTCACACACACACACACACACACACACACACACACACACACACAAACAGAGTTACTGCCACAGAGATCCAAACCCATGCAAAGTCCCTAAGAAAGTGATCCAAGACACCACAGCCCTCTGAACTTCATGTCTAAGCTGTGGACCAAATGTGACTTATACTTTAAAGATAATTATATTTCATGCAGATAGAGAAGCATTGCCCAAGATTACATGTAGTCTGCCTGAGATGAGATGAGCGCACCTTTTCTTTAAAAAATATTTTTAAAAAGTTATCCTTGATCACCTCTACTACATATATGTCATAATGACACATAAGCACATCTGCAGGTCATCCAGATGTAGCAAGCTCTGTGCTATCTTGTCATATATTGTCCACTAAGTGGTTCTCATGTGAGTAATGATTTTCTCCCCACCTAGAGGTGGTGCCGTGTATAGAGTGTTGGGCCTGAAGTCATGAAGAGTTGGATTCAAATTTGACCTCAGGCACTTACTAGCTGTGTAACCTGGGCAAGTCACTTCACCCTGTTTGCCTCTGCTTCCTCCTCTGTCAAATGAAGTAGAGAAAGAAATGGCCAAATTATTTCCAGTATCTCTGCCAAGGAAACCTCAAATGGGGTCACTATGAGTAGGGTTGACTGAACAGCAGCGATGATAGTCTCCGTCCTGCCAGGGAGTATGCCTTATATCTGTTTCCAGCCTCCGTGTTAGTCCGTTTGAAGTATCCAGCAAATTACAATAGAAAGAACATGGAACCCACTCATATCCCAACCGGGTTGTTTGCTAGCAACATGACAAATCAACTCACCTCTGCTACTGTCAATTTTCTCATCTGTCAAATGGGAGTAAAGACACTCCACCCACCTGACAGCACCATTGTGGGAAAGTGTTTTGTAAACCTTGAAACTTGGTATAAATGTAAGCTATTATTAATAATCTATACTTTGTTGGCTGAGTGGTGGATGCGGGGCCTCATTTGGTCCAGGGAGTGCCCAGCCAGGGGCAAAGCTGGGTAGAGAGCCAGCTGGTGAGTCTGGCTATGGGGTAGGGCTGGGTGTGGCCACACCTCATTAGCTGCTTAATAAAAGGTTTCTGATGTTGAGATACAGGTGGCTCCCTAATCCAAACATCTCAACCAGGGAAGCCGTGTGGGGAATTGGAGGGAGGACTGGCTTTGGAAGGAGAAAAATCTCAGCTGGAATGCCAGCTAGCTCTGCTACTTAGTAGCTACTTGAGGCTGGGTAAGCTGTTTAACCATTGGGATCTAGGGAGAAAAAAACCACTAGATTTGATGTAGGCTCAAATACCACCTTTATCACTACTTAGGACAAGTCAACCTTGGGCCTTGCTTTCCTCATCTGCAAAATAAGGGAGTTGAACCCAAGGGTCTCTTTAAGAGACATCTCCTGTGTCTTTAAGAGACCTGTCTGATGATACCTTCTTGTACCTTAGTTTTCCCATTTGTAAAACAGAGATGATAATATTGACAGCATTACCTGACTCACAGGAGAGTCAGATCATTAGGAACTAGACTTGCAATTTCACTGATATAATGAACTCTCAATTAAAGAAACTCCCTCTATCTATGTAGGTTGACAACTTGGGCCTTTGTTCGTTCTTGTTTCCACACTTAGTAGACAGATTTCTAGGGATCTGTGAACTTGGATGGGGAAAATTACATATTTATTTTCTTTAACCTTTAACGGAAACTCAGTATTTTCTTCAGTTGTTTGAAAACACTCTGAGGACCTGACTGTCCAAGAGCCCCATAACACACAGGAAAAGCTTAAGAACCCTTGATTTAGAGCAACTTCTTGTTGTCTAGAGATTAAATAAATTTCTCTGTAAATTTATTATTGTTGTTCAGTCATGTCTGACTTTCTCTGAGTTTTCTTAGCAAAGATACAGCAGTAATTTGCTATTTCCTTCTCCAGATCATTTGACAGAAGAGGAAACTGAGGCAAACAACATTGAGGGACTTGCCCAGAGTCTGGATTTGAACTCAGTTCTATCCTGACTCCAGGGCAGGAACTCAAACTGCTTCAGTGCTATAAAAATAAAATACATGTAAATATATATGTAAATATAAAATGTAAATTAAAAATATAAACTGTCCCAGTCTGTAAATATAGAACACTAAGAATATATGAAATATAAGGAGAAAAAGTGGGGGAAGGAGAATATGTCTACCTGTTCATATCTTGCACAGCCCTCCCTCACTCAAAACATAGTCAAGTACAAGTCATGTCATCATTTCTCTGATGGCATGGTCTTCTTTGAAAACAAAGGAGGAACACAGACATCTAGTTGCAATCATTGTGTGCCTAGAGCATCAGAGCTGGGGGGAAACAAAGACCTTTGAGACTATCTAATCTTAATTGTCTCATTTTACAGAGTATAAAACTGAGTGATGAAAGATTTTGGTCAAGGTCACTCAACTAAAGGCATTAATCACTCTTTCTAAGAGTCTACCACCTCTACCCCATACTCCAGGAGGAAGGTTTCTTGGCCTCAAGAGGCATGTAAAGCCTTTCTATCCAGCCTGTCTGTCTCTCAGTTTGGGAGAGAGCTAATCACTGGATCCCTAAGTTTCTATTCTTTGGGCCTCAGTTTCCACCCCTAGAATAAAAAGAGGGCTTTGCAGGAGGTGGTCTCTGAGCTCTCTCCCAGCTCTGGCTTTTTCGTTCCCGTGATAATAAGAAGGGCGTGGGAGAGAAGGCGGGAGCCTCAGTCAAGGCTCTGACTTTGACTCCAGCTGATCTGAAATTCCAAGTGGAGGAAGCTGTCAGCCAGTGCAGTGAATTCGAGGCTGAGTCACCTCGGCCCCTGCTCCTTCGAGGGGGGCCCTGGCTGGGCCAGGGGGCGGGGCCCAAGCAAGGGCCAGGAGCCGGCTCTAGGGACATGCCCAGGCTCATATCCTCCTCGGTCCCATGCTGGGGTGTTTACAAGCCTCTCACATGGGTTCCTGTTTTCCCTGTCTGGAGGACACCGGGGCCTCGGAAAAGACAGCATTCTGGGACATGTGGGCCACACCTGCCTATCCATCAAAGCTGCCCGGGATGGAGTGGGGGAGGGCATGCCAAGATGGGGACTGCAGAGTGCCATGGGCTTGTTTGGGAACCAGAGACAGGAAAAGTCAGACCAGGAGGGTGTCCTGCTTTATAATAAACAGGAGCGGAAATGAGGGGCTGGGGCTGGGACCTAGAGGCCCCAGCTCAGGTTTCCCCTGCCCCCCTCCCCTTTCCCTACCCCCACTCTAGTCCTATCACGTGATCTGGGCCCAACACCCTCCCCCACCCTGGCCAGGCTCAGCTAAGCATTTTCCAGTTAGAAGGGACCTTAAGAGGGATCTGTCCCTTGCCAAGCCAGAACAGTCCTTGTGCCTCCCCAATTGTGCAGGGGGATTAGGGTTTTCAGAGGGCAGCATTTACAGAGCACGTGTTTATTAAGCATCTGGCTGGTGCCTAACACCACCGTCCTGGGCCCTGCTGAAGGAGAGACAGAGGGACAAGAGAGGACAGTCTCTGCAATGGGCTTATGGTTTGGTAGGGGAGAGGTGACCTTAGGTGTTATGTCTAGGCAAACAGTTACAAAGTAACATATGGACAATTAGAAGATACAGTTGAAAAAGTATCAAATATGGGAAGTGGATCACTCGGAGGAAGGAGTCTTTCCTTACAGAAGGAGGGGGCAGGGGTACAAAATATTGCCTACATTTATGGCCAGGCACCATTAATGTCTTTTTTTTTCCTCTTTCTTCTCTGTTCTCTGTTGCAAAGGCCCCTTGCTGAGGCGAGGGAGGGCTAGCTGCAGAAATGAAAATGATGTAAGAGCAAAGAGATGTCAATAACATTTAAAAAACTAAAATTGGAAGGAAAAAAGAAAGACTCTGGTGTCAGGGGACCAGAATTGAAGCTCTAGCTTATTTTCCTCATCTGTGAAATGGGGTAATAATCTTTGCAGTCACTGGATCTCATAGGGATTGTTGGGAGGAATCTGATCTTATAACCCTTAAAGAGTTATAAAATTATGAGTTATTCCCAAAGCAAGACAGAGATATAAAATCTAGAGTTGCAACAAAAAGGAGAGGAGAGCAATGAATGACAAAAACATAGAAAGGGGTGAGCAAGGACCTTTCAAAATGAGAGGAAGAGAGTCAGCCTCGGTTGGCAAGACATGCAAAGCCCACCAGAGGAAGACTGTTCAATGCTTTATTATGGGATTGTCCAATTTAGAAGTGGAAGGAATCTCAGAAGTCAACTAGTCTAACACTTTCACCTTGGTGATAAAGAAATTGAGACCAATAGACAAAAGGTTCTTAACCTGGAGTGCGTGAATGTATTTTGAAAATATTTTGATAACTATATTTTAGTGTGATTCGTTTATCTCATGCATTTAAAACATTCTGAGAAGAGGTCCATAGCTTTCATCTGAGTTGGGGAAGGGGGTCGTTCATGACATGCAAAAAAATTAAGAACCTCTGCAACAGAGGTTGACAAAGTACACGGTGAAAGAGGTGGGAGGTGAGCCAGTATTTGCTCAGACACCAGACACAGCACTCTTTCTACTATAATACACCCTGCTATTAGGCTGAGACATTTGGATTTGATCCCATTGGCAGTAGGGAACCATCTTAGGCTCTTCAAAAGATAATGTTAGAGATGGAAAAGATCACGAAGATCATCCAGACCAACCCCCTCATTTTACAGATGGGGAAACTGAGGTCTAAACAGATGAAATGTCCTAGCAGTGGTCATGCAAAGAATCCTCGGGGAAGAAGTGCAGACTCGTAGAATATTAGCACTGGAAGGAACTTTGGAGGTTATAAAGCCCAGCGTCCTTATTTTCTCCTGTTAGGAAGTGACTTGCTTTTGCTAGTTACTGGCAAGATTAGAACCTAGATCTTTAGACGCCTAGTCCAAAGGAAGAAAGGTTCTGCCTTGAAAAGATAGGATGAAGAAGGGAGCCCCACTGGGCATCTGTGAGCAGCACTGAGTAACTCATGGGGGAGAGGGGAAAGGAAAAATAGGTGAAGGGGACATGAATCCAAAGATCTAGTTTGACTCCTAACTCAGCTACTTATTAACTAGTTCAACTCCATCTTCAATTTAATAAATATTTATTCATTTTCCAACCCTGACATTTTCTGATGGCCTATGCCTCCCAAAGGGAAGAAGTGTGTGTGTGTGTGTGTGTGTGTGTGTGTGTGTGTGTGTGTGTGTGTGTGTGTGTCTGAGGCAGGGGGCAGGGGATGGGATGGTGCTGAAAATAAACTTCTCTGATTTCACAGCTTTGCCCTTGAACGATGTGGGGCCAAGCAACCAGCTGTTCTGGGGATTACCGGCGCCCACAGAGACACTCCTATGCAAAGGCTGCAAGTGGCCTCCCCACTCCCCAGGCTCAAAGGTTGTCTTCCTTCAGCTGAGAACACACTGCTGCCATTCTCCACGGATATTGTGCAGCCTGCTCCATCATCCCTCCAGGGAGAGTCATCAGAGCAGGGTGCCACAGCTGGTATCCGTGCCCCACCCGGCCCCAGCACACCACCCTAACAGCTCTTCTCGGCTGTGTAGATGAGAGAGAGCCTCCCGTCCACCTGCCAAGGCCTAGTGGGGCCCTCAGCCAGATTCCAAAAGTCTGAAACAGGTCCAACTGCTTAGAAGGTGCCGGCTGCTTTCATCAGGAATGCCGGTGCCTGTTTCAGCAGCTGGGAGGGGAACCAGGGAGCATGGCTTGGGTGGTTCTGGGTCACTTCATAGAATGGGAGGATGTTAGAGTTGAACTTGAGGGACTGTCTGGTTTCTATCCCTCATTTTCCTGGAGAAGAAACGAAGGATGACAGAAAGGCTCCCCAGTAAGGAAGTGGAAGGTTTTGGACCGGAACCCAGGTCCTCTGACTTTTCAGCCCAGTGATCTGTCCACTATGAACAAACTCTCGAGCAGGAGGGCCATTTGTGGAGAGAAAAAAGAGCCACCAGCCCTGAAATTAATCGGAGGCAGGGCACTGGGCCAAGAAGGACCTTGCACCTGTCCTAATGGCTGGGTTATGGATCCGTCAGGAATTTCAGCTATTCCAGGGACTTCCAAGTCCTCAGCCGAGGAGTGGTTTTGTTTGCCTGGCTTTGGGAAAGAACACCTCTCAGAAAAAAAGGGTGAGGTCTAGCTTGGAGAAAAACAACCTGACAGAGGGTGTGGTGTCCAGACCTCTCCCTCCCCTTTGGGGAGTGGCAGCTTTGGTACTGGACTGGGAGTCAGGAGATCTGGCTATACCAATCATCACTCACCTCTCCGATTTGTACCTCAGTTTCCTCTTTCGTCAATATGAGCAATTTGCTGTTGATGCCCCCTGAGGTTCTTTCCAGCTCTGATATCCCAGGAGTCTATGATTCTAGGAATTGGGGTGCTGGTCTTTGCCCCAGAAACTGGGAAGACTGTGCTCAACTCTGACTAGGCAGCTGGGCAGGTTTTAGCCAGGGTTCCCAAAGGAGACAGCCAGAGGGGAGAAAGAAGTCCTTGTGTAGGCTGGTGTTTAAAACCCAAGACTAACAGTCTGCCCCAAATTCAGCTCCACCCATCCAAACCACTATTATCAAGGCAGTTAAGTCTTATTATAGACTGCGTTTATACCTTATTTTTTAACTGTGATACACAAACATCGGCAGATGGTTTTAATTGCTAGAGTATAAGACACATAAGATAATAAACACACACACACACACACACACACACACACACACACACTGTATAAAATTGCATTTCCCACACTGTATTTTGAAGAGTCTGGTGTTCTACAAAATGTGAATAGGGTTTTCATGAGTATTCCATGCTTGTGCTATTTTTATCTTTAAAAATAGTATATATAAATATATCAAACCAAGAATCCTAAATACTTATTAAGTGGGAAAATTTTTCCAGTAGGAAAAGAGGCTTAACTGTATTTTACTCCCAAATGTCCCCCAAAAGAGCTACCTCCCTTCCCCCATCATCTTTAGACTGTTCCACATCCCTAGACTTCCCCAAGCCAGTCCCTTAAAGGCAGGAACCATTTCATTTTTATGTTTGTATCATCGATGTCTTCTAGCACAGTGCCTGGTACATAGTAGGTACTAAATAAACTAGTTTTGAAAAAATGAGTCATTTTGACTTCAAGACAGCTAGGCATAGCAGAAGGAGCACTAGCCTGGATTCAAATCTAGCCTCTGACTATTACAACCTGTGTGTTCTTCTTGGTCAAGTCATTCATCTTCCTTATGTGTTAGTTTCCTCACTTGTAAAATGAGTGGGGGAGGGGGAACTAAATGACTTCCCTTCCAGCTCCAAGTTTATGACCCAATGAATTGTTCCTCTCAAAGCCACTATAGTGATCTGTGTGAAAAATGTCAAGATTCAGGGAATGATTTCTGACATTAACTCATGTCTCTAAGTCTGAAAATGCACTTTCCTGTGACCACAGCCTTGTGGAAGTGGAATTACTATTTCCTCTATTTTACATATGAGAGGACTGAAGTTCAGAAAGGTAAGTGACTTACCTAGGGTCACACATTGCAAATAAATGTGTATAATAAGCTCCAAGTCTGTACAGTGAATAAAGGAAGACTACCTTCAAATCCATCCTCAGACACTTATTAGCTGTTTGACCCTTGGCAAGTCAGTTAACTTCTGTTTGCCTCAATTTCCTCATCTGTAAAATGGAGCTAGTAATAGATTCTAAGGATCAAATGAGATAGTAATTATATAGTGCTTAGCCACAGTACCTGGCATAGAGTAAGCACTCTATAAATGTTATCAACATCTCCTCCTCATCATCCCTCTATGATTCAACCAGCCTGAAGAAATGTCTCAAGATCCTCTCCCCAAACATACACACATACTATGGTCACTGGTGGTCTTTCTCTCATGGCACTAGAGGAGAAAGAACAGGAACGGTAGGAGAAAAAGGTCAATCTGGTTTCCAGAACAGGTTCTCACCAAAATTTCCAAGTACTTGAAGTGTGGGATAACAATGTGTCCTCAGTTTTTCAAGATAGTCCCAACTCAAAATAAAACAAGTATACCCCCAAGCAAAGTTTTGCAGAAGGAATATCCTTTGTCAGATTTCATGTCCCAATTTTTGATTCAGAAAGGATTTATTGTTGCAACTGTCCATGATCCCATCTGGGATTTTCTGGGCAAAGATACTAGAGTGGTTTGCCATTTCCTTCTCTAGCTCATTTGACAGATGAAGAAATTGAGGCAAACAGGTATGAAGTGATTTGCCCAGGGTCACAAAGTATGTGTCTGAGGCTGGATTTGAACTCAGAAAAATGTCTCTCTGATTCCAGGCCTAATGCCCTGTCCACTGTGACACCTACCTGCCCCAGTCAGAAAGGAGAGTCACTACAGAAGCATAGAGCTAGATTTAAAAGTGACCTTAGAAGTTACCCAGACCAACCCCTTCATTTTTATAGATGAGGTAACCTAAAGCCCAGGAAAGTTTTGTTTTCCCCAGTGTCATACAACTAGTAAGTGGTAGGGGTGGGGGGAAGAGGAGACCTGGTAAATATTTAACAATGACTTGAGGGGAGGGAGGGATGGAGAATGTATCCATGGCACACTTTTAAGTTTAATCTGCTGTCACATTTTTTTCTATTACTTTCTTAGGTCTACACAATCAACAAAGCAGTAATCAAGTCTCTCTTTGCAGCATTTTTCAATTTCTGAGGTCTAAGGGGCATCTAGGTGGTGAGGGGAAGAGTCAGACACAACTGAAATGACTGAAGAAAAATGCTCACACTATAAGTTTAACAATCTCCCCCATCAGGGCGGTTTTAGCACACCGCTGTTATTAATATCTAGGGTGGGATTCTGAATCCAGAATTTGGTGATTCTGAATCCGATATCCAATCCACAAAGCTTATAAAGCCAAATATATCCTTCTGGGCCTCCAGGAGCTCACCAGTGAAATTAGGTATTATTACAACAACCTAGAGAGATGGGGTGTGAAACTTTGCAACACCTGTGATGGATATTATTCCCTGCTAAAATTTATGGTCCAGACTGGGTCCATGAAGTTCTTCATGAAGGAAGAACTATGAGAATGGAAACAGAATTTGGAGAGGCAATATCTGAAGGAGTACTGGATGAGGAGTAAGAAGCCCTCTGTATGTTCAGAGTCCGGGCTTGTGGGGCCTCAAGCAAATCCCCTTAACTTTTCTGGGCCGTGGTTTTCTCACCTGTAAAATGTGGGGGGGGGGGTGTTGTACTGGAAGCCTCTGAGGTCCCTTTCAGTTCTAGAGCTATGAGCCTATGAGCTCACAATTTGACTCCATTTAGGGATTTCTTGGCAAAGATACTGGAGTAGTTTGGCATTTCCTTCTCCAGCTCATTTTACAGACAAGGAAACTGAGGTAAACTGTGTTAAGTGACTTTTCAGGGTCTGAGGCTGGATCTGAACTCAGGTTTTTCTGACTCTAGGCTGGTCCCTCATACTATTACTTTTTTTTTTCTCCAAATTCATCTCGTCTCCCCAAGCAGATTTCAAGCCCCTTATGAGAAGAAATCATGGCACCACCATCTTTTGTATTCTCTGTTCTAGAGCTAAGCACAGGGCAACTGGCTGTATTGACCTTTGCATTTTAATATTGCATAATTAATTATTAATTAATATTAATAAAATTAATAATAATTGGACCCCTGAAGGTCCAATGCCTTAACCTGAAGGGAGGAAACAAATGGTGGCATTTCAGGCTTCGTCAGCAGGTGATCTGGGGCCAGAGGGCTGTGTATTTGGCCTGTAGTAAGGTTGGCCCTGTGTAGATTCTCTGTAGGACCTGACCCAAGTTACCCCATCCTTCAGTGGTTCTCCTCTACCCTGTGCCTATGAAACATCCTTTCCCCAGGCTGACATTCAGTGACCTGGAGGAATAATCCTGTCATCCGTGAGCTCGTGGGGCCCTGAGGCATCAGGAAGAGAGACCCTGTGACTGGTGGCTCTATAGAGTGGGTAGTGTCCCAGATGGGGACACCAGGCTAAATACCAGCATAAACAGTGTATTGTGAACCCCCACTCCCTCCCCCCTCCCCCACAACTCCCTGGAAGGGAAATTCAAATCATATTCATTAAGCTCTTCTGGTCCAGCAGATCACCCTCTTTCTCCCCCACCCCACATTGCAGATTATACTGAATGGCCCTTACATTCATGGGGATAAGAGTGGGGGGGAGGCTTTCTCTCCTGGGCAGGCTCCCGAGGTGCCCTATTAAGTGTTTTTTTCTTCTAATAAGATTTTCCCAGGAAAGAAAGATGAGGATGACACAACTATGAATGCTTGATTAACTGGGGCCCCTTGAAAACTTGGACACTTTTCATGGACCCTTTCACTGCCAAGCCACCATGTGCCCCAGGGTTCTCTGGACCCACCAGGGAGGCTCCCAAGGGCAGCAGAGTCTAGAAAATGACACATATAACCTCCCATCTCAATGCAAGGAGAAATCCCAAATCCCTAGTGGGCCCTTGGTGGCTGGCACAGGAGGTGCAGAGGGCCCTGGATGGGGGGTGGAGGGGGTGGGCAGGGAGAAGGGGGCTGCTCCCACTGCCAGGAGAACGGACGGTCATTGCTCTAATTGCTTCAGAGTGGAAATGTTCCAGAATCGGGAGCCAAAGGCATTTTTTGTTGCCTGCAAACAGGGCATCTCTGTGGCTGGGAGGGCCAGGGTTTTTCCTTTTTTTTTTTGCTGATTCATTGCAAAGCCAGTCTCAGCCCCTGGTGTGCCTGGGGGACCAGTCCTGGGTTATCTGTTTTTGCCTTTGCCCAGACTAAGGGACAGGTGAATGAGCCAACTCCACTCTGAAAAGAACAAGACAAGTCCAAGGAGACTTCTCAGGTCTGGCTGTAGCTGGGTCTTGGAATGAGGCGGGAAAAGAAATAGGATGATTGAGTTTTATTGTTTCCCTACCAGACTATGAATTCCTGAGGGCACTGACTGTGTCTTATTCATCTTAATACCTTCCAAAGCTCCTAGTATGGTCTTGAGCGCTTAGACATATTCAAAATCATTATCGTCATATTGTCAACCACCTGCGCAATAACCTATAGACTAGAAATTATAAAAGGGTGACCAGATGGTGCAGTGGATGGAGTGCCAGGCTTGGAGTTCAAGACTCCTCTTTGTAAGTTCAGATCTGGCCTCAGACACTTACTAGCTGTGTGACCCAGGGCACTTCACTCTGTTTGCCTCAGTTTCCTCATCTGTCACATGAACTGGAGAAGGAAATGACAAATCACTTCAGCATCTTTGCCAAGAAAAGCCCAAATAGGTTCATAAAGAGTCTGAAATGACTGAACAACAACATTAATTATAAAAGAATCATTGCACGATAAAGATTTGTTCCAGACCCATTTCTATCTGAATCTCATTGAAAAACATGAGAACCAGATAATGATAACCATTGTTCTAATAACTGTCTGATATTAATAAAATAAAACACAGGGCACCAACCTCAACCTAAGGCAACTATAGGAAGACTGAAAGACTTCCTCACCAGAAAGGAGGAAGAGGATTGATAAGTTCTTAAAGCACATGGACCAATAGGTCAAAAACACAGAGAAATATTTTTTTTGAAAGAAGCATTCAAAATGTTCTGGAGAACTGAATCACATACTAGAAGGAGAATATTATCATATTTAATACTTCTAATCTCTAAAGTTCATGGAATGTAAAGCTTTCAAAAACTAGAGACTTAGTGAAAGATGTTAAAACCATCTGGGAATGAGACTAGGTGCATGTAATTCCGGTCATGCTGTCTACTTACTCGGGTTGTCCTGAAAGATGTTGTTGGTGAGCTTCCAGAAAATGAGCTTTCATCACAATACCCTTATTCAGATACAAAAAGCCCACCCATGCAATTTGTTGTTGTTTAGTCGTTTCAGTTGTGTCCAATTCTTTGTGACCCCAGTTGGGGTGTTCTTGGCAGAGATTGCTGGAGTGGTTTGCTGTTTCCTTTTCCAGCTCATTTTAATGAGGAAGAAACAGAGGCAAACAAGGTTAAGTGACTTTGCCAGGGTCACACAGCTGGTAAGTGTCTAAAGTAGAATTTGAACTCACTTGTGTAATAATCTTCAAAATATGCAATATAAAGACAATAGGATAGCAAATTTTCCTCAGACTTTGCTACTGGAACCCCATCAAAAAAGGAGAGATCAAGGTTACTGCTACTGCTACCACTACTACTACTACCACTACTACTACTACCACCACCACCACCACTACTACTACTACCACTACTACTACTACCACCACCACCACCACTACTACTACTACCACTACTACTACTACTACTACTCATGTTTATATAAAATTTTAAGGTTTATATTGTACTTTCTTCACAATAGTCCTGGAAAGGCACTCAATTTCTTCTTTTTGAATTGGAAAAATGAAGCAGGTCATATGAACGTACCTTTTCATTTAGAGAAATAAAGCAAATATGTCAGTTTATCTCCAGGTCTCTGGGTGAAGTACTTAAAAAGGAGTCAAATGGTTTCTGGCTTTCCTGGAAAAAAAAAAAGAGTTCATCAGTGCTATTCCCTCAGAATCTTTCAAGAATGGTTCCATTGTACTCACAAGGGGTTATGTTTAGCCTGCTTTCCAATTTGTTGCTTTTAGAGAGCTAAAAGAAGACCCTCTAGATCTACTCCTTCATTTTACAGATGAGGAAACTGAGACTTTGATCAATTAGGTGATTTGCCTACTTCAGATGGGAAAACTGAGGTTAAGTGATTTGTCCATTTCAGATGGGGAAACTGAGACCAAGAGAAGTTAAGTAACTTGAAAGAATTTGTCCTCTGACTCTAAATGGAATTCTCTTTCCATTTACATAACAAAGTCTCCCCTTTTCTGATTTTTGGGTGCATTAATCATAGTCACCAAGGTAGATTATCATCAACCAGTTGACCTAAAAGCCCCACCTGGTTGATTCCTGAGCCGCCATACCCTGCTGTCGTTATAGGAGCCTGAGAGGTCAGTATCCCTCTGCTGCCTCCACAGCAGTCCTAAAACTTCCTCAGGGGAACCCAGCAGGAAACTTAGGCATGGCTGATGTATTATATACTCTATAGGTTAATCCTCAATTCCCTTTTCAACATTATGGCACACCACTCCCCTTCACACTTCCCACCGCAGCCCAACTCTGGGCTGCTTGTGATTTCTTCATCTCATTCTACCTTTCCCTGACTCCCTAAATTTGGACAAACTGTATCCCCATACATACCCAACCACTACCCCTCCCCCAATGCCTGGAAATAATATCACCCCACATCTCCACTTGCTTCCTTCAATGCTGAGCTCAGGGATTATTTCTACATTGCCCAGCACAGGGCCTGAAGCTTTCCCTGATCCTCTCGATTTTTCCCTGATCATGCTTCTCTCTTACTCTCACTCTTTCATCTCTCTCTCTCTCTTTCTTACTTCCTATTTTAGAGTTTTCCTATGAATTTAGGTTTATCAGACTCAGGTCATTATAGTTAAAAGGAACTTTAGTGCTATCTAGACCAGCAGTTCTCAAAGTATAATTGCAGGGTCCCTTGGGGTCTTTCAGAGAGTCCTCAAGGTCAAAGTGATTTTCTTCTTTTTCATCATCATCATCATCAACCATCATCACCAGTTTAAATTTCTAATACAGTAAATATTGATCAATATAACCCACATAAACCAAAGCTCTTTGGAGGAGGTTCTCAATTTTTAAGAGTATAAAGGGATACTCAGACCAACAAATTTGAAAACAGCTAATCAAATCCAACCCCTTCATTTTACCAATGAGGGAACTGAGGCAAAAAAAGTCTAAGTGACTTGTCCAAGGGCACATAATCTTCTAGTGGAAGAGTCAGGGCTAGGAGCTGTGTCACCTAAGTGCTCATCAGCTCATTCATTGTGTCCTTCTATATCTGGTTTGTCGCTTCTCCCCCAACTTGATTGTAAGTTTGATATTAGGGACTGAGTCTCTCATTTCAAGTGGGGCAAACCACTTTCTCCCAAGTTTTGATTTTACCTCTCCAACCCTAATCAGTCTATAAATATTTATATATACACACACAATACACACATACATATATATACATATATATGTATATATGTATATATACATATACACACATATAAACAGGCTATGTATATAACATATATATATATATATATATATATATATATATATACATAGAGAGAGAGAGAGAGAGAGGAAGGGAGAGAGGGAAGGGGGGACTATATATAGGATAAAAGGAACAGAGGGAAAATATTAGAATTAAGAGAGGTTGGGAAAGGCTTCCAGTAAAAGATGGGATTTTAGCTTACAGGAAGCCAGAAAAGCCTGGAGTAGGAGATGAGGAAATATAACATTCCAGGCTTGAGGAGTAACCAGAGAAAACGCATTAAGTTGAGAGATGAAAACTGGAGACTTCAACAAGGTACAATGGAAAAAGATCTAGACAGAAAATCAAAGCACCTAGGTTCAAATTCTAGTTCTTCCACTTACTACCTGTGTAACCTAGGCACAAGTCACTTCACCTATGTAGACCTCAGTTTCCACAATTATAAAGTAAGGAGGCCATGACCCAGGAGACCCCTACCACACCTAATCTTTGTAGTCCAAATCTTCCATTTTCAGTTGAAGGGAAGGGAATAAGTATTTATTAAGCACCTACCAATGTGCCAGGCACTGTGCCGAACACTTTTTTGCTTTAACAGATATTACTTCTTTCAATTCTCACAGCAAGCATTTAAGATGGGTGCTGCTATTACCCCCATTTTATAGTTTAAGAAACTGAAGCAACCAGTTTAATAAACTTGCCCAGGGCTACATAGCTAGTGTCTGAGGCTGGATTTGAACTCAGATCTTCCTGACTCCAGGTTATAGTATTCTATTCACTATACCCACTTCTGTTTGAGGAACCTGAATTTGGGGGGTGGGAGATGACTAGCTCATAAAGTTAGTGCTAATACCTTGGGACTGATCAAATGGAACTGAAACCTCAGGATGGGCAATATGGAAGGAGTGGGGGCAGAAAGAGTTATGTTCTGAGGTTGATTATATATGAAAACCTAGGGTCTTTTTTTTTAAACACCAGCTGTTAGGAGTTGTGGACACCACTTGTCTTTCTCCCATCTGCTATCTCAGAGCAACTTTAGCCTCCTGATCAGCCCACAGCCTCTCCAAATTCCAATTGCTCATTCCTTAGGAACAACTCATTTGACTGTAAAAAAAAAAAAAAAAAAAAGGCGGGGAGGCAGGGTGGAATTCTGTTAACTAGTGTAGTGGGATAGGGGAGTGTTGATCAGGACACCTCTAATCAATTGAGTTCCCCAGTCTAGTTGATGTAGCTATAGAAGGTAAAGGGGCAGGAAATAGATATTTAAGATCTCAACCAATGCATTAAAAAAAAGCATTTATACGCTTTGCTACACCTTAGAAAGAGTGAAGATGTTCTGAGCAAACCTGATGGACTTACATGCGGGCCAGCTTGTCGAAGGCTGACTTGAGATCAGCCACACCCCTGGTGGTCTTTAGAAAGCAAACTTGCCAATTCTTGAGTCAATGGAGTCAAAAAGAGCTCTGAGGAATTTGACTCCCTGGCAGCAGAGAACTAGCCCTGGAGGAAGAACCCAACTTTTGAAAGGGAAGTCACTCTTTTTATATTCTCTAGCATCTCTGTCAGAGGTCAACAGAAGAAGCAGGAGACTTTTCTTTTTCCTTTTTCAGTGGAGCTACTTGATCAGTAGGAAGCAGTCAGGAAGCAGGTTCAAAATGAGAGCCCAAGGTTGGAGACAGACTTGAGGAGTGGGACTCCGGCAGCAGAGAAGAGAGGCACTTATGGATTCAGGTGAGAATTATTCTTGATTGTTGAGAGCTGAGTAGCAGAGGGGATCCATTCTAGGGATCCCACTTGAGTGACCTGCCCAGCAAAGACACAGCTCAAGGGGAAGCAAAGTGAGGATACCAGAGGAAGGGAAAGGACAATCAGGGTCCTGCAGTGCCACTGGCATTGTTGTCGTTCATTCTTTGTTCCAAAAGAGGATCAAAGACATCAGGAGGGTGATGTCTTGACTGGCAAGTGAATTAGAAAAGTTGCTTTGAGTGCATGTGTTCTTTAAGAATGTGCCTCTCTGCAGTTTGGAACTATGCCCAAAAGGCTACAAAAATGTGCATACTCTTTGACGCAGCCATATTGCTTCTAGGACTGAATCCCCAAGAGATCGTAAAAAATGGGAAAGGGTCCCACATGTACAAAAATATTTATAGCAGCTCTCTTAGTGGTGGTCAAAAACTGGAAATCAAGGGAATGCCCATCAATTGGGGAATGACTGAATAAATTGTGGAATATGAATGTAATAGAATACTATTGTGCTATAAGAAATGATGAACAGGAAGACCTCAGAGACACCTGGAAAGACTTATATGAACTGATGCTGAGTGAAAGGAGCAGAACCAGGAGAACTCTGTACACAGAAACAACTACAGTGTGAGAGGAATTTTTCTGGTAGACTTAGTACTTCATAGCAATGCAGTCTTAAATAATTCTCAGTGGAGGAAGGCAAAATGCCTTCCACATCCAGAGAAAGAACTATGAAATTCGATGGCAGAATGAAGCAGATCATTTTCTTTTGTATTATGTTTTGGTTTGTTTTATGATTGCTCCCATTCATTTTAATTCTTCTATGCAACATGACTAAGGTAAAAATGTATGTAATGGGAATGTATGTGTAGAACCTATATAAAACTGCATGCTATCTCAGGGAGGGAGTAGGGAGGTAGGAGGGAAGTGGGGCAGGGAAGTGAAGAATCTAAGGTATGTGGAAGTAATTGTAGAACATTGAAAACAAATAAAATAATTTAAAAATAAAAAAAAAGAATGTGCCTCTCTACTAACGTACTCTATGCAGATGCCTACTCTTGCCACAGGAACTATGTATATTTGTGGGACATTGTGCCCCAGGTTTAAGGGGAAAATGGTTTACATATGTTTTTATAATGGCTTCTTTAGTAAATATCTTTACTTTGAGCTAATTTTGTTCACTAGCTAACTATTAAAAGTAAGTTCCCTGGTGGGGGCTTGTGAGCTATAGTTTTAGGACTGTGGATTCACAAAGGACTTTAAGCCCGGAAAACCCAGTGTCTTCTTTTTGAGATTTGAGTTGGGAGGTGGCTCAGAGAGATTTCTACATCAGCATATTTAAATATGGGATATTTAAGTATAGGATAATAGACTGTATGAACCAGAGGAGACTTAAGAGATCAACTAGATAAGCTCTCCCTCCCTTATTTTAAAGGAAGAAGAGGCCCAGGCATCTAGACATGGAAGATGGCTCAATGAAACAAAATTATTTAGAACCAAAGCTAGAATCCAGGTCTGCATTCTTTCAGCTCAATGGTAGTCCACTACATCTGGACATTTCAAAGCCTAATTCATCCTAGGGAGATGAGGACTCCTAAGGTTTAATGTCTCTTAGGGACATTCACATTTTAACTGGAAAACAAACAATACCTTAGTTAAGAGAAATGAGTCTAGCCAAAGAAGTTTAGGAAGCCCCCACAAGCCAAGGGGAGTACCCCTAGAAAAATCACACCTCATGGATGTCTTTCTATCAATACTTTCCTACTTTTTGTTCACAAACAGGAGAGGGAAGGGTATGTGAGGTATTTTGCCCCAATGAGAAAACTATGGGCAGGAATGTGTTGGACATCACTCCAACAGGCTGTTGAAATTTAAATTTTCAAGGTGAACATTTACACCTTAGAAATCAGCAAACTCTACAAACTCGGGCTTTTGTTGTTTTGTGGATGGTCTAGATTTAAGAGAGTGATGGAGAAAATGTTAATAGTGTAGATTCAATTCAATAGAAAGTATTGTTAAACATTTACCAGCACCTCGAAGCATATGGGGCTTAAATAATTCCACTAAACATTTTAGCATCCTCACTCCCCACTCTCAGGAAATTCTCTGGTTCTTCTCTATTACAAATTTCTCCCTCAATTCTCTCTTTCCCTTTCCTTTCTCCAGTCTATCCTCCATCCTCTATCCTCAGCCCTGGGGAAAACAAACACAACCCCACAATACACAATCCAACAATTCTCTTCCCATAAATCCACTCTGAGGCAGGCGCCTAGGGGCCAATCCCTCGGGGCCATAGTCACTCTAGTCCCTTGTAGCTGGAGCTAAAAAGCCCTGTGAAAGTGCCTCCCTGGGCTTCAGCTTTTCTTTTCCCTGGCCTGTAAAATGGGCCTAATCATACCTTTCCTCTATTCAGTCAAGGAGTGGGAGTTAATTGGTGTCTGCTCAGCCTTGGAGATCTCAGATGAGGTCTTGGGGATGGGTTACCCAGGAGCCTCTTAATAATTAGAGTCCATATTTACATAGCGGTTTATAGCTGCTAAATGCTTTCACATAAAGTATTTTATTTGATCCTGTCGACAACCTTATGAGATAATGAGGGTAACAATAACAGTAGCGTGGACTTCCACAGGTTTGCAAAGTACTTTACGTACACAATCTCACTTGTACTTCACAACGACCCTGGATGTAGGTGCCTACTATTAACTCCATTTTATACATAAGGAAACTGAGGCTTAGGTGAGATGGCTTGCCCAAGATCATAGAGCTAGTCATCGGTGGAGATGGGACTGGAACTTAAATTTGGAGCCCATCACTCTTACCATCAATCCCAGAGATCCAGACTCCATGATATGTCAAACATCCTGTCTTATATGCAGCTTATCATTGCAGCATCAATTTGATAATGGCTAACATTGTATAGAGCTTTAAAATTTGCTAGGTGGTATTATTTATGGTATGTCATGTATTTTGACATAAAGTCTAGTAGTTAATTTTAAAAACTAACATACACTTATTGGTTTAGTTAAATTTCGGGTCCTTTTGTATGTCATATGAATAAAAAGAATTT
>CM053770.1:316087033-316108003 GCA_028658325.1 Potorous gilbertii
AATGGGAGGGGGGATGGGACACATTCAGCCTAAGGACAATGGCCAGACACTGCCCTGCTATTAAGGAAGGGGGTGGGGTTGGGGGGGGCTCAGCTCCTCCTCCTTCCCTTTCCCAGTCCCCCTAGTCATTTTCCTGCCCCAATCTTCAAAGGGAACCTCCCAGTCGCCAACACCCAAGTAGTAGGCAAGTCAGCTGGTTTTTGCCATCTCCTTTGTCTCCACATAACCATTGGCTGGATGGCATAGACGGTTCCCTGATTTTAAGTGTGTGTGTACGCTGTCCACATCTTACATGCTCTGGTTCTTCCTTTCCTGCCCCTCCTTCCATCTTCTCCTCCTTTCTCCTTCACTCTGTCCTGACCCTGGACAGCGGCAGCCCCTTGAATTCTCAGTCCTAATTAGGGTGCTGCTGGGCACCCCAGTTATATTTCGGTGGATCAGCTGAGGGGGATGGTGAAGGTCAGATGCTGCAGAAATATTCTTTGTGATGGTCCTATTTCAGGGGAGGGAGGCTTGAGTTTGTTTATGAGGAGAAAGCAACACAGTAAATTTGAGGTTGAAGGCAGAGCCCCACCCAAAAGGTAATATTCATCCATCCATCCATCCATCCATCCATCCATTCATTTTGTGTAGGTTTTCAAGAAGAGTTTATTAAACTCCTACAATGAACTGTCAGTCACTACTGAGCTAAGCATTACAGGAACAAAGACAAACATGAAACAATGCTCGTTCTCAGAAAGCCATTCACTCAATCATAAACAGAGTTGGAAGAGAGACATAGGAGATCTTCTAACCCAACTTCATGATTTTACAGATGAGGAAACTAAGCCAGGGTTTTTTTTTCCATTTTCCCAGGATGCCTCCCAAAGAACACATACATAAAAAATATGAAATACAAAATAATTTCTGGGGGAAGGGTTTTAGCTTCTCCTGTCTTAAAATAATAATAGCTGACAGTTATCACAATTATTAACCTTAAAGTTACAAAGGGTTTTCCGTACATTATCTCATTTGAGTCTTGAAACAACCCAGTCAGATAGGTATTTTTTATCTCCATTTTACAAAGAAGGAAACTGAGGCTCCCAGAGGTTGGGGACTTGCCCTAGCTTCCAGAGCTAGTAGATGTCAGAGAAATGGTAGGAACCCAAGAACAGGGCTCTCTACACACCACACCATTCTTGTTTTAAAGAAAACAGTATTTGTTTGCAATAAAAATAAAACCCTATTATATACACAGAGAGAGGTATGTGTAGGATCTGTGCTTTCAAATCTGTGTGGGGATGTACATATGTTCAATGTTAAAGGCAACTAGGTGCCACAGCAGATAGAATATCCCATCTGGAGTCAAGAAAACCCAAGTTCCAATCTGGCCTCAGATACTTCCTAGCTTTGTGAGTGCAAGTCCCTTCATCTCTGTCTGCCAGTTTTCTCATCTGTAAAATAGTGCCTACTGTCCCAGGATTATAGGATAGCAACCTAACTTTTCTTGTAAGAGAGCCCTTTAAATATCCAAAAGGAATAAAGGTTGATGAACTAGTAAGTACTTAAGTGAAAGGAAGAAGTGAAATTGAGACCTCCTAGTATAATGGGCAGCTAGGTGACATTGTGCCCGCCCTGTAATCTGGAGGACCTGAGTTTCCTCATCTGTAAAATGAATGGGAGAAGGAAATGGCAAACCATTCCACTATCTTTGCCAAGAAAACCCCAAATGGGGTCACAAGGAGTCGAACACAACTGAAAATGATTTTACACAGTCCAGGGGGTGTTGAGAGACTCAAATGAGAAAATATATGTAAAGCACTTTGCAAACCTGAAAGTGGTTTATAACTGCTAGCTGTTATTAGTATCTCTGTATAATACAATAATACATGTGTATACATATTACATATACCTCTCACAGAGAAGTAGTATGGTGTCCTATGCCATAGCTGTACAAACAGGGAAAAGTCACTATTAACTTCTCTCTGCCTGATAAGCAGGGCTGATAACAATTGCATTAGCCACTACATATTATGGATGGAAAGAAAGAATTTTGTAAAACTTAAAAATGCTATAGAGTTGTGAGTTTTTATAGGACATATACACACATTTCTGTTGGTTGCTTTTTTTAAAATAAGTTTATTTATTTAAGTTTTCAACATTCATTTTCACAAAATTTTGGGTTCCAAATTTTCTCCCCATTTCTCCCCTTCCCCCACCCCAAAACACCGAGCATTCTAATTGCCCCTATCACCAATCTGCCCTCCCTTCTAACATCCCTCCCTTCCCTTATCCCCATCTTCTCTTTTGTCCTGTAGGGCAAGATAACTTTTTATATCCCATTACCTGTATTTCTTATTTCCTAGTAGCAAGAACAATACTCAACAACTGTTCCTAAAACTTTGACTTCCAACTTCTCTTCATCCTCCCTCCCCACCCATTCCCTTTGGGAAGGCAGGCAATTCAATATAGGCCATATCTGTGTAGTTTTGCAAATGACTTTGCAAATGACTTTTGTAAGACTAACTATATTTCCCTCCCTCCTCTCCTGCCCCTCATTGCTTCTATTCTCTCTTTGGATCCTGTCCCTCCCCAAGAGTGTTGACTTCTAATTGCTCCCCCCCTCCCATTGCCCTCCCTTCCATTATCCCCCCCACCCTGTTTATCCCCTTCTCCCCCACTTTCCTGTATTGTAAGACAGGTTTTCATACCAATATGAGTGTGCATTTTATTCCTTTGTTGGTTGCTTTTTGACCAAATGTTTTGTTTTGAAAAAAGGACTGCCACCATCCAGCACAGGATGGCAACTTTCTTGTCAACAACTTTGTCAGCTTTCTCAGATCTGACAAGACTTGGGTGCTCATCAACAGCCTTGTCCTCTTCTCTGGCCTTTCGAGAGCAGAAATGAATGATTAGTTTGATTACAGGAATGTACTGAAAGTTAGGAATGCTAAGAGGAAGGTGGATGCCTCTTCTGCGACAAAGTAGAAACCAAGAGTTAAGGGCTTTTGATGTGAAACCCCTCTGAAGCTTCCCTCCAACGCTAAACAGTCAGAGCTGTATTCAAGTTTTTGTTTTCTTTTTTTATGTTTTTTTTTTAAACCTGAAGCATAAAATGAGAGAAGCTTAAAGATTTCTTTTGAAGAATTAGGTAACCTTGGATTTAGATTAAGTAGTGATTACTAATACCTGAAGTTTCATCAGTAAGATCATTTTTCTTTATTTTTTTAACTCTTGATCTGTGACTTCTCTTCAAATGTGTATACAGATGCTGATAATCATGGATGGGTTAATATTAATGCTTTCTTATTCTACTGAAGGGTCATTTTTTCCTTCAAAAAGATATAATTTGACTGAATCATAAGTTTTCAGTTGTAAGTTCATAGTTACATCCATGAAAAACCTGACTGGTTTGACACAGAGCAGCTGACCCCAGACACCACCATTCTCTTAGGGTCAGCTCATTCAACTGTAAGCATTGCTCCTGGCAGTAATGAGCCTGCCTCTGAAACATCAGCTTGGAAAACCCACACTGAAAACCAGTAGCATCCTATAAAACAACCCTCACTCTCTTCATACTGTGGACCCCTTTTGGAATTCCCTTCTTAGAGGTATAATGGGGATTAGGGAGAGAATGAGTTTGTAAAGGGGCAATTTCTTTGCAGGATATAAGAAAAAAGTGTACAGAAGTGGCATTGTTTGTCACAGGTTAGGGGTGGAGGATGGCCTGTGCTCACAAATAGGATATGATTACATCAGTGTCATGGTCTGATGTAGACTCATGTTGACACCCATTCCTGGGTATGTCTTTTGAAGTCAGCACCACCCTCTCTGGGAGTCAGCTCTCAGGAAAATTGTTTATGAGGAGTTTTGAAAGATTCTCATTTTACCTAGTTCACGTAAGGTTGAGAGCACTGCCCCAACTCTGCTCAGGAATCTGTGGCTTACACACTGCCCACAGATGCCCAGACCTACCTACAGGGCTATCTTGCTTTATTCTACCCTCTCTGGGGGAATAATCCATCCCCCTCATCTATAAACTCTATCAACTCTTTAAATGCATTACCTCCACTCAGGACCCAATTCTTTAAGTGTCAGCCAGCTCATTCAATCCACCAATCAGTGCTAGCTACTGGATTAATGTTTAACACCATAAGGCTGGAGGGATGGGGATGAAGGGAAAATGTAAGGGGATGGGCAACCTCTCCCCCACAGTCTCCCCACTCCTAGCCCCCACCATGGCTCTAGTCTACCCTTCCCCCTAGGTGAACTCCAGTCTTGGCTTCTTGATGCCCCCTTCAGGTGTCTAGCTGTCACCACTTCTCCTGCCTGGACCAGGTAGTCAGGTGCCCAGCCTGTAGGAAAAGAAGTGTGACTTTTCCCTATCCATCTTTTCCAAAATAGATGTTTTTAAATCACATTATGGGGGAAGAATACAAATAATGGAGCTACTTTAGGTCTTATTAATCAATCCCAGCCTTTCATGCTCATTCATAGAAGAGTTTCTTCTTAAGTTCCCTTTCTCTGACTGACCCTCAGCTCTCCAACCACAGGGATTGTCTCCATAGTCTTCATGCTAGAGGAGAGACAGTAGAGTGGAATCCTAATTAGAACTATGCTCAAATCCCAACCAATATGATCTTGGGCAATTTGCCTAACCTCTCTAGGTCTTGGTTTCTTTATCTGTAAAATGGGGATGTCTACTTGGGCTGCCTTCCCACCAGCTAAAGGGATAGTATATGATACTGGCAAGTTCCAGGTGAGGAAATCTCTTTTACCAGGCACAGGTCATACCATCTCTACACTTTATAGTCTTAGAGTGTTTCCTAGAGCACCAAGGAAGGTAACTGACTCGTCCAGGGCTGAAAGTCAGGCATTTTTAGTTTTGAGTCACCTCTCTATCCCTTCTGCTGGGCAGCCTCTCCAGTTGTACAGAGGACATTGCTTTGCAGATAAAGCAATATGGAAATGGGAGGCCACTTGGGTAATCTCTGTTCCCTGTCTCTTGCCCATCAGTTCAGTTTGGCAAAACGTTGGTCGGTGTCACTGAGTTGCTGGAATCTCTTTCTCCTAGACCTTAGCACTGGTTCCAGAGAGGCCTCCTCATTTTACATGGGAAAATATGAAAACCCGGAAAAGAGAGGCAACTTGTCCAATGTCACACAGCAAATTACGGCAACTGCTTATCTGACTGAACAGATGCTCAGTCCAGTACTTTTTCTAGGACCTCACATGGCTTGATTTCTCCATCTCAGTTAGAGACTTTAGTGATTTACTGAGATGTGAGCTAGGGCATTCTTAATTATAAACAGGTTTTAAAGAAATGTGATGAGCATTGCACTCCTGGGCAAAGTGAAGGGCTGGGGAGGGGGGAGTGCCGAGGCGGTAAAGAAGAGGAGGATGGGGAAAGGGAAGGCTTAGAAATGAGACTTTGGAAAGTCATGTCTTTGACCAGAAGGCTCAGAGAAAAGATGCGGGTTTGGGGGATGTAGAAGACCAAAGTGGAGAGTATGGCTTTTTCACTGAGATAAATCCCCTGAGCAGTGTGAAAAATTGGGGTGTCTTGTCTTGGGAGAGAATGAGAGATTCCTAAGCTCTAGCAAAGGCTTTTGGGACATCAAGACTCAGTCCAATATGATAAAGGTTAAGAATCTGCCAGGCCTGTGAGGTTCTTTAGCCCAGAAGACAAGGCACTGATGCTACACAAGGTCTTGGGACAGCTATGGAGAACAGAGTGTGTGGGAGGAAGAGTAGAGGCTTCAATCCATCAATTGCCTAGTATTCAATGAGTGTCAATATGTAGATTTATTTCAGCCAGACTACCAACTTGATAGAAAGGTGAGATGGATTGTGTTGGAAGGTAATGAATTCCCCATCACTAGAAGTCATAAAAAAGAGCCTGGCTGTCCACTTGTCAGAGATATTGCAGAGTTAAGTTTTGTTCATATACAGGCTGTATTAGTTGGCCTTTGAAATTCTCTTTCTGAGATTCTGTGATTTTTATAATACTACATTCCAAGCTATGTGTCAAGTGCTCTAGGAGAATAGAGAATGTGTATGAAACAAGCCATGGTCTCTGCCTCCAACAATTTAAGGTCCAGCTGGGAAGATAAGACTAACATGCAAGTAGCAACCTTAATCATCTAAGTCTATGGGATTGACCATAAGGCAGTTAGGCTCCCAGTGGATCAGGAGACCACAGCGTATAAATTTGGAAGGAAGGTTTTATGTTGTAAGAGTTAAGATTCAGAGATCCATCAGGATTTGGGAAAAGGGAAGAAAGGTGCTATAGAGCCAGACTATGCTATAGATTTATTGAAATTTATTTAATTTATTGTAATTTTCAGGTAAGGTAAGATTGCCTTGCTAGAGGCATAACTAGGGGAAAGTGAGTAGGCTTTTGTTTCAGGGCATCAAATTTAAGGGGTACTAACAGCACATGTGATCATTCCTTCAGCGGCATAGAAACGAGCTGAGCACCTTACTTAGTATGAGTTATTAACTAAAACAGAAAGCTATCAGATGGTCAGTTAAGTTGAGCTCCCCAATTCATCTATTCTCTTAACATGTGCTGGTTCCCTTCTCCCACACCCATCCCTACTTTGTTCTGGTATCCAATCTTCCCTGACTTTAGCTTTATTGGTAATAGTTTTATTCTCATTCACTGATGTTACAAATGATAAGATCTTTCAGATATGTAGGATCCTTCTAAGTAATTGACATAAATCCCACTAATAGCCTTTGTCATCTCTTTCTGTTTATCCCCACATAAAGTTGTTATATATCTACCATAAATGTATCCAATGAATGGAGAAACAAACAAACATTCTTATAATCAACAAGTCTTCCACACAAGATACATTATTTGTGTGATTCCTAGCAGGGATTTTCCATTGGAACTGACAGGTCTTCATTACTGGCTATCTGTTTTATACTAGGAACAATTTCTCCCAAGTTCTATAACTCTTTGTCATCCTCATCTCATATTAACGCATCCTCTTCCTCCAGGATTTCCTTTATCACGCCTGTCTCACATGGAGAGATGGATCATCTTCTCGCTGAGGCAGCCTGTCTACATGCCCAAATGATCCTGTGAAGGAGGTAGAAGAGTTTCTCCAACTGCAGCGACTTCCTTCTTCCTCCTCCTCCTCCGTCTCTATCCTGCAGCCTGAGGCAGTCAATAAAAGAGACCCTAGGGTAAAGGAAAAAGGCAGGCTTCTCCTCTTCAGCCACCTCTTAAAAAAAATATTCTTCTCTATACTCTGTTTTTGCTGCCCAACTAGATTATAAACTCCAAGAAGGAAGGAGCCATGTCTTACTCCTCTCTGAATCCCCCCTTCCCATGCCTAGCCAATTAGAGGGTCTTCAATGCCCATGTGTTGAATGGAATTGAATAAATGCTCACTGGGTAACGGATGGTTAATGTCTTCTCTCTAACTCAACATTTGGTCTCACTGTATTTGTTTGTTTCCCTGCAATGTTTTTCATTTTTATTTCTGAGAGGTCAGAACCTGTGATTTAATTGGTTCAGGACACATCTTTTGACAAAAACAGATTTGCAACTGTTCTGCAACTTATAACTTGTAGTCTTCGAGAATGACTTGGGGGGCATTGATAGGTTAAGTGACTTGACTGGCCCAGGGTTACACAGTGTCCAAAGCGAGCCTTGAAACAGAGTTTGTCCCAACGTCCTTCTATTTTCACCACGCCACCTGGACTCTCAAGTGCTTTGCTGTTTTGTTTTGGTATCTGTTTGTTTTTTCCCAAGAACAGACACCTAAAAAGACAGTCCAGGTATGGGGAGGAAGGGGGCACCTCTGGCATCCTAGCATCCTGGCACTGAATTTTCTTTGGTTGCTTAGTTTCACTCCTTAATTTGCATTATGAATTAAATGCTCAATGTATGTTTTAAAGGTGCCTAAAATGAAGTGAAATCCATTAAGAAAATGAAACCCCAAGGATTTAGTCTAAGACAATGAGTACACAAAAGAGAGCCAAAGAATCCACCAGGCACATGACTACATTACGCATTGTTAACATTTGCTTTACTTTTTTTTAAGTAAAAGTTTTATTGATGCTCTTGTTAAAAACACCCGAAAGTTTCCCCACCCCCAACTGCCAACACAGCCCTCCTTTGTAATCAAGGGAGGTGGTGGGGAGGCTAATGGTTTGAGTGTTTACTGGCAAGCTTTTGTTGCCTCAAAATAAAGTGTGTCCATTAAAAAAAAAAACAAAACCACCAGGTTTGCACAGACCAAATGGTAGGATAACAAATATCCTTGCAAAGAAAGTGTTTCAGACTCTTTGAGACTTGTAAGCTCCAACAGTTGTTTCACATAATTCAGATATTAGATAATAATGGTAGCCCATAATACTAGATCAGTCCCCCAAAAAACTTTTTTCTTGCAGCCACTTTTGTTTGTAATAGGACTTAAAACACATATAGAAGTTCCTGTCACCCAAATCCTTGGCTTTTGTCAAATGGCTCAACTTCAGACATTTTCTGATTTTCTCAGTAGAAATGGCATCCCCTCCACCCCCCAGGACCATGGGGCCTCTCCATCTGACTTGCAGCTAAAACCACCCATATGCCATCTCCCCCATTAGAATGTGATCTCTGTAAGAACATGGACTGTCTCCCTCACTGCTTTAATTCATTCATTAATTCATAAAACTCAACTATTTAAGGGGGCACAGTGGCATGGTGCCATGGGAAGTCATTTGGAACCAGAGGACCTGACCTCAAATATGGTCTCATACCAGGAGTGTGCTAGAATCACCTCTTAAGGAGAACTGATTGTAAAATTTTCAGTGTGAGCATTTATGCCAGGAAATGGAAAATATCACAAATCAGGGCTTGATTTAATGTTTTCTCTAGACATGGAGAAAGTGTTAACAGTGCTGGGCCTGAAGTCAGGAAGACCTGAATATGAATCCAGCCTCAGACACTTACTAGCTGAGTGACCTTGGGCAAGTCACTTACGTTCTGTTTGCCTCGGTTTCCTTAACTGTCAAAGGGGGGTAAAAATAAAGTGTAAAGTGCACAATGCTTGGCATGTCATCGCTATCATATAAACGTTGCTATTATTATTGTTAGTCTTCTGTTGTCTCAAAATCAAGTGTATCCATTAAAAAAATAAACCCACCAGGTTTATGATATGGTACGATAAACGTCCTTGCAAAGAAAGAGATTGTCAGGCTTGTCAGGCTAGCCATAATTAATATTTATTACAAATAAATTATCATGTAAAGACATATTACTATAACTTATAAATATTATTAGAAAGTATCAGAAATCACATTAAACATGTACAGTATACCCCTGAACCTATATGACCTTGGGCAGGTCACATCATATTTGACAGATGAGTTTTTCAAATTATTTAAAATGGTGAGATCAGATTGTCACTTAGGTTCCTTCTAGCCCCATATCTGCGGTCTTGTGAACATTATATGGGCTGGCAATTTGGGTTACAAATCTTTCAGATTTTAGCACTGACCCCTAAATGGAAAGCCAAGAATATTAAGAAAAGGCAAGATATTCTGAGCTCAGGCTTAGATTCAGCATTCTGGCTAAGGCTTAACAACTCAGGAACTCTACATTCTACCTTCAGCCCTATTTGAGTCATAGTACATTATCTCCCTCAGTTTGTGGTCAGCAGAAGGCAACGTTCTAGAAGCGGTCGTGACAGCAAAACTGCCCAGCCTGGGCCTGAGCACAGAGGGACTCAGGGCCCAACACCCTGGGGCACTTAAGGTACCCGTATCTCTCATCAGGGTATTAGTTAATAATCCTGTAGGACTTTAGGAAGGTGAATGGTTTCACGAGACTCTCTGACAGAGACCATCCAAACCACATAGATCGGTTCATTAATGCAGCCCCACCCCTCCCGTCCCTTGGGATAATTGGGCCCCAAATCATGTCAGAAAGAATTCTAGGTCACCGACTCAGTTACACATTGGCACATCAGGCTATATTCAGGTAATGGTGTGGTTTGTTTGGTTTTTTTCCTCTCTCTGGAATGTCAATTGCTATAAAATCCTCTGCTGGGGCCACTTTTTGGAAACCCAACACAGATTCTGCTTTTTTTTTTCTACTAAATTCTTTTAGAATCATCTGTTTCATCAGCTCCACTCAGACTGAAATCAGTGAGAGCCTGTTTTTTTGCTTGGCATCACTGGCGGCCATCAAGAGGCATTCATTAAATGCCTTTTGTGGGCCAGGCACACAGGTAAAGGTGGGCTCCTGAAGGTCAGGGTTCACTGCTTCACTATTGTATTTGTATCCTCAGGACCCAGGCCAGGGCTTGGCACGCAGTAGGTCTTTAGGAAATAAATGCCTGCTGGGTGATTCTTGGGGTACCCCAGCCATTCCCCTTTTGTGTGGTTCATGTGGGGATCATCCAGGGTGACTTTATGGACCAAAAGAATGGTTTTAAAGAATAGTTTTTATTCCTCTCTCATCTTCAAACATGGAGCAATCACTCTGAATGCAGAATTTTCTTTCTAAAAAATTTTATTATCATTGGTTTTTGTGTCACATTCTCTAATATCTTTTTTCTTGCCTGAAAATTTCTTACAATCTCACTTTTTAAAATTTAGTATTTTATTTTTCTCCAATTACATGAAAAACAATTTTCAACATCTGTTTTTAAAATTGAGTTTCAAATTTTCTCCCTCCTTCCTCATTGAGAAAACAAGTAGTTTGATGTAGGTTATACATTTGTAGTCATGAAAAACATCCAATATATCCAGGTGGTATCTAGACTTAAAGAAGTAGAGAAAGTATTATTAATAACACAGGCACATTAGATAGAGTGCTGGAGTCAGGAAGACCTAAATTCAAATCCATCCTTAGACACTTATCAGAAATGTGACTGAGCAAATAGATCGTACAACACTATGCCCTTGCCCAAGCTCCACTTAAGGGCTGTTTTCTGGACCCTCCTGGCTTAAGAGTGATTATCAGTCGTAACTGTTACTGTTTCCCTCCCAGCCTGATGTAGTTTGGGGGGTTATTTTTGCCTCATTAAAGGGGCCATTCCCTGACTACTTCTTAAACTGGCTGGCATTCCCTCACTCTCAGTGAGTACCTGAATATACTTTGGCCTAAAGTGGCCAAGGTCTCCCACTGGGTCATCTCCAGTCATCCTGATGGATACCTGGTCACTGGATTCAGAAGACTCCGGAGAAGTGAGGCTGGTGACCTGCACAGCCCTCCCTCACTCCAAACAAAGTCAAATGCAAGTCATGTCATCATTTCTCTGATGGCACGATCTTCAGCAATGACAATTGAGCAAATCCTTTAACCTCTATTTGCCTCAGTTTCCTCTGCTGTAAAATAGGGATTAGGACAGCACCTACCTAGCAAGATTTCTCTGAGGATCAACTGTGACATTATTTGTAAAGATCTTAGCTTAGTAGGTGCTTAGAACATAGTACTTGCCATATAAATGTTTATTCCCCTCCTCCGCTCAGAGAGCCATCCCTTGTAACAAGAACAACACAGAAGGGAGGAGCGGGGAGCTCAGTAAGACTAATCAATACATCAAATGTTCCTCGAGCCTGCAAAGAAGGGAGAGGAGGTTCTCTGCCATAACTTCTTGGAGTTGAGCTGGGTCGTTATAATTACATGGTGTTCAGTTCTTACCCTGTGGTTGTGGATTGCTGGGATCAGGTTTTCTAAGCTATTTTAGAATCTCTGGCTTACCTCGTAGATGCAGCTCAGGTGTCACTGGGACTGTGGCAGATCTTCCCCCAGTGGTTATGGTTCTGTCCCCTGAGAAATTATTTGGTATATTTTTTTCTCTCCTTCTTGTATATGTGACATAGCCCACCCCGCACCATCTCCGGAGCCTAATATTGTGTGTCAGGCACACTGAAGCAACTTAATAAACGTTTGATGGAATTGAATCTAATTACAGAAAAAAAATATTTTCACTTTCAAGATTTCCATAGATAGATGAACAGGAAGACTTCAGAGAGGGCCTGGAAGGATTTATATGAACTGATGCTGAGTGAAAGGAGCAGAACCAGGAGATTGTTGTACACAATAACAACCACAGTGTGCGAGGACTGCTTCTGGTAGACTTAGCCTTTCATAGCAATGCAAGGACCTAAAACATTCCCAAAGGATTCTTGAGGCAAAATGCCATCCACAGCCAGAGAAAGAACTATGGAACTGGAACGTAGAATGAAGCAGAATATTTTCTCGTGTGTTATGTTTTGCTTTGTTTGAGTTTTTATTCATTTTAATTCTTCTATGCAACATGACCTTTGGTAGCATTAAGGAGTAGCAGTGCAGATGGATGCTGTGGAGAAGACAAGAACAGACCAGCAGAAGTCACTGGAAAGAGCTGTGATGTAGGAAGTATGTTTTTGTTCAGGAGTACCTGACTCTTCATGACCCCACTTTGGGGTTTTCTTGGCAAAGATACTGGAGTGGTTTGCTACTTCCTTCTCTAGCTCATTTTATAGATGGAGAAACTGAGGCAACCAGGGTAAAGTGACTTGCCCAGAGTCACATAGCTAGTAAGTATCCAAGGCTGGAATTTGAACTCAGGAAGAGGAGTCTTCCTGACTCCAGATCCAGCACTCTATGCATTGTGAGCCCTAGCTGCACTCAGAAGTCCCAGGTTCAAATCCTGCCTCTGACCATTACCTGTGACTATAAACAAGTAATGTAAAAACCTAAAAATGTAAAAAAAAAAAATTCCTTGTCTACTAAAAGGAAAAAGAAAAAGAGGGGAAGGTTGGAAAAGATGGTCTCTAATAGTCTTTAGATTAATGATCCTAGGATCTAAGTCATGATAAATTATGAAAATCTTTACAATTTTCTTTATTATCTGGGAGCTTGGAAAGGAGGGTGAAAAGAGAAATGGAGAGGGTGGGGAACCAACAGGTAGATGAACAGGTGTCTCTAGGCATTATAAGGGAGAAAGGTGGGGTCTTCTATACAGAACAAATCCATCTGACTCACTGTTTTTGTATCGGGCCTCATTCCACAGAGATTCATTCCACAAATATTTATTAAGTGACTGCTATGTACCCAGTCTCCTTCAAGGGCCTCCTCTGATTGATGTCTTATCATGGTAGAAAAGTGACCCTGGGTACTTGAAGGGTATGCCAATGGATAACAAGCTCTGGCTGGTTCCCACAAAGGCTTTCAGGATGACCTAGCCATGGCCTGAGTGTCAGGCTTAGCTAGCTAAATGTCCACCAATCCATCAACTAAACACTGGCCACCAGGAAATTATTTTCTTCTTTAGTAACAACAGTTTACAAAGACCATTAAGTTTGGGTTGCCCTCTGTGTTGGGGGAGGGAGTACCCATGTGAAGGGGTGTATAGAGTGTTCAAGGAGGACTAGCACGTCTGGTGTGAGGGCTTGCTGAGACCTTTTCAGGGCTGCTCATCCACCTTTGATGTCTACCTGGCATTCAACTCTCACTTGTGGCTCCAAGAAGCTGTAGCATATGCAGTGGCCACACCCTGGCAAACCAGCTAGGCAGACAGGCTAGACCAGGTTGAGGATAACCCAGAGGCCTCAAACCCATCAGTGATTTGAGGTGCGGGGGGGGCGGGGGGAGTGTCTACTCTAAGCATGTGAAGACTTTCCCTAGCAGAATGGACAGATGAGAACAATTTATTCAATGGCCATGAAGGTGGCTGAGGAGCACTGTGGAGCACTCATTGTCAGACAATGAAGATGCCAACGGATCCACTGCATCCCAGGCAAGCTTTCCCGACTTTTGTCTTGCCACCCTGGAAGACAGACTGAGGCTGATGCCTCTGTGCAACTCTGACTCACTTAAATCCAATGCACTTGCAAGTCAAGGTATCACCCTGTGATATCATTGGTCCTTTGAGAATGGAGGACAAACGACAACCCATGTGAGTGAAATCAGAGAATATCAAAGAACATGCATACAGTACTGTGCTGAGTTCTGGGGGCAAACCAGACATGGTTTCTGCCCCCATGGAGTTTATGATTTGGCTTCTCATCTGTAAAATGAACTGGAGTAGGAAATGACAAACCACTCCAGTATCTTTGCCAAGAAAACCCCAAAGGGGGTCAGGAAGAGTCAGTCCCAACTGAACAACACAATTAGCATCTAGGGTCACTTGGGGCCTCCTCTGAAGACTGGGGATAGCTCGGGTACTTATTCCTTTTTCTTAATAGTACCTTATTTTTTCCAACTACATATAAAGATAGTTTTCAACATTCACTTTTATAAGACTTTGGGTTCCAAATTTTTTTCTTTCTCTCTTCCCTAAGACAGCATGCAATCTGATATAGGTCATACATGTACAACCATATTAAATATATTTCCACATTAGTCATGTTGTGAAAGGAGATTCATAACAATAGGAAAAAAAAAGGAGAAAAAAAAGAGAGAGAGAGCAAATAGTCTGCTTCCATCTGCATTCGGACTCCATAGTTCCTTCTCTGGATGTGGATAGCAGTTTCCATCACGAGTCTTTCGGAATTGTCTTAGGTCATTGCATTACTGAGAAGACCTAAGTCTATCAAAGTTGGTCATTGAACAATGTTGCGGTTACTGTGTACCGCGTTCTCCTGGTTCGGCTCACTTCATTCAGTATCAGTTCATGTAAGTCTTTCCAGTTTTTTTTGAAATCTGCTTTTTCATCATTTCTTATAGGATAATAGCATTCCATTACATTCATATACCACAATTCATTCAACCATTCCCCAATTGACGGATATCCCTTCAATTTCCACTTCTTGGCCATCCCAAAAAGAGTTGCTATAAATATTTTTGTACATGTGGGTCCTTTTCCTTTTTTAATGATCTCTTTGGGTTACAGACTTAGTATTGCTGGATCAAAGGGATCACATTTTTATAGCCCTTTGGACATAGTTCCAAATTGCTTTCCAGAATAGTTGGATCATTTCACAACTCCTCCAACAATGCATTCGCGTTCCAGTTTTCCCACATCTTCTCCAACATTTATCATTTTCCTTTTTTTGTCATGTTAACCAGTCTTATAGATGTAAAGTGGTACCTCAGAGTTGTTTTAATTAAAATTAAAATGCTTTAACTCACTATTGATTAATCAATAGTGAGTTAAAGCATTTTTATATGACTATAGATGGCTTTAATTTCTTCCATTCACTTTTGAGGCTGTCAGTTGGAGGTAATTCTCTTGTGGTTGGCCTAAACATGACTTCAACTGGCCATGCCAAGTTCTCCAAAACCATCAACAGGAATTCTCTTTGGGCAAGAGGCTTCAGTGGCATGGTAACCAATTCTGAAGGAAATTTTCATTTCTTGAATTCAGGATTTATTAAGTTTCTATCAGGCAGTGGTTATGCAAAGACAAAAGAATGAAAGTCATATCAACAACTTGTTTGGGCACTAAGGTAGGAGACATTAGCTGCTCAGTCCTCGTATTTATCCAGTTTAAAAAAAAAGGAAGAAAAAAGGTTTCCTTGGTAACGGGTGGACTCAGGCTGGCTCCTGGCTGGGGAGGTTATAAGTTTAAAAGCAACCCATGATGCTTTGAGAGCACTCTCCTCCCTTTCCATAATTCAAAAGGAGAAAACAACCGAGTCCATGAAGAGCCCATGACATGAGTAGGAGTGTGGATGAGTCAGCTTACTAAAAATGGCCTGGAGTAATTCATAACATCACACAAGTCAGAATTGGAAGAGACCACAGAGGTCATTTAGTCCGTCCTCCCCCTCTTCAGGCCTTCCTCCCTGCACTGCAGGAATTCCTTGGGCAACATTCCTGATGGGTGGTCATACACCTGCTCCAACACTTCCACTGACAAGGACCTCCCCACCTCCCAAAAAGGCCTACTCTGAAGCTGGACAGCCCCGGTTATTTCTGCTTTCACAGACAGGTTCACATCTGTCCTGTCTTTTCTCCTCATCACCTCTCCTCTGCTCTATTTTCCTCTTCATTGTTTTCTCTGCCTCCAATCTGTCTCTACCTCCAAACCATCCTTTACAAAGAAGCCCCAAGTAATCTTCCTAAAACATTAATCTGATCATGTCATTCCTCTCTCTGCTCAAGTACCCTCAATAACTGCCTGTGGCTTACTAAAACAAATAGAAACTTCTTTTCCTGGCATCAAAGGCCCTGTGTAAGGCCCCCTCCATGCCCTCTATATGCCAATCAAGCTAGAATACGTGGTGTTCCCCAAATTTCATCCTGCTCCTCTTGCCTCTTTGACTTTTCCTGCCCATTGTATAGGGGAGGCCCTATACACTATTTTTTGCCTTTATTCATTCAGGGCTCCATCTCTTCTATGAAACCTTCCCAATTTACCCCCTTGCTTAGAGAAGATCATTCAGTTTTTGAATTACTCAGATCATTATTTGACTTCTTTTTAGATCATTTTATAATTTATCTCATAACTATACTATACATCGAAAAATGTGCTTTCTAATTGTATTTCATCCTTTATCAGTTTGATTTCATACAGTAACCTTTGTTCTAGATCAAAGGTGGGGAACCTGCGGCCTCGAGGCCACACATGGCCCTCTGGGTCCTCAAGAGTAGACAAATTTGGATTCAGTCAAAGGACTGCACTTGAGAAACTAGAGGGCCACATATGGCCCCAAGGTCTCAGGTTCCTGATCTGTAATCTAGATAAACTCACTTGCTGGGACACAAAGGTAATTTTATCTTTCATCATGGTACCTTTGAACAAGCTGCCCCCTATGTCTGGAATTCACTCCCTTCTTCACTCCCAAGCACCCTTCAAAGCAGAGCTCATGTCACCTCCTATAGAAGGCCTTCCCTTGTCCCCCCGAGTATTAGCATCCTCTCCCTCTTGAAACTGAGCACATAGTGTATTCTCATCCCCCCCACCCCCAAGTAAAAGGCAAGTTTCTCACATATAGTAGGAATTTAATAAATGTTTGTTAAATTGAGTTGATTTTGTATATATCTCATCCTCCTACTAGACTGTAAGATCCTTAAGAACATGGATTATGAAAATTTTCCTTTTCTTTTTTCTAGCACCCAGCAGAGAACATCCCTATCCATTTCACTACTGGTCAGTTGTTTGAGTAGTATCTGACACTTTATGATCCATTTGGGGTTTTCTTGGAAAAGATACTGGGGTGGTTTGCCATCTCCTTGTCCAGCTCCTTTTACAGATGAGGAAACTGAGGCAATCAAGGTTAAGTGCCCAGGGTCATACAACTGTTAGGTGTCTGAGGCCAGATGGATCTTCCTGACTCCAGGTCCCAGCGTTCTATCCACTATGCCTTTTTGCTACCACTCTAATCCTAGCAGGAGCTTCATAAATATTTGTTAAATTGTCAGTTATTCATAACTTTCTCCCTGCAGTGAATCTCAATGAGTCTTTCTGTAACTTAGGGTCAGAGATCTGCAGCTGAAAGGGACCTCAGAGACTCTTTAATTCAACTGTTTTATTTTACAGATGAGGAAATGGAGGTCCACGAAATCTAAATAATTTCCAAGATTTGAAACCAGATCCACTGTACCATGCTGCCTCCTATAGCCTTCCTTCTGTCCTCTGACATCCCTCAGAATATACCTAACTTTTCTTTCACATGAGAGCACTTCAAATATCCAAGGGAATAGCAGTTGATGAACTAATACTTAAGTGAAAGGGTGAAGTGAAATTGAGAACTCCTATTATAATGGGCAGCTAGGTGGCATAGTGAACAGAGTGCTGGGCCTGGAGTCAGAAGACCTGAGTTCAAATCTAACCTCGGACACTTATTAGCTATGTAACCCTGGGCAAGTCACTTAGCCTTGTTTGCCTCAGTTTCCTCATCTGTAAAATGAGCTGGAAAAGGAAGAGGCAAACCACTCCAGTATCTCTGCCAAGAAAACCCTAAATGGAGTCATGGAGAGTCAAACATGACTGAAACAACTGAACCATAACAAATAATGGAGGAAAAAGAACTTAATAATCTGGTTGAGACCTTTAGAGGCAGCTAGGTGGTAAAATAGACAGAGAATCAACCTAGTTTATAGAAAGACCTGAATTAAAATTTAGCCTCAAACACTTACTAGCTGTGTGACCTTGGGTAAGTCACTAACCTGTCTGCTTCACTTTTCTCAGCTGTAAAATGAGATAACAACAGCACACATTTCTCGGGGTCGTTGTGGGGGATCACATGAGACAATATTTGTAAAGTGCTTTGTCAACCTTAAAGTTCTATCAAATGCTTGTCATTAATTACAGTGATTTTTTCTTTATTAGTCCCCTGAAAGCATGCTCACTGCGCTTAGAATTAGGAGACTTCATTGAAAACCCTCTAACAGCTGTCAGCATTGAGCAAGTCATTTTATTTCTCCAGTCCTCAGTTTTCTCACTTTTAAAATGGGGGTAATCATACTTTTCCTACTGACCTCACAGGAGGGTTATAAGGAAGCAAACTATAAATCTTGCAGGCTGTGTGATGTTAGGGTCAATTGTTACTGTTAGTTTTTCCAAATTTCTATAAGACTGAAAGTTCATAAAGTGTTCTACATACATTATTGCATTATGTTGTATATAATTATATATGTACATGTCTTTCCTGATAAAATATAAGCCCCTTGAGGGTAGAAATTGTTTCCTGATATATACATATATATATATATGGGTGTATATATTTGTATGTCCAGTGCCTAGTAGAGTGCTTGGCACATTGTAAGAGCTTAAGAAATTCTTGTTGATTGATTAATTGGCTAATCTGTTTGATACAGCAACTCTGTAAGGTAGGTATCATAAATTATTTCTCTTCTACAGATAAAGAAACTGAGACTCTGACAAGTTAAGTGACTTGCCCAGGGTCACACAGCTAGTAAGTGCGTGAGGCAGGATTCTAAAACTGGTCTTTCTGACTCCAAATCCAGAACACCACATATAACAATAGGCTGCCTTTCTCAACAGTTGTAGGAAAAATACAATGTTCAGTGAAACAACTTTATGGGGTGGGGGAGTCTGTTATTTCTGTAGGGACAATGTTATAAAGGTAACCTTAGCATAGCATTTGGTTATAATGCATTCACAGTAATACTGCTGAACTATATTCACCAATGACAACACTATATGGGATATGCCACTATTATTTCTTTTTCCAGCTATGGAGCTCTACTATTCTCACTAAACATCACCAGTTCCTTCTGGCTGATTTTCTGTAAGACTTGTCTGCCCACAAGAAAAGATGATGTAAGCTTTGGTCAGAAGCCAGGGCAGTCTTGACTTGAGCTATCTGGGTATACTTCATATTCTTGGCTTTGTTGACTCAAGAGGACTCACTCGCTGATAAAGGCTGGGCTAGGCTGGGCTAGGGAGTTTAAGTAATTCTCTTCTCAGTTCCACCTTCCCCCACTGCCTTGTGTCCCTTCCTGCCTGAATTCAGAAGAACTTTAGACTTCGAGATTTTTACTTTATAAGAAGTCACAATTTTAATAATAATAGCTGATGTTTATATGGTGCTTCCCATATATTTTCTTTTTTTTTTTGGTCCTCATAACAACTCTGTGAGGTAGGTACTACTGTTATGCCATCTTACAGATGCGCAAATCAAAGTTCTGGGAGGTTAAGGGGTTTTCCAGGATCACACGGCTACTAAGTGTCTGAGGCAAGATATGAAACCTTTTTTTTCTGAATCTCAGTTCAACAATCTGTCTCCTCTACGTTCCATCCTCAGCAGGTGCTGCTATTAAAAAGTATCTGACCCATTATATATGTGTGTGTTTTTAAACAACAACAGGAAAGAAAAGTTTCCTCCTTAAAGAACAGTCCTTAAAGCACCATCACAGTGTTGGGACAATACAATACAGACATGTCAGTATGTCATGATGCCCATTCTAAAAGTTACAGTTTCTGCCTCTCAGAGTTGAATTTCTGACAGGAAATATGTATACACTGCTTGGTAAGTCCTAAAGCACCGCATAAACCCTGGCTAATACTATTATGTTAATGCACATTGCAAGATATCTACATTTAATAGTCTTGGAAAGTAAACTGAGGCTCAGAGAAGGAAAGAGACTTGCCCACGGTGCCATAGCTAGTAAATGTGACCTGCACCCAAGTCTTTTTGACTCCAAGCTAACATTTAGTATCGTGTTGCCTCTCTTTACTATTATTGCTAGTATTAGTATCCGAGGAGTAGGACAAGTGAGAGTAATAGTAGAACAAGTGGTGGTGGTGGGAGTAGGAGTGGAGGAAGAAGGAGGAGGAGGAGGAGGAGGAGGAGGAGGAGGAGGAGAAGGAGAAGGAGGAGAAGGAGGAGGAGGAGGAGGAGGAGGAGAAGGAGGAGAAGGAGGAGGAAGAGGAGAAGGAGGAGGAGGAGAAGAAGAAGAAGGAGGAGGAGGAGGAGAAGAAGAAGAAGAAAGAGGAGGAGGAGAAGGAGGAGGAGAAGGAGGAGGAGAAGGAGGAGGAGGAGGAGAAGAAGGAGGAGAAGGAGGAGGAGGAGAAGAAGAAGAAGGAGGAGGAGGAGGAGAAGAAGAAGGAGAAGAAGGAGGAGGAGGAGAAGAAGAAGAAGGAGAAGGAGGAGGAGAAAGAGGAGGAGGAGAAGAAGGAGGAGAAGGAGGAGGAGGAGAAGGAGGAGAAGAAGGAGAAGAAGGAGGAGGAGGAGGAGAAGAAGGAGAAGAAGGAGGAAGAGGAGAAGAAGAAGGAGAAGGAGGAGGAGAAGGAGGAGGAGGAGAAGAAGGAGGAGGAGAAGGAGGAGGAGAAGGAGGAGAAGGAGGAGAAGGAGGAGGAGGAGAAGAAGAAGGAGAAGAAGGAGGAGGAGGAGGAGAAGAAGAAAGAGGAGGAGGAGAAGAAGAAGGAGAAGAAGGAGGAGGAGGAGAAGAAGAAGGAGAAAGAGGAGGAGGAGAAGAAGAAGGAGAAGAAGGAGGAGGAGAAGAAGGAGAAGGAGGAGGAGAAGAAGGAGGAGAAGGAGGAGGAGAAGAAGGAGGAAGAGAAGGAGGAGAAGGAGGAGGAGGAGAAGGAGGAGAAGAAGGAAAAGGAAGAGAAGAAGAAGGAGGAGGAGAAGAAGGAGGAGGAG
>CM053770.1:316108503-316130741 GCA_028658325.1 Potorous gilbertii
TCCAAGGGCTCTTGGGAAGAAAATGCTTTGTAATCCTAAAGGCACCATGGATATATGAGTCATTTTTATTACACTGCCAGAAATTCAGGGTTGAACACTGAAACAGTGTGCTAACAGAACCTATAAAGAAAGCCACATTTTTATGTGACTGGACAAGGGGCAGGGTAGGTTCTAACTAGGACCATTACTCCCAAATGAGATAATACTTTGCAATGCTCCACTGTATTTAAGACTAGACCTTGCTAAAAGTCCACCAGTACTGACCTGTGGCTTTAGGTTAAGCATAAATAAAGCTGTTAGGCTATAGATCACCCTCTCTCCATTCATGTTACGTGAAAAGGTGCACACCCCCAGTGGCAAGGAGCTGACTGGAGAGGAGGACATGTTAATCTCTGACACCTTAGGATGTGGTGAGTTTATCAGATGTTTATCAGGAAGGGAGACGCAAGAACGCAGGGAGAATTTCAGATCTCCTATGCCCTGCTTGTGTGACCAAGTTGCTTCCCTTTTCTGGGTTTCAATGTTCTCATTTGGAAAAGGGCAAGGTTGGATCAAATGTATTCTAAGGCCCCTTATGACAGTTAATCTTCTGGTTCTATATTTGCTGGTGGAGTCATGGAGAGAGCAGGAAAGAAAGGCAGAGGTGGGAGTTGGGAATCCCATGAGGGTGTTCAGGTGCTGTACAGTTTTGCAGTGGGTGAGCTCAGTTAAGGAGCCCATCTTTGACGTTCCTCTCTGGTACTGATGGAAATCAGCTTTGAGCATTTGTCCTGGGATGGGGGTGGGGTTCTTGTGAGGATAATCCTGACATTAAGGATGAGGAGGGATCCTCCCCCAAGAACTGAATTTGAGCTCCAGGGTGTCAGGGAGTCCAAGATATAACTGTCATTTCATTGAGAGACAAGAAAAGCAGTGTGGTAGAATGGGTCTGGTTGGAATTGAAACTGGGGATGGGGATTCACCACTCCCAAATTTCCAGAGAGGCGTGGGGAGAGACCCCTCATAGCAGAAGGCTGCTATCCCTTTCCCTTTCCCTGCCTCCATATCTTCCTCTGTACAAGAGAGGATGTGGATAGGAACAAGAAAACTCTAAAGTCTCTTCCAATCTATGAGATAGCAAGTCTCTGCTAGGGCCGAAATGGGAATCCATGTCCCCTCTCTGTCTCTTTGCACTATCTGTCCCCCATGTCTGGAATGCCATCCCTCTTTACCACTCAGAATTCCTTCCTTCCTCCCCTTCAAGGCTAACTTCAAGGGCTGCCTTTTGTTGGAAAGGCCTGAAGTCTTTTCTGATCCCACCATCTGCTAGGAGTGCCCTCCCCATCCCAATGATCTGGTACTTATTAATATACACACATGTATAGATACATTTTATGTATATATCATACATGTATACACATATATTGTATGTAAATGTGTATACACACATCAAAAGATATTTGTGTGTATACATTCACATATATATATCATGCATGTATATACACATACATTGTATGTAAATGTGTACATACACACATTGGAATATATTCATATATACACACAATATATTGTATGTAAATGTGTATATACACACATTGGAAGATATTTATGTATATACATTCATGTATATATCATGCATGTATACATGTATGTATACACATACATATAGAAATATATTTTGTGTATATGTGTGTGAGAGAGACAGAGACAGAGAGAGCACAAGCTCGCTGGAATGGAGGAGGGCATCACTAGCACCCTTCTCTAGGCTGTAAACTCTTCGAATGGAGGAAATTTTGCATCTAGCATAGTGCCTGGCACATAGTGGGGGTTTAATAAATTCTTATTGGTTGATCGTCATCTTGTTCTAAGCAGAATCACTGAGGGTAACCTTGGTCTTAGAATTTGGGGACAATAGTAATTGCTCCCATTTGTGTGGGTTATAACGGTAACAAAGTATTTTTAAAATCATTTGTTCTTATCATGTGGTTCTCACAAGACTTCTGTGAGTTAGTGCCATGATTATACCCATTTTAAAGAGAAGCCAGCTGAGGCTGGGAGAGGTTTAATCACTTGCTCAGGGCCACCTGAATACACATCTGAGGTGGAGGTTAAACCCAGTTCTTTCTGACTCTAAGGCTAATGCTTTAGCCACTAGGGGCTCACCCTGGAATGGGACTCTGCCTCTCATCTCTCCAATGTATCCTAGGGATGGATTATCGGATCAAAAACCTAATGGTGGATAATAGACGGTTTGCGCTGCAGCTCTGGGACACAGCAGGGCAGGAGAGGTAATGAGCCTTCTTTATTGTCAAACTCTGGTGGGGACCCCAATGGGGACTTGGTGATGGGGGGTGTGGGGAGAAAGGGAGGGGGAGGAAGCAAAGAGGAACAAGGCGTAGGCCAAGGGAAGAGTCTGGGAGAATAGGACACACACACACACTCACACACACACACACACACACAGAAGAAAAGACCCATATAATAGTAGACAAGAGGTGTTAAGTTCACTGTTGGCTTCAAGGGACTTCAGAGGCCATCCAGGGCAACCCTCTCATTTTACAGATGAGGAAATTGAAGCCCAAAGAGGGACTTGTTCAGAATTACACCAATAGCAAAAGTTGGGATCTGATCCGAAGTCCTTTGAGTCCAAGGCACAGCTAGGTGGTTCCGTGGATAGAGTGCTGGGCCTGACGTCAAGAAGATTCATGTTAGGAGTTCAAATTTGTCCTCAGATACTTACTAGCTGTGTGACCCTTGGCAAGTCATTTCACACTGTCTCAATTTCCTCATCTGTAAAATGAGCTGGAGAAGGAAATGGCAAACCACTCTAGTATCTTTGCCAAAAGAACCCCAAGTGGGATCATGAAGAGTCAAACTCAACTGAATCTTTGATTCCAAATCCAGTGTTCTGAAGGAGGAATCACTAAAGTCTCTGGTGTCCTTCCTCAGTGGAAATGAGTCACTTCCATTTTCTGGGCCTCAATTCCTTCATCTATACAATGGGGGAGTTTATCTATCTGTCTATCTATTTATCTATCTATCTGTCTGTCTGTCTAGCTATCTAGCTATCTATGTATCATTGTTTTCCCCTGCTCTTTATTCTACGATATGTCACAGATTCCATAGGCCTGAATCCTCATAGAGACAACTTGTCTGCCCAACAGCTGATCTCTCATGTACTCTTCCAACTCTCAGATCTAAGAATTTTTGTTGCCTAAGGCAGCCTGTGTCTTACTAGGAATCTCCTGGTAGGTACCACAGCATAACCAAGCAGTTTCTTCGGAAGGCTGATGGTATTGTGCTCATGTACGACGTCACCTGCCCAACAAGCTTCACCCATGTGCGCTACTGGCTGGATTGCATCCAGGTGAGTGGGCTTGCGGTCAGGGCTGATCCTGGCTGGAGGGGACCAGCACACTGTCTATTTGCTCTTGATTTCCTTTCCCTATCAGGAATATGGATTTGACAAAAGAAGGTGGCGTCCCCACCCTCCAAATAGATGTGGTGAGAGGAGTGAGGAGAAAACAGGTGCAGTACTATAAAGCCATAATCACACAGCAGAGCCTTGGACAAAAACTACTTCCTATATATCCTGTGATTTGTCCCTACTTACATTAACCCTGGATATAGTCACGATACCCTCTCCTTGGCTGGATACCTATAACTCTTACACCAGGTCATGTGATAAGTAGGCTCATTCTGCCCCCAATTCTTAATCAGTTGATCAATAAGACTTTATTGAGGCTCTGCTATATTTCCAACCCAGTGCTGCTTGGTGAGAGAAATAAAAAACGTGGTGCCTACCCTCAAGGAGGTTATATTCTGTTTGAGGAGAAAGGATACATACATGCTTGAATCTATTCACAAACATTTATTTATTCATTCATTCATTTATTTATTCATATTTCTTATATTGTTATATTTATTGTATACATATATATGCATATTTATGTGTGCATATAATGTACATATATACAGGCACACATGTACGCAGGCAAGTCATGTATATATAATGTAATACATTACTTTGTGTACTTCAGTCATATGTACAATGTATACATGTTCATAGACTATCCATATATGTACAGTACAATGTGCTTATATATACAAACATGTTTGTGACCTACAAATACATGCATGTGTACCTATATATATCTGTGTGCATATACTTGCTTATACACACAAATATATGCATATGTTTATGTACATGGAGGCTGAGTAGTGTCTGAGAGGATAGAGTACTGGACCTGAAATCAGGAGGATCTGAGTTCAAATACAGCCTTAGACCCTTGCCAGTTGTGTGACCCTGGGCAGGTCATTTAACCTCTGTTTGCTTTAATTCACCAAAGAAGGAAATGGCAAACCATTCCAGTATCTTTGACAAGAAACTCCCATGGACAATGGATGCTGTGGTCCATGGGGTCACCAAGTAGGGTACAACTCAACCACAACAACAACATTTGTATAAAGATCTATACAATATTGTGTACATGCATTCATATATCTATGCATACCTCTCTATATAAACATACATACATACATACATAAAACAGTATGTGTACATATCTGTATGTCTGTATGTATACAGATAGACACAGGTATATGTACATACCTCTATGTGTGTATACACATACATATCTATCTTTATGCATACATATCTTCACATAGGTGTCCATATACCTCCAAGTGGTATATTGTACAGCCCAAGTAAGAGTAGCCCACATTTCTCCAGCACTTTAGAGTTTCAAAGCACTTTTCTTACCCAATGCATTACCCAACAGTGCAGGTATTAATATACCCATTTTATGACTCAGCAGTTCTGAATTCTACAAAGTCACACAGCTCAGGAATGTCAGAGAAGGGATTTGAACCCAAGTCTGATGACTGCAAACTCAGAGCATCTCATTGCCTCTTTTTCTGGCTTTGCTCTTTACTGCCTTTCTTTGTGCAGGGGTCAGTGAGGTGGCTCAGTGGATAGAGTGCCAAGCCAAGACCTGAATCCTCAAACAATTCCTAACTGTGTGACCCTGGGCAAGTCACCCAAATCTGTTTGCCTCCATTTCCTCATGTGTAAATGAGCTGGAGAAAGAAATGGCAAACCACTCTGGTATCCTTGCCAAGACAACCCCAAAGAGGGTCAGGAAGAATCAGACACAATGATCCAATAATAAAATAAAATTGGAGTTGAGAGACAGAAGACATCTCTGTGGGGCTGGAATAATCAAGGAAGGTTCTGCATTCACAAGCACTGGCCTCACTATGATACTATGACTATTTAGAAGGGAGGAGGAACATGTAGAGATCTGAAGGACTAAGGCTCATAGTGTTTATAAAGACTTGCACAGGATGAGTGACACAGGTAGCAAGGATCAGAGCCTGGATCAGAAACCAGGTTTCAAGACCCAATCCAATAAGCATTTATTAAGTTCCTACTATGTACAGAGAGATATTGTGATAGGTGCTGGGAATATGAAGACAACATAAAAGTCAGTCCTTACCAGGATGCTCCATTCTACTAGGAGGATATAACATGTAAACAGACATGTACACACATATACATGTATATATACATACATATACACATATATGTATACACACACACAAGATCATTTGAGAGTGCACTCATAACCAGAGGAATCAGGAAAGGCATCCTGTAGGAGGTGGCACTTGAGCTGAACCTTAAAGGAAACCAGGGGAGCAACAAGGGGAAAAAAAAGGAAAACAAACATTTATTAAGCACCTACTTATGTGCCAGGCACTATGCTAAGTGCTTTACAAATATTATTTCATTTGATCCCTAGCTCAAATGAACTAGGGATTCTTTAAGTGGAAACAGAAAATAGTACAATTCAGGCATGAGTATGGAAGATGGAATGATGGGTTTAGGTAACTATGAATATGTCAGTTTGGTTGGATTGTAAAGGAAATAAAGGGGGTAAGGTGAAATATCTGGAAAGGTAGAGCCTAGAAATATTAGGTCTAATTAAGAAGCTATTGTAATCGACTAAGTAAGAACTGATAAAATACTGAACTAGTGGCCATGAGAGAAGGGGATAGATGTGAGAGGTTTTGTGGAGACTTGATTGGATATTGACTGGGGAGGGAGAAGAAGGACAGGGAAAAGATGAGGAAGACTGTAATTGGGAACCTTATTGACTGGAAGGATGATGGTGCTATCAAGAGAAGTAGAAAAGTGATGGTGGATTTGGAGAGGCAGACAGTGGATTCTGTTTTGTACATATTGAGTTTGAGATGTTGATGGAATAACAAAGTGGAGTTGTCCGACTGTTTGTGGTATAGGTAGGACAGAAGCTCAGAACAGTGATAAGAGCTAGGAATCATCTCCATGAAGCTACTAATTAAACCATGGGAGCTAATGAAATCATCAAGAGGGAGAATGAGGAGAAGAGGGCCATGGGCAGAGGCTTGGGGGACATCTATGGTTAAATAGGGTTAGACCTGGATGATGACCCAGAAAGGAAGAGGAGGAGTGGTCAGACAGGGAGAAGGAGAATCAGGAGAAAGTGGGGTAATGAAAACTGAGAGAGGAGGCAGCCAGATGGTCGATAGTGAGGTCAAGAAAGACAAGAATTGAATAAAGCCATTGGAATTAGTTACTAAAAGATAACCATGAAGAGATCAGTTTCAGAAGCCATATTACCATGGGCTAAGATGTGATCAGGAGGAGAGAAAGTAGAGGCAATGAGTGTAAGATAGCTTTTTCTAGGTCCGGAACACTTAAAAAAACCTTTTTTTTTATTTTGAATTTAGCAGTCATCAATAAACACAGGCGTTCTGATAGACAAAGAACAAAGAAGAGGATTGTGTATGAAACTGTGAACTGTTGCTCCATACAGTTTGTTTTTCTTAAAGTGCATATTAAATTTAACAAGGCAGTAATAAAACCCCCTGCCCCTACCCCTTAGTAACCCTCCCTTGTAACAAGTTAATAGAGTCAAGGAAAACAAATCAGCACATTGGTCATGACTGAAAATTCGAGTCTTGTTCTGTACCCCAAGTCCATTATGTCTCTGGCAAGAGATGAGAGAGGCACACTTCATTCACCATCAGCATTCTGAAGTCACGACTGGTCATTGTGGGTCAGTCCTGAGGTCTTTCTATGTTGTTTTCCCTCATATAACTGATCATCATGTAAGTTATTCTTCTGCTTCTTCTCACTCCATACCATGTCAGTTCAAACAAGTCTTGCCAAATTTCTCTGAACTTTTCATATCCATCTTACAGTGAAATAATGTTCCAATAGGTGCATATACCTGTTTGGCTATCACCCAATGGAGGGGTGCCCACTTTGCTTCCCATATATTTTCTACTATCCAGTATGTTTTCTACCTATACCTGCCATAAAGAGTGAGATTTTAGACCAGGAGGGCCTTGAAGATAACTAAAGACTCTAGGTAGACAAGAAGCCTGAGAAAAGATAATAAACGTAGATAGAACTTAGTGTATTTGGATGACAGCGAGTTAAGAAATAGCTCTGATTGGAGTAGAGGGGAGCATGTGGGTAAGAGTGGAAGCTCAGGTTAGGTAAGAAGAATAAATCTAACCTTTTGGTGGCTCAGATTCTACCCAATTTCTGCCCGGCCTTCAGCCCCTCAAGACCTGTCCCTCTTCCTTCTCAACTCTTCCCTTTGAACTCACAGAATGGAGCCTTGAAGACAGTGTCTTTAGAGGTTCTTGGGATGGAAAGGAAATTGTGCCCCCTTTCTACAAAAATGGTGTGTATGTTGTACTGCAGGAAGCAGGACCTGAAGATGTTGTCATCCTCCTCCTTGGGAACAAGACAGACTGTGTGGAGAAAAGGCAGGTGTCCACAGAGGCTGGACAGCTCCTGGCCAAGGTAAGTGTCCTGGTGAGCATCCCAGATATGCCTGTTCTCAGAGGAGGGACAATTCCTGTGAGATGGAGGCAGAACTGTCCCTTAGTCATGGGAACCCAGGGGCAATCTCAACAGAAGCCATATTGCAAGGGACCCAGGCAGCTAGGGCTGCACGAGGGGATAGGAGAAGGTGGCAGTATGGGGTAGTAGAAGTCATAATAGTTGTAAAATCACAAGATTTAGTTTTGAAACCTGTTTTCTTTTTAAACCAACTACCTGTGTAGCCTTGAATAAATTACTGTACTTTTCTGATTTTCAGTTTCTTCATCCATATCAATTAAAATAAGTCAATTGATTAAATTGATTGATTATTAAGCACATATTACGTGCCGAGCACTAAATGCTGGTGATACAAAAAAAAAAGAGGTTTAAAAAAACCCAGTCCTCCCTCATATTGTATTTTGAATCGGAAACTCTAATATGAATAAGAATGGCTACTAGAAACTAATAGTCTATTGGTGGTTTGATTGGTTGTTGTCCTTCATTCTCGAAGATGACCAAAATGACATCGCCATGTTGGGGTCAAGGTACAATGTGTCAGCCTGTGGATGATCAGACCAATACAAGTTCCAAATGCTCCACCATAGGTTGAGCACAAATTCTAATGAGAGAGACAAGGAACAATCAAATAAGCTTAATATTTAATTAATATTATTAAATAATAAATATAATAAAGGATAAATAGGAAATAATGAACAGAGGGAAGGCACTAGAATTAAGAGAGGTTGGGAAAGGCTTTCTGTAGAAGATGGGATTTTAGTTGAGACTTAAAGGGAGCCAGAGAGGAGAGTTTTCCAGGTACGGGGAACAGTGGCCTTTGGTATGGATTCCTGACCTTTCAAAATTTTTTAAGGCCCTGATCAAAGGAAAGAAGAAACAAACAGGAGGCCATCCTATCCTAGGAGGCCACGTACTCATTAGGTTCAAGGGGACCCTTCCCTACTCAGAAGCTCTCAGTAGTTTATCCTCCTAGTTCAAATACAGCCAAGGAAGAAAAGAGGTCTGTTTGACTATCTATGACTTTTGTGTGCACACCATGTCTTGGCTCAACAACCAATCAAAAGGCCCCTCTTTGCTACACAGCAAGCAGACAAGAAACAGTCAAGAGATACCTGTCCACAGAGGAGGATCTTCCATTAGGCATACATGGAAGCAGACTCCTCAAGCATGCACTTAGGGGACTGTGTTAGGCAGAGCAAACTATGCATGTAGCTGAAGACTGAGCTCTCCTCTGTCAGTTCCCTGTTACAGACTAAGGGGATGGCACTAAACAATCTCTGAAATCCCCTCCAGTTCTAAAACCATTAGATTTACTTTGCTAATTAATATTTAAAAAGCCTGTGTAGGAGTGGATCCAGGATGTCAGAAAGAGAGGATGAAGCCCAGCTCCTCACACAGCCCATAGAGAACATCAGAGAGAAGTAAAATGGCTAAGAGAGCAAATGGGAGAAAATGAAAACCAATAAAATTTTAAAGGAGCAAAGCTGAAAGCAATTCTATTTATTCATTGTTTTTTTAATGATTAATTTATTTTTAATTTTACATTCACTTCCACAAGATTTTGAGTTTAAACATTTTCTCCCCATCTCTCCCCTCCCCCCCACCCCAATAAAGCATGCATTCTGGTTACCCTTTCCTCCAATCTGCCTTCCCTTCTCTCATGCACCTTCTATTACCCGCTTCCTCTATATTTTCTGGTAGGGCAAGATAGATTTCTATAGCCCATAGGCAGTTCTATTTTTCAAAAAATTCTATAGACCAGCTGAATTAGCTAATAATATATCAGAAACATCAGAAGTGGAAAAAGAAACCAGATATAGATATTTCAATCAATCAGTGTTCCAAATAGTTTTGTTGTTTGGTTGTTTCAGTAGCATTTGGCTCTTTGTAGCCCCATTTGGAATTTTCTTGGCAAAGACACTGGAGTGCTTTGGCATTTCTTTTAACAGCTCATTTTACAGGTAAGGAAACTGAGGCAAGCAGGGTGAAGTGACTTGCCCAGGGTCACACACCTAGTGTGAGGCTGAATTTGAACTCAGGCCTTCCTTACTCCAGACCTAGTGTTCTATCCTCTTCATTACCTAGCTGCCCACTCAACAAGATATTCTAATCCATGAAAAATCAATCCATTATGAATGTGTTATTAAGCACTGGATATGTGCCAGGCACCATGCTAGTTGGCCATGGATAAAAACAAAAATGGGAAAGCTCCTGCACTCAGGGATTTTACATTTTAACATGACAATGTATATATGAGCATATACACAAAATATATACCAAGGAAACAAAAAGCAGTTTGGGGAAGGAGATGGGGGTTAGTTGTGGGGGGAGTCATGGAAGGGCTCATATAGGAGGTGGAACTTGACCTGAACTTCAAATAAAAGTAAAGATTCTAAGAGGGAGAGGGGAGTACATTCCAGGCATGGGAGAGGACACCTCATGCCCAAGAAAGAGATGAGAGTGTTATTTGTGAGGAGATTCGAGAAGTTCAGTTTGATCTGATAGGAAGTGTGTAAAGGGAAGTAACATATCATTAGCTTGGGAAAATAGGCTGGAGCCAGGCTGAGAAGGGCTTTTAACGCTAAACAGAGGAGATTATATTTGGTTCCAAAGTTAATAGGAACCACCCTATCAAAAGAAATGAAACATAAACAGGGAAAGCTAAGAAAACCACAAGGACACATTTAAAAAGTTAAAGGAAGTAAAAACTCTCACATACAAATTAAAGTGAGAATTTTAAAAACAAAAAATAAGAATTATTAAAAAATGAAACATTTTTAATGATGAAAATTATTTGTATGGAGAATAGTATAGAAAACCTAAAAAAAAAAATTGGAAGCAACTAGCAACTAGATTTAAGTTCAGAGCTAGAAACTTAACCAGTGCTCAGGCTTCTAGGACATCTTACATTTAAGTAGTGAATTCTGCCCAGTAATACCTCTCTATCTCCACCCAGTACTTTCTTTGCTTCCATGCTTTAAATTTTGCCGGATAGTCACTATCCTACATTCAAACTGCTCCCTGTCCCATATCCCAAACCCTTTTCTGGATGATGGGAGGATGAGTAACAAATTCTGACTATGGTGTTATTCCTACTCCCAGGTGTATTTAATAGGGACTTTTGGAGTCAGTGTCTCAACCCAAAGAGATAATTCTAATGATGGAATTTCAGGTACCATGATTGTCTAAAAGGAGAGATGTCCATGGTCTTCTTCATGCTTAAGTCACATGACAGTAGCAGCCTCCCACTCCCCCTGGTTTGTAGAGCTGGTTCCCCTGTTCTGAAAACTGTTGGGCAGATTCCAGACATCGTCTGAGAGCAGATATTGCCTGACTTGGTGCCACATATCCTGTGTTTCTGTTTGGCTTTACAGGAAATTGGGGTCACCTTTGGGGAATGCAGTGCTGTTTTGGGACATAACATCTTAGAGCCTATTGTGACCTTAGCAAGGTAAGTGTAACCTGTCCCCAAATTCCTATACCCCAGTATCCCCTCCTGGCATTAATATTCTGCCTGTGTGCATAGGGCTGTGTGTATGTTTGTATGTGTGTGTGTGTATGTGTGAACTTCTGCACAGGGTAGGCTTGGGGATTCCAGTGAATTGGAGGGAATTTAAAGGAGATAAGGTGACCCATCAAGTCATTAGGATTATGATGTTATTAAGATAGCACTTTATAGAATGTTTTAGGGTCCTAATTTTCTTGTATCCCCCAATGGGATATAACATCTTTGAGAGCAAACAATATTCAGTCTCATCTTCTGAGAAAGGCACGAGGTACAAAGAGGTGGAGGCAGGGCACAATTGCTTGTTGTTTGTCCAGGGCGAAGACCTAGGCGAGGCTCTGTAATAAAAAAAAATAAAAAGAGAGACTCCAGAACAAAGGGCAGTGTAGTGAACACAGTACCATAGTTGGAGTCAGGAAGACCTATGTTCAGATTCTTATGACATTTATTAGCTTCTGACAAATTGATATTCCTAAAGTACAGATCTAATTGTAGATTCAGATTTAGGGCTAGAAGGGACTGTAGAGGCTATCCAGAGGCCATCTTCCTCATTTTACAGATGAGGAAACTGAGACACAGAAAGGTTAAGTGACCTATTCAGGACCACAACTTAGTGAAGTATCCAAGGTAAGATTTAAACTCAGGTCTTCCTGACCCCCAAGTCCAGTCCTCTATCCACCACTCCATACTTTCCCCACTCTCCTGCTTGAATTTCTATGACTCCCTATTTCCTCTAAGATAAAAATGTAAACTTCCCTTTCGGGGCATTAAAAACCCTTCACAAGCTGTCTCTGGCCTCTCTTTCCTTACTTGATTAAACATGATTCCTCCACACTCTCCCTCTATTCCAGCTCAACTGTCTTACTTGTTTTCCTTCCTCCATGACTATCTATCTGCTGTCTTCTCACCTTTACATGGGTTGTCCCTCATAGAGGATATACTGTCTTTCCTCCCCTCTAATTCATGAAACACTCAGTTCCCTTCCAGCTTCAGTTCAAAGGGGTCATGTCCTTTAGGATGATTTTCCATATTCCTCTAGTTAGTGCCCCTGGAGCCCCCAATGAGTTTGCATTTATGTGTATGTATTAACACATGTGTTATATTGTACATATATAATATATATGTCTTTAGTAGAATGAAAGGCTCTTGAAGACAAGAGACTTTCCCCAGTGCCTGGTGCAAATATTTGTCAACTGAAATAATTTAATTTCTCCAGGTCTTAGTTTCCTCATCTGTAAAATGGGGATAACAATATCTGTAGTTCCTACTACAGCCTATGATACAGTAATGAATAGAGCTCTAAGCCTGGAGTCCAAAGGACCTGAATTAAAATCCTAGCTCAGATACTCATCAGCTGTGGAATTCTAAGCAATTCACTTGGAGATAATACAACGGAGATAATTATTAACACCTATCACCCAGAATTGTTTTGAGGACCAAATGATATAGTATTTTTAAGTGCCTAGCGTATAATAGGCAACGGGTAAATGCTTTTTCCCATCCCCTATTCCTCACAAGGTTATTTTGAAGCTGGGCAGAGAAAATGAGTAGTTAAATAATGCAGTGGGTAAGGGAACTAGCCTTGGAGTCAGAAAGACCTGAGTTCAAATCCTGCCTCAGACACTTATACTAGTTGTGTGACTCAGGGCAAGTCACTTCACCCTGTTTGCCTCAGTTTCCTCTTCTTGTAAAATGAGCTGGCAAAGGAAATGCCAAACTGCTCCAGTATCTCTGCCAAGAAAACCCCAAATGGGATCACTAAGTGTTGAACATGACTGAAATGCCTGAACAACAACATATTGTTGGAAAGTATTCTTAACACGAAGCTGAAATCTTCCTTCCTATAACTTCTACTCACTGCTCTTAGTTCAGGAACAATCCTTAACCCTCCCTACACATAAAAGCTCTTCGGGTACTTGAAAACCACCATTCTATTCCTCTCCAAAATTTTCTTTTCTCCATGTTAAATATTTCCAGTTTAAAAAAATCATGCAATCATATATTTAAGAGCTGGAGGGAACCATAGAGGTCATTTAGTCTATGCCCCTCATTTTGCAGATAAGGAAACTGGGGAGTAGAAAAATTAAATGACTTTCCCAAGATCATACAGATAGAAGATGGCAGAGCTAGGATTTTAACCCAGGTCTTCTGACTTTACATCTAGCATTCTCTCCTGTTACTTCAACATCCTAGTTATTTTCCTCCAGTTTCTCAATGCTGTTTGAAGAATGTGATGACCTGAACTGAATAAAATATTTCAAATGTGGTCTGATAGCATAGAATACAGTGGCAAGGACAAGGGCAGGGGTGTGGGTGGGGAAGGTAGGAGGTATCACATCTCTCTTTCTAGACCCTTGCCATCTTTTAATCCTGAGATTGTATTGGCTTTTTTGCACTGTTTTGTTACACTATTTGTTCCTCTTTGTCCACTAAAACCCCCAGGTCTTTTACATACAGTCTATTTTATACTCATGATGTGATTTAAATAAAATAAAACCCAAGTGTAAGATTTTATACCCGTCGTTCTTAAATGTCATCTCCTTAGATTCAGGCCATCATGTTAGCCTTCTGAGACCTTTTCAAGTTTTAAGTCTGTCGTCTAATGTGACAGCTATCCCTCCCAGCTCAGTATCATCTACACAGTTGATAGGCATGCTTCGTATGTCTTCCCCAGAGCCAATGGGAAAATGTTGAACTGTACAGGACCAAGGACAGATCCCTGGAGCTCTTCTATCAGCTTCCTTTCTCACATCCTACTAAACTATCACTTTACTTTTTCTCACATTTCCTACTTTATTTCACTAGTTCTGACTACCCTTGCTCTCTTCCACGAACTTCATTCCTTTAAAAAATATATATAAATTGGGGACAGCTAGATGGTACACTGAATAGAGAACTGGCCCTGGAGTCAGGAGGACTTTCAAGTCCAACCTCAGACACTTGACAGTTACTAGCTGTATGACCTTGGGTAAGTTACCTAACCCGATTGCCTTGCCTCCTCCTTCTGATACATACATATATACATACATGCATACATACATACATATATAATTTTCATTTTTCTGTATAACATACAAAATTTTACATCATAAACTGATAAGGAAATGGAGATGCTGAAGTTCAGAGGGGTGAAGTGACCTATCTGCTGTCACACAGTTCATCCTATTCACAGGATTATAGATTTAAAGCTGGAAGGGACCTTAGAGGTCATTGAGTCCCGCTCCCCACTCCTGCCTTATTTTCTAGATGAGGAAAAGGAAGGTTCAGAGAGGTTTGCCCAGTGTCACACAGTTAGTGAGTAGCTCACAGTAGTGAGATTTGAACCAAGGTCTTCCTGACTTTTGGCAGCTGCTCTTGCCCTAGCTAAGCTTCTGAGAAGCCCAGAGAAGGCTTTGTCCATCTCACTTTCAAAAAAAGATCAGCTGTCATTTTAAGAGGCAACCAGGAGTACATTTGGAGGAGGGTGAAGAAAGATAGTAGATTTTCAAGTCTTTAGCAGCAATTTTGGGACTGAAAAGAGGTCTTCACAAAAGAATAAGACAGGGCAGTGAAGCACAAAGCTACAGGTCTTTGTTGAAACCTATTTTAATTTGCCCAAAGGAAGAACCAAGGTCTAAAGTGAGATACCCAGGGACAGAAACAGGGTCATGGAGGAGCAGGGACAAGAGATGAGAGATTCAAGATCAAAGATAATACCAGATCTCAGTTGCCCAGGCAGGATCACCAAACCTTGGGTGTGATGTGATGGGTCTTGAGGCCAAAAAAAGGAAAAGAGTTGGGGATCCTTCAGAGAAATCACTCTTGACCTTAACCCACACCAGTTTCTCCAGTTCTCTGCCTCTGTTCCCAGTAGATATGTAGGGTATTTGGATCCTACACCAGTAATTCAGCAAGCCTTTTGAAGGCTGTGGGTTTGGCTCTGGACTACCTGGCTGATCTCCCATCTCTGGTGGGAGATACTAGGATTTGGGCAGGGGAAGCACACAGTCAGAGACTCCTAGACAGGAGATGGAGTGAAACGGATGAACAAGATGGCAGCTTGGCTGTACTGGAAAGTTTACAAATGGGAATAATCATCCTGGAAAGCTAGAATAGGGCCCAGTTGTAGAAGGCTTTAAATATCAGATCTCAGAGGTCATCTGGTACAACTCCCTCATTTTACCAATGAAGAAATTGAGTCCTGGAGAGTCTCAGATAAGTGACTTGCTGAAGGTCACACAAGGAATAAGGGACAGAGACAGGGGTTTGAATTAAGGTCCTCTGACTCTAAAGTCAGTGCTTTTGGGGGCTTAGCTACTCTGTCCTCCAAGGAATTTATATTTCATCCTGTAGGTAGTAGGTGGGGTAGCTCCGTGTCCCAGTGGATAGAACTCTGGACTTGGAATCAGGAGGACCTAAATTCCAATCTGGCCTCAGATACTTACTAGCTGTGTGATCCTGGGCAAGTCACTTAGTCTTGTTTGCCTCAGTTTCCTCATCTGTAAAATGAGCCAGAGAAGGAAATGGCAAACCATTCCAGTATCTTTGCCAAGAAAACTCCAAACAGAGAATTGGACATGACTAGTAATAGCTAACACAAGTAATAATTAAGACAGTCCCTGTCATCATGGGCATCAGATATAGATAAGCATAACACATGGTATTGCATGGTCACATGTACGAAACAGGGAAGCACAGGAGCTCTGGTGGGGGTGGTTATTTTGGATGGAATATTTCAGAGAGAATCAAGCTTTAAATAGGGGGCTGGCCCAGCTGATCTTCCTTCCTACTCCAGGAATGTAGGATCCTGAGCTCTAGGCCTGCAGATCCAAAGGCTTCCCTCGCTGACTCATTCACACTACCTGGGTCACTTCACAGGTTATTGAAGGAACAGGACGCCAAACTGAAACACAGTGTGGTGGAGCTGGAGAAGAAGGAGGTGAAGAAGAAGGCCGGCTGCTGCTCCTGAGCCTCGTGGGCCTGGCATGCTTGCGCCAGTGCAAAGGTGGCAAGATTCGATCCCTTCAGTTCCTCCTCCTTTCCATCTGACTTTGAGAATCAGCAACAGCAAGGAAAACCAAGAAAATCCATGGATCTTGAGCTCAAAGAAAAGAGTATGCATGAGGTGTTTTTAAAGAAAATGCACAGAAAAAAAGCAGAAGAGTGTTTGAAAGCAGGACAGATGAGTAGGGCAATGAACATACTTTTGTGTTAAATTTAATAAAAATTTAAAAAAATTGTATGGAACAAGCTCCCAGTTTCATATATAATTCTCCTTTTCTTGTCTTCATTATGTATTAAAGTCTTTATGTTTGCTAATTTTGAGTTTATAATAAAAATTATATATACATATGTGTGTATTTATATGTGTATATATGTGCATATATGTATGTGTATATGTATATATGTGTATACACACATATATACATATACTCATATATAAATATATAAACACACATACATCCCAAAACTTATTGAATTGGACTTCTGGGGATTCAGGAGTTGTAATAATGGAAGATTAGACTCACCTTCTTGAGTTCAAATCTAGCCTCAGACATTTATTAGTTGTGTAAGCCTAGGCAAGTTACTTTACCTTATTTGCCTCAGTTTCCTCATCTATAGAATGAGCTAGAAAAGGAAATGGCAAGCCACTCTGGTATCTTTGTCAAGAAAACCCCAAATGGAGTCCTGAAAGAGTTGAACGTGACTGAGCAACAGGGACAAAATAATGGTAACAGAGGTCAAGAAGACTTGAGTTCATTTCCTAACTGACACATAACTGGTTTATGATCCTGGGCAAGTCACTTAACTTTTCAGTGTTCTAGGAGACTCTCTAAGATCATTAATTGCAGAGAAGGTGCCAAGCTACATGTGTTGAAGAAATTTCCTCACATGGGGATTCTTAGAATGATGAAATTCCAGGTCTAATCCCTAGCCCTAATAATCAAGATCCAATCTGGACTGAAGTTCAGTCTTGTACTTTGAAGGAAATTTGTTTGAGCAAATTAATATCATAAAAGAAATTGCAGACTTAAATGGTTTTACATCCCTTAAGGGAATGAACCATTTTTAGACCCAGTCAAATGTTTTAAAAGAACTGAAACTTGGATGCTCATTAACCTGGCTAGGCTAATTTATTCAAGCAACATTAAGCACCTACCCTGAAGAACACTTTCCTAAGCTGAGACATACAGAGTTTAGATAAGGATGGGTCCCTATCCTCCTTGAGCTAGTTAATTACTTCTTGTTCTTACCTGTTCATTAAAAAAAGTCCCCCAAGGCTCTCTACTTGGCAACACGGGTTAGTCTTATTACTATGCACTTAAAAATAATCAAAATGCATTTCCTTGAAAATATTCTTCAGTTCAGACTTGGTGTTCTTTCTAATCAACGAGAAGGGCCACTCTCCCTCCAATTCATCTAAATCAGTGCATCTAAGACCAAAGAGTGATGGTGGCCTATTTCACAATTTCTTCTTCCTGTTCTCCAACCAAGCATCCAGCTTTAATGGGCAACTTGCATTTAGGGGACATCCACTGTCCCAGTGCCCTCTGGATGCCCTCTGAAGTGGTATTTGTCCCAGCTGACAGACAGCCAATCAGTATTAAATCTGTATGACATGTTGAGCATAAGTCTTAGCCTCAGGGAATGGAAATGCGAGAATTCAGAGCAGAGACAAACCTTTCTTAGTGTGATTGGAAAGAAGAGACAGTACTGTTTACTGACCAAAACACTGGTCTGGGAATCAGGAAACCTTTTATCCTTTCCTAATTGACTTTCCATTGCCTTCCCCCCAGCAAATGTTCCAAATCTTCTCTCCTTGTGGGAGAAGGGAGAGACTGAACGTCTCTCTGTCTTAGTCAATGAGTGATCAGGTCTCAATGATTCTACATCCTCAACATATCTTGTCCCTGTCAGAATTTCTTCACTTAGATTCTCCTACATTGTCCCACTCTCTCTCAGGATAGGACTTCACCTGCTTAGTATAATGACTGGCACAGAGTAAGCAATTGATGAATACTTGTTGACTTGACCCATGAAAAGTAGAAAATATAGGTGATGTTTCTTTACCTCCTCTATTTTACACCTCCATGTCCCTTAATACTATCCTGCATTCTCTCCTCCTTTGTGCCAGTCGCTGACATCAAGACTCTTCCCATCAAGAACAGTTTCCATCCTTGAACTCTTCAATCATCACTCAAGGCCCCTCAACCTCCCCCATCAAGTCTCTCTATATCTATAGACTCCTTCCCCACCGTCTACAAACAATCCAGTTCTTCCTTATTCTCAAAAACAACAAAAATAACCTTTCATCATGACCCAACCATACTCTCAGTTATCATCCTATTGTGTTAGGAACTAATACCCTCTTTTCTCCTCTGATCTTGCTACCACTTTGGTGCAAGTCCTCATCATCTCCTGTCTGGACTATTGAAATAGCTGGTCTCCCTGCTGTAAGTCTTTCCTTACTCCACACTATCTATAACTCAGCTGTCAAAGGGATTTTCCTAAAGAACAGGTCCATTATTTTCACCTCCTCCTCAATAAACTCCAGTAACTCCTTATCCATCTCCTCTAGGATCAAATATAAAATCTGCTAGCTTTCAAAACCCTTCATAACCTGCCTCCCCCCTCCCACTTTCCAGTCTTCTTAAACCCTACACTCCATCTGAACTTCACACAAACACAAACACAAATGAAATCTTCTATACAGTGACACTTGCCTCCTTGGTATTCCTCAAAAAAAGACATTTCATCTCCCAACTCTGGAAATTTTCTCTGGTTGTTCACCATACCTGGAATGTCCTCCCATCTCATCTCTGCCTCCTGGCTTCCTTCAAGTCCCAACTAAAATTCCACTTTCTACATAAAACTTTTCCCAGTTCACCTTAATTCTAATGCCTTCCCTTCATTGATTATTTCAGATTTATTCTGTATATGCCTTATTTGTACGTAGTTTATATGTTATCTCCCCCATTCGATTGTGAGTTCCTTGGGAGTTGGGACAGTTCTCCCCCCGCCCTCCTTCTTTATATTCTCAGTGCTTAACATAGTAGAAGCTTAACAGATGTTTACTGACTGATACGCTCTCCACTTCCTTTCCCACTCACTTTGTAGCCCATTTCTATCTAGTTTTGTATTTCACCATGCAACTGAAATTGCCCTCTCCAAGGTACCAGTTGTAGGGGGTTAAAGGAGGTTTGCCCTGACCTGGTTGGTCAATGGTTTGGTTGTGATCAGACAGGCATTATAAAGTCGGGAATAGAGAACAGATGTGGAGTCCATTGGGTCTAAGTCTTTTTGCTTTCACCTTCAAGTTCATTTGCATGAAAATCAGGGGGCAAAATGGGAGCAGAGGGTAACAATAAACCCCATCTATTGAGGGAATTGAAAGGACTGGAGCAGCAAGAGGTGGTGGGAATTAAGAGAACCACACTGACTCCATCTTGTGATTCAGTTCTGGAATTAACTCCATTCCCTTTCTATTTCAATTGTGTCCAACTTCTGTCTTGTGAGAAAACTTTATTCAGCCGTGAGAATTGGGAGAAAACTTTATTACATTGTTTGCACCCAGCCCTGCATGGCTGGGAAGCTGGACCGCCTCTACTTGCTGCGTACAGACCCTTAACCTAGCTTTTGCTGAGTAGAAACCGAGTCAGACCTAAGGATCAATGTGAGTTTTCTCACAATTGTATATCTCAAGCAATGCCTATGTCTTATCTGAAAACTGGCCCCATATATCAATCAGTATTGTTTCCATGTTCCTTTGATTGCTCACAAACACTTTGGGAGGAGGGGGTGGGACACCTCTTTTTCTGATTTCAGGAAATCACACCTGTTTAACTCTTCCTCTTCCAACTTGGAAAGTCCCTAATCTTTCTTCCAATTAAAAATCAGATTACTTAATGTTGTACCCTGGTTAATTATTTCCTTTTAATGAATCGGTCTTATTTGTTAACATATAAAAAACTCTCTCCCACTATATTCAGGGTCCAGCCCTAAGTTGAGGAGGTCTGATCCTAGTTTGTTATGCAATTGGCATGCACTGCTTAATAAATTGAAATGCTTGGAAGCTTGAACTTTTGTTTCCTCAGTCATTTCATCTTTCACCTGTTACACTACCATGTTCATGTGGGAATACTGTTGAATAGAATCCCTGAAATACTTTCAGGGGAGACAAACAAAACTAAGGAATTTGGAAGGAATTATAAAGGACTATCTCACTGTAAATCAGAGTTTCTTGGTTCTCAAATTGGTACCACTCAATATTAATCCTAATTTGGGGCATTTTGTAATCTTTTGTTAGCTACCTGATTGGAAATTTAGTCCTCCCTTACCAGGGAGAGACTTACCAGCTGCTAAACTTACTAGTAGCAAATACTAGCAGAGAGCAGCAAATGGACCTTAAGAGGCCATGGTAGATGTAGCTCAAGGACCACAATACCTAAAGAGATGTCCAGTACAGAATGAAACCACTGTACTTAGCAGAGACACAACTCACTCAGCAAAGATGACTCAACACATAGCAAGAAACAACATAATGGCATCACCAGAGGACACTGGAGATTCTGTAGTTCCAGGTGTGTGAGCTGTTCTGGTCACAATACATCTTTGTATGGTGAAGGCTTGTCTTTAAGTCTCTTTCCTGGTCATACATTCTCTTCGTGTGTCCATTTCACCACTGATGGTGAGTGCGCAGTGGAAGAATGTTACTCCTGTTTACCTGAAGGGTTTTTTTTGCTTACTTACCTTACTCTGTCATTTAATTAAATGTCTGTCTCATTGAATCTATATATCCTTTCTGATAAAAAATTAATACATTGATTGGGGTTCATGAGGATTTAGGTAGATGCTAGCTCGAACTCTCAATAAGCCTCAAATCTAAGGTAGTATTCTGAATGTTCAAATGTCAATGGGGTGCTATACAATAATATTTTAATTGATAAATGTGATGACCTTTCTGAATCTCTAGATATACTACTGATCACTTTTTCCTACTAGATCTTCTTTCTTCCCTGGGTTTTCATGACTACTCTCTTCTGGTTCTCTTTCTACTTTTCTGATGCCTCTCAATTTCCTTTGCTAGATCCTAGACCTGTCATGATAAAAAAAAACAATCTGCACTAAAGAGAAACTGAGGCAATAAAGTTCTGAGCATGTTCAACTTATTAGCAAGGCTAGCAACAGCCAATAGAAGAGACTGAAGGCTCCTCAGTAGCCAAGAGATATAGTTGACAGTCAGAGAAGTTCTTTTATAGTCACATAAAAGAAAAAAAATCGACTGACAGCAATCTGGAATAACAAAGATATATCTCACATCTGTTTGGTCAGTGCTAAGTCATTAACCTCAAATTACATCAGTTAATCACCAGGTGAACTAACATCCTCTGGAAAGTCCCGTGGTTGGCAATTTCTGAGAGAGAATAGGACACTTATGGTTTAAATACTAGCAACTTTTGAAAGATTATATTATAGCCTAGAATTTTGTCACTAGAAACTCCTGAGGAGGAGAACTTTCAACTGCAGGAGTAAGAAGTTCAGAGAGAATTCAAATTCACATATTAGGGGAAAGTAACTAATCCATAGTAACTTGAACATTACAAATTGATTAAACCTTAATAAAATAATGAGGCAGTTAGGTGGTGATGTGGATGGAGTACCAGGCCTGGAATCAGGAAAACTCATGTTCCTGAGTTCAAATCTGACCTCAGATGTTTACTGGCTGTGTGACCCTGGCCAAGTCACTTAAACCACCCCCAACACACACATACACTTTCCCTCAGGTTCCTCCTCTATAAAATGAGCTGGAGAAGGAAATGGCAAACCACTCCAGTATCTTTGCCAAGAAAATCCCAAATGGGATCACAAAGAGTTTGA
>CM053770.1:316131241-316196885 GCA_028658325.1 Potorous gilbertii
GAGTTTGATATGACTAAAAAAATGACTGAACACAACAATAACAAAAATAATACAATAGTGAGATGTCAATTTTTAGTTCCACACCCCAACCTTGGGTGTCCCTCAGAGCTTTTTCCTGGACTCCCTTCTCATCTTTACACTCTGAGTGAGCTCATCAGCTTTTGCAATTTCAGTGATCATTCTATGGAGATGACTGAAATTTGTATCTCTTGCCCCCATCTCTCTTCTGAGCTCTAGTCTCACGTCACTAACTACATGTTGAACATCTGACCAGATGTCCCATAGGGACCTCACACTCAACACATCCAAAATGGAATTCATTTCAACACTTCCTCCGCACTACCACTCTCCCAGATTAAAAAATGCAGAGTCATCCTTCATTATTTACTCTCCCTGGCCTGTTATCTAACCATCAGGCTTCAGCAGGCTTGGAGTGACTGACCAAGATGCTGTAGGTCACCGACTTAGTGAGACCAAGGAAAGTGAATGGCTTTGCTCAGTAGCTCAAATCGTAGTGATGACAAGGCATGGTTGGAAAACTGTTATGTGTCATTTCTGTTCACTGATTTGATTTATCAGTCTAAATCAGTCACTTGTATTGGAGGATGTGCGGGCCCTAGGGGCCTCTAAGAACAAAGTGTTATGGAGGAAGACAGGAGCCTAGTCAAGTCCACATGCTTTCAGGGCTGCCTCAAAGCTCTCCTGGTATTTACACACAGTAAGGGCTTAATATATGCTTATTAAGTAACTGACTCCCCACCCTCCCCTTAATGAAGAAAAATTTCAATGTATTCCTAGTATCTCTAGGATCAAATATAAAAGACATTGTATTTATGTACATGTATTTATATAAATATCTATTTAGTATGGGGCAGTGAGGTTACATAGTGGTTAGAACACTGGGCTTAGAAAGCAGGAAGACTCCTCTTCCTGAGTTCATACTGGGCCTCAGAGCTGTATGACCTTGGACAAGTCACTAACCAAATCAGTTCCTCATCTGTTGGTTAGTTAGTTGGTTGGTTGTCCTTTACTCTCGAAGAGGACCCAAATGATATCACTATACTAGAGTCAAGTTACAGTGTGTCCGATCAGACCAATATAAGCTCAGAATGCTCTACCAGAGGTTGGGCATAAATAGTCCATGTGGACATTTGGGGGGAATTCTCTAAATTTGCACATCCTATGTTTCCTTTGAGGTGTTTCAATTCTGCGTTGCTCATGGAGCACAGCACCTTCTCTGATGTGGGCATGCCATGCTGATCAGTCCTGTGCCAGTGTCTCCCATGTCATACAATCAATTCCAAAGTTCTTAAGCGAGACCTTGAGAATGTCCTTGTATGGCATCTGTAAAAATGAGCTGGAGAAGCAAACCGTTCCAGTATCTTTGCCAAGAAAACCCCATAATAGAATCACCAAGAGTTGAACACAACTGAGTGAGAAGTCTTATTGTATTTTGCCCTAAAACAACAAAAACAAGATAGTTAATCTACATAAACATATTCATATATTTATATATGAACTTTACATTAATATAAAATTCTTTATTTATATTTGATCCTGGAGATAATAGGGAGATACTGGGGCTTATTTTTTAATTGATTTTAATAACTGTCAGTATTTAGATAGCACTGGAAGGTTTGTAAAGTACTTTACAAATACTATCTCATTTTTACAGCCTAAGGAGGTAGGTGCTGTTATTACACCTATTTTACAAATGAAGAAAGTGAAAGAGAGTTTAAGTGACTTGTCCAAGGTGACATAGCTAATAAGTGTCTGAGGCTACATTTGAATTCAGGTCTTCCTAACTCCAGGTCTGGCACTCCATCCACTCTATCACCTAGCTGCCTCAGTTAATTTTACATATAAGAAAGCTAAAACTCAAAGGTTAAATGACTCACCAGAGTCACACAGCTGGGAAATGTCAGTGTTGAATCTGGAGCCTTATCAAAGAATCATAAAATGTAGAGCTGAAAGACACTTTAGGGATCATCTAATCCAACTAACTAGTGGGCACAGTGGGATAGAGTGCTGAGTCTGGAGTCAAGAAGACTCATTGTCATGAGTTCAAATCTGTTTTCAGATACTTACTGTGTGATCCTGGGCAAGTCACTTCACTCTATTTGCCTCAGTTTCCTCATCTGTGAAATGAGCTGGAGAACCCACTCCAGTATCTTTGCCAAGAAAACCCCAAATGGGGTCACAAGGAATCATACAGGATTGAAAACTACCAACAACAGTCCAACCAATTCAGTTCAATTCAACAAAGATTTATAAAGGGTCTGTGTGTAAATATTTCGCTAGGTGCTGAATACAGAAATACAAAAATGAGAGTCTCTGTCCTCAAGGAACTTATCATATTCTTTTTTTTCCTTTTTATTTTTAGTTTTAAACATTCACTTCCATAAGATTTTGAGTTCTCAATTTTCTCCCCTTCCCCCCCTCCCCAAGATGGTGTGCAATGGGATATAGGCTCTACATACACATTCATATTAAACATATTTTCACATTAGTTATACTGTAAAGAAAAATTAGAACCAATGAGAGGAACCAAATAAAGAAGAAACAAAAGAAATACAAAAAAAAGAGAGAGTAAATAGTATGTTTTGATCTGCATTTAGATTCCCTAGGTCTTTTTCTGGATGTGAATAGCATTTTCCATCATAGGTCTTTAGGAATTTCTTGGATCACTATATTGCTGAGAAGAGCTAAGTCTATCAAATTTAGTCATTGCACACTGTGGCTGTTACTGTGTACAATGTTTTCCAAGTTCTGCTCCCTTCACTCAGCATCAGTTCATATAAGTCTTTTCAGCTTTTTCTAAAGTCTGTCAGATCATCATTTCTTATAGTACAATAGTATTCCATTACATTCATATACCACAACCTTATGCAGTTATTCAATTTCCAATTCTTAGACACTACAAAAAGAGCCGCTATAAATATTTTTGTACATGGGAGTCCTTTTCCCTTTTTTATAATCTCTTTGGGATACAGATCTGAAAGTGATATTGCTGGGTCAAAAGGTTTGCACACTATTATAAGCCTTTTGGGCACAGGAATTTATTACATTCTATTGTGTGAGTAAAATGGACATAATGGTAAATAAACTGGAAATGTTGTTAAAGTAATCTCAAGAGGGAGAAGACAACTACAGCTGAGAAGACCAAGAGAAGCCTCATGTAAAAGAGAGCATCTGATGAAGTTGTACTTTGAAAGTGCCTTCTAGGCATGGGGGATCCACATGAAGTTGAGGAAATGGAAAGGCATAGATTGGGTGGCTAGCGGAACAGTTGACTAGAATGGAGAATGGGTAAAGGGAATTAGTTTGAAAGAAGACTGAAAAAGTAGATGAGATCTGAATTGTGGGAAGTCTTATTGTATTTTGTCCTAAAAGCAATAGGGAGTCATGAAAAAATTTTTAGTAAGTGACTGATACTCTCAGATCTGTGTTTTATTTGTATCAATCAGGCAACTGTGGAAAGATGGATAAAAGAGGGAAGAGACAGGAAGAGGGGAAATCAATTTGGAGGCTATTGTGACAGCTGAGGAAAAGAGTGATAAAAGACTGAAAAAGGGCAGTGGAAGATGGAGGTCAGAGGTGTTGTGAATGAAGAATTGACAACTTGGCAACTGATGGAGTAGAGGGGGTTGCAGGAGAGGGGAAGAGGCAGGAATGATTCTCAGTTTCCAAAGTAGGAAAATCTGGAGGAGGAAGCATTTTACAGAGGAGGTAAATAAGGCCTGGAGAGATGTAATCACTTGCCTCAGGTCACACAGGAAGTGGCAGAGCCTGGATTCATATTAGGATCCTCATTTCACTTTATATGATGCCAAACTGCCTTTCACTAACAAAGCTTCTTCCTCCAGCTGGGGCTCTTGAGGATTCTGTTTGGGTTACATTTCCCCTGACCCTGGAATTCTGTCCCTCACCTACTCATTTCCTCCATTACCCAGCTCCTTTAAGTTCCCACCCTAAACCGTGACACAGTGGAAAGAGAGCTGGCTTTGCAGTTAGATGTGGTTGTTTGGTCATTTTCAGTGACTCTTCATGACTCCATTTGGAGTTTCTTGGCAAAGATACTGGAATGGTTTGCCACTTCCTTCTCCAGCATGTTTTGCAGATGAGGAAACTGAGGCAAACAGGGTGAAGTGACTTGCCCAAGGTCACATAAGCTAGTAAGTGTCTAAGGCTCATTTTGCAGATTTGGAAACTGAGGCAAACAGGGTCAAGTAACATAGGATCACATAGTTAACAAATGTCTCTGAGACTGGATTTGAACTCAGTAAGTGCCTGACTTCAAGCCCAGAACCCTATTCACTGAACCACCTAGCTGCCCTGCAACAGTTAGGTGACTTTGGGCCTCTCTGGTCCTCAGTTTCTCATCTGTAAAATGAGGGATTTGGCCTACATCTCTTCTCACTTTCAGTCTAGAATGGTCTAAGTCTCTGTCCTTATCCTCACCTCATAGAGAGCTGGCAGAGATCTTGGAGAGCCTCAGTTTCAGTGCTTCATTCTATAGATGAGGAGGCGGAGGCCTCGAGAGCGGAAATGACTAAGCTGAGGTCACCCCACTGCTAAACCCCAGAACAAAAATCTGACCCAGGTTTCCTCTACTGGCCTCTCTCCCTACCCTCTCTTCACCTCTCTCTGAGCTGTTTCTAGAGGAAGGGGAGAAGAGGAGGGAGAGAGAGGAAGGGAAAGACGGAGACAGAGAGGGGGAGGGAGAGAGGGAGAGACAGAGAGACACAGAGAGAGAGGCAGAGAGAGGGAGGAAAGGAGGATGAGACCAAGAGAGATAGGAAGGGAGACAGAGAGAGAAAGAAAGGAGAGGAGGGAGAGGAGAGACAGAGACAGAGACCGAGAAAGAGAGACACATAGAGAGGGGAAAGGGAGGGAGACAGAGACAGAAAGAGAGAGACAGGAAGTGAAAGAAAGAAAGAAAGAAAGAAAGAAAAAAGAAGGAAAGAAAGAAAGAAATATGAGGTGAGAAACAGAGAGACAAAAAAAGAGACATGGTGGAGGGAGAGAGCGAGAGACAAAGGAAGATAAAGGGGAGAGAGGCAAAGACAGAGAGACATACACACCCACACAAAGAAAGTGAGAGAGCTGGGAGGGAGGGAAAGGTAGAGACAGAGATAAAAAGAGAGGGGAGGAAGGGAGGGAGAGACCAAAAGAGAGACAGAAAAGGAGACAGAGAAAGAAAGAAACAGGGGAGAGGAGGGAGGAGGAGACATGGGGAAGGGAAGGGAGAGACAAAGAAAGATAAAGGAGAGAGAAGTAGAGACAGAGAGACATACACAAAGAAAGTGAGTAGGAGGAGGGAGAGAGATGGACAGAGAGGGAGACAGAGAGAGAGAGAGAGGGAGAGAGGGATAGAGGGAGGAGGTGGGGGATGTCAGCTGAAGTAGTTGAGTGCTGATTGCCTATAGTTTTGCCAACAACCCTTCCCTGTATCTCTCTGGCTCATGGGCTGGGGCTAGAGTGGACATCTAAGCCCTATGGGATGCATGGATACATGTGTTAATGAGGCAGAGTTGGCAAGGTGTGTGTTAGAGGAGGCACACACAGGATATAACAGTCTTCTCATCTGTCTTCAGCAGGTCCTGGAAGCGGGGTGACCCCTGGGGCCAAAACCTTCCCAGTTTAGTTTATTTTCTTGCTTCCTCTCAGCCAGAGTTGATCAGTGGTGGAGCTGCCATCTTTGCCTCCAGCCTTTAAGGAGTGAATGGAGTGAGTCATTACCCGCAAAGGTCAGCCAGCAGAGGCAGGAGCCACCATTGGGGTATGTAGCTGCAGGAGAGATGTAAGTGAAGATATGGGATGAGCTTTGGACTTTGGGGAGAGCCTAGGATTTGGTGGTGGGGCACTTCTCTATAGGTTATTTAGAGAATAGAAAGTTAGCACTTAGTTTGAGGAGTTTGAGGGAGGGATGGTGGTTGGAAAGACCAGGAAAGGGGGATAGGAACAGGCTATAGAGAAAAAAGAGAAAGCAAGGGAGAAGGACAGAAACTCTGATAAGGATGAGAGAGGAATGAAGAAGGAGGAAATTGAATCAGCTAGGTAGTTACAAGGGCAGTTAGGTGGCACAGTGGATAGAACTCCAGTCCTGAAGTCAGAAAGACCTGAGTTCAAATTCAGTCTCAATCACTTACTGGTGGTGTGGTCCTGTGCAAGTCATTTAACCATTGTCTGCTTCAGGTTCCTCCCTGTGAAATGGAATAATAATAGCTCCTACCTCGTAGGGTTATTATAAAGATCAACTAAAATCCTCAGATAAGATAATATTTGTAAAATACTTAGCACAATGACTGGCACATAGTAGGTGATTAAGAAAGGCTTATTCTCTTTCTTCTCCTCTGATGTTCCAAGTTTTTTCTGTAAAGGTTTTCTCTACCATCAGTGAGGTGGAGCAGCACCCACCCATGTGACTTTATAAAGCTCTTTGCCCAAGTTAAATAGAGATAGAGTTTTCCCCCCCAAAAAACAATCATACATTTAGAAAAAAGGAACCTGAGTTCTTTATCCAACTTCTTCATTTTACCAATGAGGAAACTGAAACCCAGAAGAAAACAACATGGTATGTCAGGAAGCACCTCGAATTTGGAGCTGAAGGACCTGAGTTTGAATATTGGCTCTGCCACATATTACTTGGCTGACTACAGCCAAGACCTTTCTGGGACTTAGTTTCCTTATCTGTAAAAGGAGACAGTTGGACTTGATGACCTCTAAGGTCTTTTCCAGCGTTAAGTCTGTATGTCCAAGGTTTGACTTGCCCAGTACCTGAGAAGTATTAGAGTTAGTATTTGAGCCCATATTGCCTACTAGGGTCTATAAGACCCTATGACAGTGAATAAGGACAAATAGGCAGATCAGGCTCATAGAATGTCAGGTAAAAGAAAATGACTCTTTCACAAGACAACCCTTTAGGTGTTCAAAGGAGGTTCTATTACAGGGATTCCCAACCCTCTCAGGAGTATGAAAACCTTGTCAGAAAATATTTGGTAAATAATTATAGTATATTAAATATATTATATTATGTATATATTGTATATAATATATATAATAAATATAATATATTAAAATGAATCAATTTCTTTATTTTATTCTTATGTTCACGTACATGACAAACTCTCTCCCCTGAGCCTTTTTATTTCCAGCCTAACAGCCTGGTTCCCACAACTATTTCGTGTTTGGCATTTTTATTATGACTGCTCTAAATTTTGGTTATCCTCCGTTAGACATGTTCCATTTTGTTGTTAATTGACCACCCTGTCTGAAGACAGGGATTGGATCAGTTGACCTTTTCCAAGTCCCTTCCAACTCTGGGAGGCAATCCTTGGTGGTGAAAGGAGCACTGGACCAGGAATCAGAAGAATAATGTTCTAGCCCACCTCTGCTACTACCTTGCTCTTTGACCCTCAAAGTTATTTCTCCTTCCTGGGCCTTAGTTTCTCTATCTGTAAATGAAAGAGGAATGAAATTATATGGGTCAGGGATAAGCAGGAATGATTCCTCTCTCATGATGTCTTTTCTGTCCCTCCCTTTCTCCTAGGTGCCCATTCCCTAAATTCCAAGACCTAAATGATTTTGATCAATCAATCTACAAACAATTTATTAAGTGCCTACCATGTGCCAGGCACAAAATATGCTAGGTACAAGGGATAAAAATACAAGCAAGCAAGGCTCTTAAGATACTACCATTCTAATCAGGGAGACAAGATGCAAATATACAGTGTGTCCCAAGACCCTTAGGGCAGTTTTTAGCTATTAAAGCTTAAATTTTAGTGGCTAGTAAAGCTTAAAACTGCACAAAGACTTTTAGGACATGCTTTAAAAGGGTTTATAAAACACATTCAAACCAGTCACAGAGTGCCTTGATGGGAGAGCCCTAGCTGCTGGGGAGAGGAAAGGACCTCAGGCAAAAGATAGCCCTTGAATTCCCTCCAGAAGGAAACCCAGAATTCTAAGAGGCAGAGCTGCAGAGACAGGGCATTATCCAATGTAAAGTGGTGTCCAGTGCAAAGACATAGCGATGGGGGGGTTGGGTTGGGTGGGGGTGGGGGTGGGGGTGTGTGTAAGCAACAGCAAGGTCAAGCGTGGCTGGAACATCAGCTATATGATGAGCGTTGTGTATAATAAGGCTAGAAAATAAGAATAGGCCCGGGCTGTGAAGAATCACTAAAGAGCTAGCAGCTTCCTACCTAGGAAACTAGTAAGTATCTGAGGCTGGATTGGAACTCAGGTCTCCCTGATTCCACATTCTGCACTCTATTATGAGACACTTAACTGACCCATTATGAAATAGTCAAGGCAAGAACTATTATTCCCATTTCCCAGAGGAAAGAACTAAAGCCCAAAGAGGTCAAGAGACTTTTTCAATGTCACACAGAGAATCAATAGCAGAGCTGGGAGTCTTCCTGACTTCTGGCCAAAATCAAATCTCGGAGGCTGGTGCTGTTCCACAGGAGGAACTCAATGAGTAATTGTTGGTTTGTGGAGGGATGGGAGAGGCTAAGTGACTTGCTTCAGGTTACCCAGCAAAATCCAATTATGGAACATAGATTAACCAATGAATCAGAAAGCATTTATTAAGCACCTACTAATAATAACAGCTACCATTTATTAAATGCTTACTATGTACCAGGTACTCTGCTAAGTACTTTACAAAAATGCTCTCATTTGATAAACCTTACTACAACCCTGAGAAGTTCAGTTGTTTCAGTCATGTGAACCTCTTCAAGACCTCATCTGGGGGTTTTCTTGGCAAAGATACTGAAGTGATTTGCCATTTCCTTCTCCAGTTTATTTTACAGTTGAGGAAATGGAGGCAAACAAGGTTAAGTGACTTGCCCAGGGACACATAGCTAGTCAGTGACCAAGGAAAGATTTGAACTTAGGCAGATGACTCTTTCTGACTCTGCACCTGGCACTCTGTCCACCATGCCACCTAGCTCCCTAAGAGGCAGGGGCTATTGTTATCCCCATTTTAGAGATGGGGAAATTGAGGCAAAAAGTAGCTAAGTGACTTGCTCAGGATTACCTAGTAAGTAGCTGAGGTAAAATTCTTACTCAGGTTCTCCTGGTTCTGAGTCCAGCATTGTATTCACAGCACCATTCAGCTGCCCTTAATGTGCCTGGGACTATTAATAGAGTTAATCCAGTCCAGAGTGGAGGCCACATGGGAACCTCTAGGTCCTCAAGTGCATCCCTTTGACTGAATCCAGACAAGTTTGTGGCCTCAAGGTCGCAGGTTCCCCACCCCTGAATTCTAGTCCAGCCTCAGGGAATTGAGTGGCTATATGAGATTTCAGTCCAGTTTGGGGGAGACCCTTTAGGTTAGGAATGGACCCCAAGAGGTAATGTGGAGGAGTGGAAGGAGCAGGAAGCCATGAGACCTGAGTAGTAGTCTCAGTCTTGACAAATACTAGTTCTGTGACCTTAAATAAGTCTCTTCTGTCCGTTTCCTCATTTGTAAAATGGGGTTATTAGTCTAGGAGGTCTTTTGATCTCCTTCAAGCTCCTTCAATTTACTATGATCCTGTGAATTTCTGCCCACTGGACTTTAGGATAACCTCCTCACCTATCATCTCAGGATTGAACCAGAAGGAGAAGGATGGAGTTCCCTCCAAGACTCAATGCTACCACCAAGGACAACCACTACAGCCCATCTGAGTCTCAACTTCGCCCAGTCTTTGCTACCCTCTGTGGTCTCATCCTGTTGGCTGGGTTGCTGGCCAATGGGCTGATGCTAATTATCTTGGGCAGGGGCACAGGCTCGAGGGCCCAGGCCCCGGGCCCACTCCTGGTTCTGACTAATAGCCTCATGGTGAACATCACTCTATCAGATCTGGTCTTTGTGGTTTATGTGGTTCCTGTTTTGCTGCTAACCTTTCTCCAGGAGGACTGGTGGCTAGGCTCCACCATCTGCACCACCAGCCAGAGCTTCAACATGGCCACCATGTTCTGCACCTTCTACAGCATGGTGGCCACTGCCCTCCTCCGCCATGCTGCCGTGGTCTTCCCCACTATGACCTTCCCAGCTAGCAGAGGGGCTCAGCTATTGCTGTGTTTGACCATGTGGATCCTGGGTTTCTCTGTGTCTCTGCCCAACTGGCTGTACCAGAAAGTGGTGGAAGAGGGCAGGGAAGATGGGGAGGAAGAAGCTGGGGGACCCGGATTCAAGGTTATCCACTCTTGTGTGATGCTCCTGGGCCCCACCCAGACCTCCTGCTATTTCACCCTCCTTGGTGCCCTGGCCTTCCTGCCCTTTGCCCTGGTGCTGATGCTTAGTTTCACTCACCTGGGCTGGGTCTTGTGGAGTAGTGAGTGGGCCCAGGTCCCACTGGATGTCCAACAGCACCGAGAAGCCACTGGCCTCATTCTGGTGGTGTTAGTTGTCTTTGTGGTCATGTGGGGGCCCTGTTCTGTGCTGGGCTATGTGGCTGCCTCAGGAGACCTGCCCAATACCTTCACAGTCTTTGTGGCTACCAGCCTCTGCACCATACTGGCCTACTCCAACTGTGCCGTCAGCCCAATTCTCTGTTTCTGCCTCTCGAGGCACTTCCAGGCAGGTCTCAAGGACCTCTTCTGCTGCTCCACCCTGGAAAGGGTAGTCCTAAGACATGGTGGAGTGGTACATGGGGTCCAGGGAGGTGAAAGTGGGAGCGTGGGAGCCCCAGGGAATCTATGGGGAACTCCTACATGAGGGGAGGGGGCAAAATGGAGAGCTGAGATGTTTAGAATCATAAACTCATAGAAACCTAAGAATATGAGTTATCCCCCAATTGATAAATGGTCAAAGGATATGAACAGGTAGTTTTGCAATGAAGAAATCAAAACAATTTGTAGTCATGAAAAAATGCTCTAAATGATTATTAGAGAAATGCAAACTAAAACAGCTTTGAGATATTATTTTAAACCTTATCAAATTGACTAAAATGATTGAAGGGGAAAGTGACAAATATTGGAGAGATGTCAAAAAATTAGGACATTAATTCACTGTTGGTGGAATTGTGTACTGATCTGACCATTTTGGAGAGCAATCTGGAACTATGCCTCAAAATTTACTAAGTTACCTATACCTTTTGACCTAGCAATACCACCACTAGGTCTACTTCCAAAGATGATTAGGGAAAAAGGAAAAGAACCTATATTTTCTAAAATGTTCATAGCAGCTCTCTTTGTGGTGGCAAAGAACTGGAAAGCACAGGGATGCCCATCAATTGGGGAATGACTGAACAAGTTCTGGTATATGATTGTGATGGAATACAAGAAATGATGAGCTCAGTAATCTTGGAAAACTTAGAAAGACTGATGAAATAATGAAGAGTGAAATGAGCAGAACCAAGAGAATATTGTATACAGTAAGAGTAATACTGTTTTAAGAATGACTTTGAGTGAATGAGTCAGTACAACTATTATAAGCCCCAAATTAACTATAAAGGACATACGAAGAAAGATGCCATCTTCATCCAGAGAAAAAACTGATAAACAGAAGTATGTATAGAATAATTTTACACATATATATATATGTATGTATGTGTGTGTATATTTATATGTATATGCACATACCTATTTGTGTCTAATGGTAGCCCTGTCTGGGATGACGAAAGGAGAAGAGAGTAAAAAGGAGAGGGAAAAGGAAATTTACATGATAACTTCATTTCATGTTTAAAAGAAACAGCAAGTTGTACATAGTGAATTTGCGATTTCATGGGCAATCATCTTTTTTGTTGTATTAAGCTATGGAAATGTTTGTTTTATTCCATAAATTAAAAAAAATAAAATTTAAAAATATACTCATAGGAACCACAGAATGTGAAGCCTTTGGGTATCAGGAATAATGTGCTGGACTTGGAGTCAGGACACAGGTCTGACTTTTGACAGTTACTATCTATGTGACAGGGGACAGCTAGATGGCTCAGTGGAGTCTGCAAGACCTGAGTTCATACCTGATCTCAGGCACTTCCTAGCTGTATGACCCTGGGCAAGTCCAAGTCATTTACTCAGTTTCCTCATCTGTAATCCAAACCCTTTCATTTACAAATTAGGCAGCTGAGGCCAAAGAAAGGGGAAATGACTTGGCCAAGGGCACACAGCAAGTTAGTAGAGAAGAAAAGATAGAACCTATGAATCCTGAGACCCAGGCCAAGGATCTTTCTTCATTATTTTGCTTTTTCTTGAGCAGTAGATAATCAAATAGAGTCAAATATGAGAAATCTGGGAGAGAGACAACTGATGGGTGAAGTTAAGACTGAAGACTGAAGGATTTCTGAGAAGAGGGAGCCAGAAGGGGAAATTGGGTCCAGAAAGAGGACAATAGGCTATGGGAGTAAGTAGGGTATCTAAAGAGATAAAGGGAAAGAAGACTGGAAGGCTAAGGAGAATTGTCTGATAAAAGGAACCAAGCAGATGCTGATGGCACTCAGAAGCAGAAGAAAAGATTGTATACAACTCTGTTTCTTCTCCTTCCATGACCTAGTCTCACAGGGCCCTTGACATTTTCTCCTCCCTTCCATTTCTTTAGCAGTTAACTTGACCTCTGATCTCCTCATTGTATGGGACTCCCAGTGTGAAAACTTGCTCCATCAATATAGCACCAACTCTGCAATTTATATAAATAATATAATAATATATAGTATTAATAATATAATTATAATATTTAAAATGTCACCAAGTGACTTGCTCAGGGTCACACTACCAGTAAATGTCAGGGCTCAACTTGAGTCTTCTTAACTCTTTTGCCTGCTCTCTATCCCTTCCCCCACCCCCATAAATAAACAAAAATAAAATCAACAACTGAACAACTTGTCTTGACCATATTTTTGTTTTCTCTTCTCTGCTCTCCCTTCTCTTAGCTTGGGGGTAGTGGAGTGGATTGGGAGTAGGCAAGGAGCTCCAGAGTCAAGGAGAGATCTGTAAATGATGCCTGGGACCACAGGATGCCATGTCATGCCAATATAGACAGCCTGGAAACCCAGCTAAGGAGTTTGGGCTTTATCCATGGGTCCAGGTTTCTGAGGTCTCAAGGCAAGATTCTTTTTTAAATATATTTTTTATTTACTTGCTAAATATTTCCCAATTACATGTAAAAAATTTTAACATTCATTTTTTGAAATTTTGAGTTCCCAATTTTCTCTCTTCTGGCCTTATCCCACCTTTGAAATGGTAAGCAATATGATATTGATTAAATTTGTGTAACAGTAAGCACTCCAACATACACAGGGGGGGCCTGCTACCACAGGTTCTTTGATCTGTTTCTCTAAAATGAAAGGCAACTTTTGAGGGGTTAACAATCACTTTAATCAAGCACAGGTATCATTCACCTAGTTCAGGGGAGTCAGCACCCCGAACTTCAGAGAAAATAGAGAGAGAAATCAAAGATCAATAGACATGGCTTCCTCTGTCTGACCATAATCAATACATACATCACAAATCAACAGAAGGTCCAACTGTCTGACCATAGTTACCAGAAAGGGAAGCACCAACATCTGGGTTTTCAAAGCTGGGAGGCTGCTTAGTGGCTTCCCAGAGTCTCTCATTTGGCACACAAACCTTCTTCCAAAAACTAAGGCCAAAATAAAAGCATGCTTCAGTCTTTATACACTTTTTAGAGCCAGAGGCCATCGCATCCCTTGAGAACCAGTGCCTCATTAACAAAAGGTATGGGTCTTCCTACAAATCTTCCCAGGCCAACAATGGGTAGGAAAGATCCTCCTTAATCCATTTTTCAAAGGAATTTTACTTCTTGTTATAAACAAAAACAGCAAAATACCCTTCTTTGCTTGTGCTCACAATATGTGAAGTCATGCAAAACATATTTCCATATTAGCCGTATTACAAAATAAAATCCGCATATAATCAAGAAAAATAAAGAAAGTTAAAAAAATATGCTTCAATCTGCACTCCAAATTCATTGGTTCTGTCTCTGGAGGTGGATAGCACTTTTCATCATAGATCTTTTGAAATTGTCTTGGATCATTGTATTGATCAGAGGAGCCAAGTCTTTCCCAGGTAATCATTGCTCCAACATTGTGGTTACTGTGTACCATATTCTCCTGGTTCTACTCACTTCACTTTGCATTGGTTCATATCAGTAGATAATAGAAGTAGCTATAGGTGAATCTCAGTTCCAAATTATTATACTGCCCTCCAATTCATTTCTTCCTTTGCTCTCCTGTTTTCCTTCTCTTAAAGAGGGCCTTGAATGCCGAGCTATGACTTCTAGACTTTGGCTGGTGGGTAACGGAAAACTGTTGAAGGGTTTTGAACAGAGGGAGGCATGATCGGACTGACGCATTGTGGAGATTAATCTAGCTATGCCACGGCTTTCCCTGCTGAAGGCAGGTGGGCTATTGCCATAATCAGGCAAGGGGGAATGGGGGTCTGGATGGGATAGCAGCAGAAGTGGAGAGGAGAAAGCAGCACGGGAGAGCCAACTTTTCACACAAGGGATTCCCATCTCCTGTGTCACGAGGTCTCTATTTCTGGTTCCTTTCTGATTGGCAGGGACTCCCTAGAAGTCTCACCTAAGGTGATCCTCCTCTGACCCCCTCCATTTTAAGGATGTACAAACAGAGGCTTCAGGACAAGGGAGCTGGTGGGGGGAGCTGCTCTTTACCAGAATTATGTGGGGAAAAAAACCCATTGTAATGTCAGTGAGCATTCCCTATACTGGCTTTCTTAAGGACCAGTTTCCCTGGCTTGTTTACTCTGGGGTGGTTGCTAGAATTGAGGGATGAAGGATTCAAATCTTCACTCAACCACTTTTTGTTAAGGTGACATTTGACAATGAATATGAATTTATTAAGCACCTACTACAGATCTGACCTTTGGCAGTTACTACTTATGTGACAGGGGATAGCTAGATAGCTCAGTGGACTGAGTGCTGGGCCTGGAGTCAGGAAGACTTGAGTCCAAATATGGCTTCAGAAACTTGCTAGTTGTGTGACCCCAGGCACGTCATTTACCCCTGTTTGCCTCAGTTTCCTCATTTGTAAAATGAGCTGGAGAAGGAAATGGCAAATCACTCCAGCACCTTTGCCAAGAATACCTCTAAATGAGACAAAAACAACTAAACAACACCCGTGTGACCTTGGGGAAGCCACTTAACCTCTTGGGTCTCAGTTTCCTCATCTATAAAATGAAGCAGTTGAATAACATAACCTCTTACAGTCTTTCCAGTTGAATTTATCATCTCTGATGAGAGGGATAGTATAGAGGACAGAAAGCTGGTCTTAGAGTCAGGAAGACCTGGGTTCAAGTTTTGCCTTTAACACATCCTGGATGTGTGATCTTGGGCAAGTCACTGAATTCCTCAGTTCCTCAGGCAGCTCTCTCAGACTATCAGTTGCAGATCTGCTTTCCCGAGGGAGTTTCTTCACCATCCAATCAAATAAAATCAATACATACACACACACACATACACACACACACACACACACACACACACACAGGATGAAAAGAAGCCCTGAGTTCAAGGTAAGGTTTCCTTGGATTGGCTCTAGAGAGCAGAGATTCTCCCCCAGGACAATTGTTTACACTCCACAAGAGTCATTTCACTCCCACCTCAACCATGTTATTTAGATTGGCTGAGCTGAGTCAGAAGCTGGATTGGAACTCAGGTCTCCCTGACTCTGGGTCTGGAGTTCGGTTCACTGAGTCATCAACTGCTTCCAATTCTACTTTCAAGCCTCTGTTCAACTGCCTCCTTCTTCAAAAAGCTGTTCTTGTTTCCACTAGCTGTTAGGGCCCTCTGCCCATCCTGTAATGACCCAGAATTCATTCATTTATGTATTTATTTATTTATATTCTATATTTCTTTACCTGTGGACAGGTGGACCTTCAGGAGAATGTAAGTTTCTTGAAGTCAGGGACTCTTTCTCTCTCTCTCTCTCTCTCTCTCTCTCTCACACACACACACACACACACACACACACACACACACACACACTCACAGAGTCCAGTACTAGGCCCTTTCTGCTTGGTGAACCAGGGACATGTCTCCAAGTGTCCCTTTCATGTCATCAGGGGCATCAGGGGAGGAATGTAGGCCCTGATTTTTCTTTCTCCAATCCCCAGCCTGACTCTCACCTCCTTTCCTTTTTTTCCTCTTCTTCCTTCCCCTTTGGGTCTTTTTTCAGATCTCTCCGCCCAGTCTTACAGGATCTGGAACAGGAAACATCCTTAGAGAGATCATCTAATCCAATTATTTCATTTTACAAACGAAGAAACTGAGTCCTCAGCATAGAGGAGTGAAAGAGTCAGCCCAAGATCACATTCATAATAAAATAAAAGACTGGGGTTTGAATTGAGGTTCTCAAGCTAATTTTCCCCCTGCTTTATTCTACAAATGATCACCCTAAAGTTCTCCCTCTTGCCTTTAAGGAACCCCAATTTCTCAAGAAGCTCTCCTTATTTCAGAGGAAGAAAGGGATAGGACTTCTGTCCTTGGTCCAAGAAAGTGTCCCTGTCTCCTATGATCGGGGCATACTCTCAGAGCTGTTTCTTCAGTTTTGGGGATGGATGAGTCTGCCCTGAACCAGTCATATACCCAAGTCGGGCCTTCTGTGACCTGTTGGTCACATTTGTGAGACAGCTGACCTGGGGGGTAGGGCTGTTTGCTGCCAGTGGCCTGGGAACAGAGCCAACCTAGCTGGCCCCTCACAAGAGGTGAAGTCCTGCCTTCATTGCCACTGCGCTCTAACCACTGAACCCACCAACCCTGCCAGCATGCAGGGTTTCCCTCCTCCTTTTCCTTGATGTCTGTCATGGTTCAGATACTCAGTGACCTAATTTCATCTGTAAAATGGGAAGTTTCTACAAGTCTCATTTAATCTTTAAAATGAAGATAATGAGAAGGCAGTGGACCATGCGGAAAGAGAATTTTAGTCACTTGAAAGAGGGCAAGATGGGGAGACAAGAGATCCAGCTGTCAATCCCTGCTTTGTGACTGACTTTACTGTGATAGTTTACACAGGTTATAGGATTTACAACTGAATGAGATCTTAATGATGATCCCAAAGGAATCAATCTCCTCATTTTATAGATGAGGAAATTCAGGTCCATGGAAGTAGGGGGGAGGGAAGACAATTTCTAAAGGTCATGTTGATAACCAGTGGCAGTGCCAGCATTAGAACCCAGGGCTTCTGACTCCAAATCTGTTGCTTTTTTTTTTCACTACAACAAATCCTTGCGTTTATAAGCTCACAAAATTGGAAAGTGGCTTTCCAAGTCATCTGAATCAACCTCTCCGAGCCATAGCCAATCCAATTGTATCAATAACAATGAAAATGATGATAGCTAACATTTATATATTGCCAATTAAAATCCAGACACCGTGCCAAGTGCTGTACGAATATTTCATTTGATTCCCAAAACAATGCTGAGAGGTAGTTGCTATCATGATTCCCTATTTTACAGTTGAGGAAACTGAGGCAAACAGATTTAGGGACTTGCCCAAGGTCACACAACTAGTGCCTGAGGCTGGATTTGAATTGCTTTAGAAGGCTGATGATGAAGCACATTATGCACCTCCTGCTAGAAGCGACTGATGGATTCATAGAATGGGAGATACATTTCTGAGATGACCAATATAGAAATTTGTTTTGCTTGACTATGCTGGTTACAAGGGTTTTCTTTTTCCTTTAAGAGGAGAGAAAATAAATTTTGTTCATCAAAAAATTAATTTAATAAAAAACCAAGCCATTATGAAGTACCTACCGTATACCAGGCACTCTTCTAGGCTGTAGAGATACAAAGATAAAATAATACCTCTGCTCAAGGAACTTCCTTTCCTTAGGGAGAAACAACAGGTTCACATAGACATAAACACAAATATATATGAAGTAAATATAAAATAAGTTTGGTAGGAAGGAGGAGCCAACAACTGGGAAGGCCTCCTATAGGAGGGAGGAGGTGGCATTTTATGGAGTTTTGAAGAAAGCTAGAGACCATAAGGGGGTAGCTAGATGGTACCGAAATGCACAGAGTGCCAGGCCTGGAGTCAGGAAGATTCATCTTCTTCAGTTCAAATCCGGCCTCAGGCACTTACCAACTGTGTGACCCTGGGCAAGTCACTTCATCCTGTTTGCCTCAATTTCCTCATCTATAAAATGGGCTGGAGAAAAAATGGCAAACCACTCCAGTGTCTTTGCCAAGAAAACCCCAAAAGGGGTCACCAAGAGTCAGGCATGACTTAATAACAAAAAGAGAACCAATCACCACAGAATGTCAATGTTGGAAGGGATTTCAAAGGTCATCTAGTCCAATCTGTATGTGACCAAGAGCTCCTTCTCCAAGAGACCAGCATGAGGAGGAAGGCATGAGGCAAAGGCCTGGAGATGTAAAAATGAATATCATGTATGAAGAACCACAAATGGGTTAATTCGGCTGAAATATGGAGTTCATGAAAGGGAGAAATATATAATGTCTCAAAATGACCTGGGGTTTGACCTGAGGCTCTCGAGCTAATTTTCCCCTGCTTTATTACACTAATTACCATCCTAAGGTTCTCTCTTCTGTCTTCAAAGAATCTCCATTTCTCAAGAAGTTCTCCTCATTGCAGAGAAGGAAAGGGATGGGACGCTGTTCTTGGTCCAAAAAAGTGTCCCTTTTTTTCCTGTCATTAGGGCATACGCTGATCATCAGATCCTGATGGGGAAGGACTTTAAATGTCAAAGAGAAAAGCTGGCATTTTGTCTCAGAGATAATAGGGAGCCACAGTAAGTGACTAAGGCTGAAGTAGGAGGGGTGACGTGGTCACAGTATCCACCTCTGTAAAAATGAGAGGGTTGGTCTAGAGTAGAGGCCCCAGTAGGACCTGCAGCATTCCTGAATGCCACCTATAAAATACACTAGAAGAATATAGATGATGTTACCATGTGGTTTTCTAAGTCAGTAAAATCATGGTGGCCTGCAGGGATCCTTGGATCTGGTTTAGTGGCCCTTTTCTATTTGAGTTAATTTACATCACTGGTGTAGGTGACCTCTCCGGTCCCTCCCAGCTCTGACATTCAATGGCCCTGCCCAAGTCGTGTGATGCTTACTTCCCTGCTTCAGTTCTACCACCTGGCTAGGACTTAATCCATGTTGGCTACAGATCCCAGAGAGATTCCCACAGAAAAGAAGAAAAGCGAGCGTGGCTGCTTTTAGTAAAAGGATCCAATTTATTTCAGTTTAAGGCAGTGTCAATACATAGTATCTCCCACCACAGACTCCACCGAGGACAACATGGGTTAGAAATACGACCATCATGCACAGAACAAAGAGGAACGGAACTGGACAGGGCCTGGCAGGCAGAGAACCCCCGGCTTTGGGCACAGATGTATTACTTGGGAGCTGGGCAGTCAAGGGATGTCTCCAATGGGGATTTGAGGGAAGTTGAGTGTTCAGTGGGCACAGGCAGCCCCATGCAGCAGGATGGACTGGCATGCATCACCGACTACCTACTTGGGGGTCAAGGGTGGGCATGTGGGGAGCCAGCCTCTTCATGTCACCTGTCACCCAGAAAAAAACACCTTCCCAGGTCTGGACATAGATAGCCCTCATACTGGAAAGCTGCATCTAGGTTTGTGGGGCCTGTTTCTCCTAAGACTAGAGTTAGGACTGGGTACAACTAAGGTACTTTATACTCAAAGGGGGTCCACATCTGGCATGGACTATTGACAAGACATTACTCCAGTGAGGGGGAATTTGCTTGGCCTGGGTACTGGGGACACAGGTTTTCAGGGGCATGGAGACGGGAGTCACAAATTTCTCTGCATCTATAACAAATCTCTCTCCTTTCCAGGATCTGAAATTCCACTATTAGAGATTCATTTCTTTGGGTCTGTTCTGGGGGGTCTTCAGTGACCCCCCAATATCATGCAAATATCCCATTATCATACCTAAGTTATTGTGGGGCAATATCTTAGCAATAGAAATAGGAGGGAGCTCAGGTCTGTGGGTGGCAAGTAGAGGGGTCAGGTTACTAGGGGAGGTAGAAGGGTATGCCTGATCACTCCTCTTGTTTGCTGCACTTTTGTCAGAGGGTTGACCTTGCACAGGCTGGAGTGTGGACTGCCCCACAGCCCACTCCCTGCCTTCCATTGTGCCCTGGCGGAAGATTCTTTAACACCCTCCTGAAGCTCAAATGGCCAGGAAAGAAGCCAGAGAGAGGAGGGAGTGAGCTTTCAGAGCCTCTTCCTCCTCCTGTCCCCCTCAGGGGCTGGGTCAGGAGGTAAGCTAGCAGGTGGGGTTTGGGGGAGGGTTGGCAGAAGCTCCCCATCTGATTGGCTCAGTTCCAGCAGAACGAGCCCCGGGCTCTGGAGCTCCTGGGAAATCCTTTGTGGGGGAAGGGAAAGGCTTGATGCCCTCTGTCCTTGAGAGGAGAGGTCTGCCCTCACATTGCCGCATCTCATTTGGCAAGGCAGACAGGAGGCAGAGAGCCCAGGTACTGTGGAGGGACAGAGCTTCCTGGGGGACTGCCTTGGTGCCTGGCTCCTAATCTGATCCACTCTGATTCTCTTCTGTCCCAAGCCACTGGGTCTTTCCATTATTCTATGTAGCCTTGCCCCCCCCCCAACCCAGAGAGTCCCTCTTCCTTGCCTCACTCCTCAGGAGGCCCAGATGTTTGTGACACTGGCTAAGGGGTGGGTGAGGAGGAACAAAGGGAAAAGTCAGGGCTCTGGGTGGGGACAACAGCTGGGCTGGTGCTGGGTCCCTGCAAGATGGGAGGTCAGGGACTCTGGCAGAGAGTCAGAGGCATGGTGAAGGGTTCTGCCTAGGAGGGCCCAGGCTCATCCTTTAGACTCTACCCCCTCTGGTCATTGTGGATCACTGGGTATAGTGGGAAAAGGCCTTGGAGAGGATCAAGGCCAAATCCTCATTTTATAAATGAGAAAACTGAGCTGCCTCTCCACCCCCTCCCCACCAGGGATGGGTGACTTGCCAAAGGTCACCTCAGTCGTAAATGACAGAGCTGGAATGTGAACCTCAGTGGTGTGTGTGTGTGTGTGTGTGTGTGTGTGTGAGTGTGTGTGTGTATGAGTGTGTATGTGTGTCAGTGTGTGTGTGTGTGTGTGTGCAGGCGCATGTCCCAGGGAACCCACCACTTACCACCCACCTATGCCCCATCCTTAGATGTTTGTGTGCATAGGGGAAGCAGGTGGAGTGTGTGAAGGGGACCGAGATGGGGTGTGGGCAGGAGGTCCTGGGGGTGGGCGGGGGCGGATGCCTTGTGCTTTCATGTAGGAGACCAGCTGGTCAGGGATCTCAGCCAGTACATCTCTGGCTAGGCGAGCCATGCTTAGCACATGATTCCCGGTTCGATCCACATAGTCCCGGAATGGCACAAACTAGAGAAACAGAGAAAGGCTATCAGACTAGGCTACTGGCAGCACCCTCCATCCAATCTGATCACCCCCCAACCATATCCTCTCAGCCAACGGAAGCAGGCACAGACTGGTCTCATAGACATCCACCTCCTAAGGGTGTGGGGACCTCTCCTATGGTCAGAATTTAGTATGACTGCAACTACTTTAAAGTTCTTTTGAGTTCATGTGGCTATTACAGCTCTTTTGAATAAAGTTTATGGTGCCATCCTGTTCAAAGTGCCATCATAATTTCTAAAAGGAACATGGGAGATTTTTCCAATAGAGTTATAGTTCTGACAGGCCCTGGCCTAAGCTTTTGGCAAGGACCCCTTCTCTAGGGATCTGGTTCTTGTCTGTCTCATCTTCACTGTCTCTGATACCATTAACAGATTAAGGAAACCTATCCCTCTTGAAATTCTCCTCTAATTTGCTTCCAGGATACCCCTTTACTGGGTCTCCCCTCACCTCTGTGGCTGTTCCTTCTGTCTCTGCTGTTCATTATCACCACTATTCCCCAAGACCCAGACCCAGGCCTGGTTCTCCTATTCCTCTAGGTTGACACTGATCATCTCTTGTGGGTTCCAATTACCACCTCAACATGGATAATTACCTGCCACTTATATCTCTGGCCCTGACTTCTCTTGGGTACTTAGAAGAGAGCTACTTTTATAGATTTCACCAAGGTCTTAAGATTGCCTGTCTCCCCTTTCCCTGTCAAGACTGTTGCCTTCTCTTGATCACTCCATGATTATCAATGACATCACTTTTCCTGTTGCTTTCAGACCTTAAACTTCTAGAACTCTTATGATTCAGTATTATTCGTGTCTGGCGGGGGAGGGACAGCTAGGTGGTACAGTGGATAGAGCACCATGCCTAAACTCAGGAAGATTCATCTTGAATTCAAATCTGGTCTCAGTTACTTACTATCTGTGTGATCCCTAGTCATTTCACCCTTTGCCTCAGTTTCCTCCTCTGTCAAATGAGATAGAGAAGGAAATGGTAAACCACTCCAGTATCTTTGCCAAGAAAACTCCAAATAGGATCGTGAAGAGTCAAACACCACTGAAATGACTAAACAACAAAAGAAAAGGAGACCTAATTAACACAGAACATCAGTGGTTTAAGGGACCATCTAGTCCAATCTGTATGTAACCAAGAACTCCTTCCAGTATCCTTTAGCCTTTGCTTGAAGACCCCCAACAGGGGGGATTTTTAATTTGTTTTTTCTCTTCAGCATTTCTCACTGCCCATTCCTCTCATGTTCACAGTCTCTTCTTCTCTCTACCCCTAGACTCCTGAAATTCCCTCCCAGTTAGTCTCCATTTCCCATTCCCTTCTATCTCTCATTTATCCTTTTCAACCTATCACTGTCTTGCTTAAGGACTTTCAGCTGCTACCCATTTACTGATGTTCAGTCGTATCCAACTTTTGTAACCCTGTTGCAAACAGAGGTTAAGTGACTTGCCCAGGGTCACACAGCTAGCAAGTATCTGAGATTGGATTTGAACTCAATTTCTGACTCTAGGTGCAGCACTCTATCCACTGAGCCACCCAGCTGCCTCTAATACAGACCCTTTTCCCAGAGAAATACATAACCCAAGGAAATACAGATTCAGACACACAAAGAAAACCACTCAGGTCACCAGATTCCCTAGAGTTATGCTGATGTTCTCCATCCTATTGGCACACCCAGTACAAGGGATACAGTGTAAGGGTCATCAGGCCAGAAACGTAGGCTCTTTCTGCTGCCTTTGTCTGAGGATAGGAAAGAAGTCGATGTTCTCCACACCTCATAGTTCACCTTCCTTGTCCCGCCTCCCTAGCTGTGGTGACAACAAGTGCCCTGGAGGTCAGGGACTGTGTCTGCTATTACCTTTATAATATATGTGCTCATCAGAGCTTCTGGCACAATATTGTGTACACTTGCAGGTACCTAATAAACTAGTCAATTATGTGATTACGAAATAGCTGGAGTGTCTACTCTGTGACTGGCACTATGCTAGACCCTGTAGAGGATACAGAAAGAGTAAAGACATGACCATTGCCCTCCAGGAATTTATAATCTAGCTGGATAGGCAGAACATAGATAAATAGAATGAGAAAAGAACAGAATGGCCAACCAAATGCTATAGATTAGGAGTGCTAGCTGGGCAAGATCAGGAAAGGGGAAGATTGTTCGGGGATGAAATAGTCAGGGAAGACTTCCTAAAGAAAGTGGGCCTTGATTTGGCTCTGGAAGGATGAGGTGAAATTGGATAGATGTGGAGGTTGGTGGTGGAGGGCAAGTGTGACTCTGTGTGTGTGTGTGTGTGTGTGTGTGTAGAAGGTCCTTAAAAATGGGTAGGAGTGCAAAAGATAAAGAATGGAATAGGGTGGAGGTGGGAAGAGAGGGACACATGTCCACAAAGATAGGGAGGTGGTAAGAAGGAAGGAATCGAGTCCTCATCTTCCTCCAGATTGGCCCAGGGTTCCAAGTACTCTTCTTCCTTTGTCCTCCCCAGTAAAATCCCCATGGGAGAGGATACGGTACCATATTCAGCTGTGAGACTAGAGACAGGCAGCCTGGGGTAACTCAAGGACAGGGGCCTTTGGACAGCTACCTGGACAATGTCACGCTCTGCTAACTTCCCCCGGGAGGAGATCCGGATGTCATCACCGTCCAGCTCAACCATGGCTGTACCAAGAAGAAAAGATCATGAAGGTTTAATTGAGGTATAGACCTGGCCTGACCACAGTAGGGTTTCTTCCTGGAGGGCTTCCTCTAAATCTGTGGATTCCCACATCTCCACTAGCAATTACAGATTCACTGAATGTCTGAGTTGGATATGGTCTTAGAGACCATCTAGTCTGGAAGCCACCAACACTCAACAAACACTCAAGCTGTAGAGAAATTTGTGGAAGGGTCTAGAGAATATCTAGCAAATAGTTCTATTATAAAATGGAAATATTTAGAAATACTAGAACTAGTGAACAAATGTTCCTATGTACTGAGTAAAGCTTTCTTTATGAAAAATAATCTTTTTATTTTAGTTATTTCTTTTGTGTATATGCATAGTAAATGCTGGACTTTATTTTCTTTTATATTGTAGGAAATTCTACTGCAAGGCAAGAGATACAACAGGAACATGTTGGGAGCCACTGACCCAGTCCAAGCCTTAATTTTTCTTTCATCTAAAACTGTAATCACAAGGAGTTGTGGTTTAGCTGGGTTTGGCTCACCACTGGCACAAACCACTATATCCCTATAGCTTCGTTAAAAGCCTTGAAGATAGCCATAACTAAGAAACTGAGCCAACCAGGTGATTAGCCAGCCTCTCTTTCCTTAATCAGGCTGGTCCCTAGACAACAGACATACCGCCTCTGCCAGAGTCACTACCTAAAGCCATCCCATCAGGGCCTGTTCTTTGCTGACAGAACCTTTGAGAAACCAGCATCACCTCTTATGCCAAGGCCAAGAATTGGAGGAGGAAGTTAGTCTCTCATTTTACAGATGAGGAAACTAAGGCTCAGTGAAGGGAATTGACTAGCTGAAGGTCTCATGGGAAAGGGAAAAATTGGAATGAAGACCATTTTCTAGATTTCCCCCTCAGAGATCTTTCCTTGGTAGCCTACTGCCAACCCTCTTCTCCTCCCCTAGGTTCTCAAAGTCGAGTGAGAGGAGTGGGATTTTGGTTGTTGCTGGGCAGGGCAGTGAGGGAAGGCAGCTAAAGGGTGACTGAGAGTTTTGCATGCCCCAGACCAATGCATAAGACCTGTGTGTGTGTGTATTCGTAGACATTGGGAACTGCCCCACACCTTCCTTTTACAAATATCACTCTGTGCACTCACCTGCCACCAGGGACAGCCAGCCAGACACACAGATATACACATATATACATACACACACACATACATACATACGTCTGTGTACATATACATACATATCCACACCTTCACTCACCAACTCATGCGCATCTTATGGCATTACTTCATTACCTCCTAGTGCAGATTTGTCTACTCTAGCCAGGAGGCATCAGGTAATAATGGTGATGAACAAAATAATAGCTAACATTTGTATAGCATTTACAAGGAAGAGGGGACCAGCTCCCAGAGTCAGATGGTACTGGTTAAAATTCTGCCTCGGATGCTTAGCCTACATGTGATCTTGGACAAGTCACTTAACTTTCCTCATCTGTATAACAAGGGGAATGTTCTAGATGACTTGACCTCTGAATTTTCTTTTAGCTCTAAATTCAAATACTATAAATTACTTGTCCCTTGTCACCTGAATGTGAATCTCCCATTACTGCCTTTGCATGTCATTCTTAGAACACTGAATTTGTCCTCCCTCCACAGCCTGACCCTCTCCACTAGCCTGAATAAAACTCCTTTCCTCCCAGAAATCTGTTTGGGCAAACCAGATACCTTCATGAACCCAGTACCTGTCCCCTTGAGACCTACACACAGTGTTTGAAGCTTGTAAATGTAGTCACAATTTGCAAAATTTACCTGGATTCATGGGAACATAACTTTAGAGCCAGAAGGGACCTTAGGGGTCATCTAGGGCATCTGAAGAGATTTGTTTGAGAGTTTTTGGGGAGAAGGGAAAGGAGGAAATGTCCCCACATCTCCTTTAAGTGTTTCAATTCTGTCCTCCCTCAGGACAATGATGATGGTCGTGAAAAATAACAGCCTGTATAGCACTTTGCTGTTACACAGATCAACTGATCCTCCCAGTTCCCGTGGGAGATAGGCAGAATAGGGGGTTTTTAATCCCCATTTTACGGATAAGGAAACTGAGTCAGAAAAAGGTGAAATAATTTTTCCAAGGATCACATCGCCCATCATTGGTAGTGCAGGGCAGAAGATGACACATCCACACGACCAGTGATGATTTCTCTATTCCTGTTCTTTCTCATTCATTCTCTCTCTCTCTCTCTCTCTTTCTTTCTCTCTCTCTCCCCTCCCTCTCCCTCCTCTCCCTCTCTCTCTCTCTCTCTGTTCCTCTCTCACACACTCCCTTCTCTTTCCTTTCATAAACACTCCCTTCTTTCTGTCTTCTCTCCCTCACTAGCTCTCTTCTCACACATACTCTTTCTTTACTCTGTTTCTCTCACAGACTTTTCTTTCTCTTTTCTATCTCTCTCACACAAGCTCTCTCTTTTATAAACTTTCTCTTTCCTCTCACATACTCTCTCTTTTACATCCCTCATACATACATTCTTTTCTCCTCTTGGACTTTCATGCAGACACACACACACTCCCTCTCCTCTCTCCCTTCTCCCTCGTCACTCTTTTCTCTCTCATTTCCTCTCTTCCTTCTCTTCTCTTCTTTCCTCTCCATCTCTCTTGCACACATGTGCTCACTCTCTTTTTTCTTCTCTCTCTCCTCCCCTTTCTTCTCTCCTCTCTCTCCTTCTCTCTTCTTTCCCTCCTCCCTCTCAATCTCTCTCTTTTAAACCCTCTTTTCTCTTTCTCTCCTCTCATGGAGAGGAGCAGTTGGAGCCCACCCCATGGGTCCCATGGAACCCCTAGGGAAGCATAGAATGATAGGAAAGGAAGAAGGAAAAGGAAAGCAACTGGGTCTTACCATCAAACTCAGCCTGGCCAACGCCCACGATGATAATGGACATGGGGAGTTTGGCAGCCTGTTGGGCAAAGAGCACCAGCGTAGGAAGCCAGAGGGGAAACAGAGCACACCGAGAGGGAGAAGAGGCAAAAAGATGGGGGTGGGAGGAACCATAAGGAAAGGCAGAAAAGATACAGAGAGAAAGAGGTAGAGTGAAAGGGATAAAAAGACAAAGAAGGAGGAAGGAATAGAGAGAAGAGAAAGAAAAAGGGAGAGGCAAGGTAAGAGGGAAAAGGAAGACCAAAGAAAAGTCAGAGAAGAAAGTCAGACAAAGTCAGACAAAAAGACAGACAGAGGATCAGAAACAGGGAGAGAGACAGGGAAAGCCAGGATTGATCTAAAGTCTGATACCCAGGAGCAGCAGGAGCCCACCCAGGATGGGCTCTTCCCCTCTGCGTTTTCCTCCAAACTTAACCTTGACCAGTAAGAATCTGACACTGCTGGGTTAGCAATAGGAGACCCTTCTAAGTTTTATTTGGGGCAGGGAGAGACACTAGGGCTGCCACCACCTCCCCCCAGCCATATCCTCTAGGACTGCCCTTGTTGAGCTTTTCTTTCCTCCATTGATTCAGGCCCCTTAATGGTCTGAATTCATTTGATTCAAAGCTAAAAAGGCAAAGAATCTCAGGCCCCCTCCCAGGTTCCCCCGACCACTCTATACCCACATGCGAAATAAAGTTTCAGGCCAAACACTGGGTGTCCAGCAGCAAGGCCACAAAAAAGGGGGGAATGAGCAAAAGAAGATTCAAAGCCACCCCCATGACATTTCCTCCAGATCCCCACCCAAGAATCTGCTCATCCCATCGCCTCAGACTCACATTGACGATGGCTTCCTTGGTCTGTGCCATGTCGGAGATGACCCCATCTGTGATGATCAGCAGCACGGAGTACTGGGAACCATCTTGTACAGTTGCTGCATGCCTTTTGGGGTTTTGGGGGGGATTAGGTGGCAGAACCTAAGCAAGGTCTGAGGAGGGGATGGGTGGCCTCTAGACATAATCACCTTCCCTTTCTCCCCCACCCAGGAAGAGGAACTCTGTATGAAACTGACTGAGAAGGTCCTGAGGGAGGCTTGAAGCAAGACATTGGTGCCAGTATTTTTGGAGTTCTCCTAAAGGCATGTTTTTTCAGAGATGAGTGGCTCTCTCTAAGAAGGGGGTGAGGGGGAGGGTCTCTCCTGGAAGGATGTCAAAAGGGACTCACCTGGCCACGTGAGTGACCACTGGCGCAAAGTTGGTGGGGCCATAGAGCTGCACAGTGCGAAGGCTTCGGTGATAGGCCTCGAGGATACCATCGATACCACAGCAAGAAGGGTTATCTGGATTGCCATTCTAGGAGCAGAGGACCAGCGGGCTCCCAGAAGGGGAGACAAGGGAGCAAAGGGAGAAGATGGGGAAAGGGATAGGAGGCAAAAGGGCAAGACACCCAGGGGCAGGGAGGGAGAGGCAAAGCTTCAGGCGGCCAAAAGGGGACAAGAATAGTTCTATTTCAGGGAGAAGGAGGATGGGAAGAGCAGTCTGCAACCTGGTCCAGATGATGAAATGCAAAATATTCCAGAATGACTCTAAAGTAGTTCAGAATTATGATTTTTGTAAAGTGCCTAAACATCCATACTCATTGACGTAGAGATACCACTGCCAGGCATGTATCTCAAGGAGGTCAAAGTCTGAAATTTTAATTGGAATATTGGCCCAAATATTCATAACATCATTTTTGGGGAGGTAGTAAAAAACTAGAAACAAGGAGATGCTCATAGATTAAAGATTGACAACAAGTTGTGGAAAATGAATATAATGGAATATTATCATGTCTTAGGAAGAATTAATAAGATGTAGGATGGAAAGACTTATAACGTGATGAAAAGTGAAATAAGCAGAATTAGGGGAAACAATATACACAATCACTACAGTAATGTAAATGCAAAGCAAATAAGCAAAAACAAAAAATAATAAAAACCCTAAACAAATAAACAAAACAAAACAAAAAAAACCCTTGAAGCTTAATCCTGTGTAATGACAGAGATTGATCTCAAAGATGAGAAAATGTATCTCACCACTTATTTGCAGAACTGGGGAACTATAGGTGTGGAACATATGTGGACTATAAGACTTCATTGCTGAATTGCTTGCTTGGCTTTTTTTATTACAAGGGATGGCTCAATGAGGAGAGAAAGGGTCTGAGATGCATTCATAAATGGAAGTGATATAAAAATGAAAGCAATCAATAACAATTAAAAATCAAATAATTATTTTTAAAGATAAATATATATTTATATATTATATATAAATAATAAAATAAAATTTAATAAAATAATAAATAAAAATTCAAAATCACAATTAAAAAAGAAAACTGGAATTTAGAACTAGCCCCACCTGAACTCAAAAGTAGAAGGGAAGCACCCAAGGCAAGGGATGGGGGTGGAGATCCTAAGGGGAGGGCACAGAAAAATGTCTCAGGGAGATCACATAGTGGGGGCAACAATGCAGAATGGGTGCCTAACTCCCTAGTACAAGAGCCTCCATGATTCCTTGCTGGAGTGGGTTTTCCTCATGCTGTGGTGGGAAGGAAGAGAATGGGTAGAAGAGAGCAGTATATAAAAACACTGGGTTTTTAGTGGCCCTCTCCTACCTTTCTAGGCTTCTTATACTTCACCTCTCCCTTACCCCATTTAGTTCAAGGTCTAGCTACACGGCCTGCTTGTTGGGCAATAGCTGGGCATGGTGGTCCTGCAGAAGTTTCAGAGAACCCTGCTCATCCTGGCTTGGTAATCTTAATGGTTGGGTTCAAATCTTGTCTCATGTTGAAGGAAGAAGAATATTCCAGATAATTCAAAAGGTGAAGACCATGAGGGTTCTCTGCATCCCACTGTTCTGGATACTTACTCAGTTCTGAAGGATTGCCATAAGGCTGAACTCATTTCCCTGTCCCCATACCCCCTTAAAGTCATTAGAGTTTAAGTCCTTAATTGTTGAGGAAGGAGGCAACATCATGGGATCAACTTCATGGGCTCAGTCTAATCCAACTCAATCCAATAAGTGTTTATTAAATGCCCGCTATGTGCCAAGCACTGGGGTCCAGAAATGAAAACAGCTCCTGTTCTCAAGGAGTCCATATTCTCCTTGGGTTGGGGGTGAGGTAGGAGGGAGAGATGTATGTCTTTGAATGGAGTTCTACTACTCTGCCATTCTGGGCAAGCTGATTCATGGGTCCAAATGGTTTTTCATCATTTTTCACCATTCACCTATTCCCTTGTCTCTTCTCCAGCAATTTTACCTTCTTTCTTATCCTGGGGAATAACCTTGCTCCCTGATCTCTGCCTTTGGATCAACTAAGGGCTTTTCTAGACATCTCTTAAGTTTTTACATCCTCTTTTCTGGGTTGTGTGAGTATGTGTATCTCTATGGGAGGGGGTAATTCAACCAAATTTCTCCTCCTTCCACTCCTCTCTGAGCTAGGATAGGTCGCAGGACCAGCTTCAGAGAGACTCTGAAAGGGACTGGGGGTGAGGGGGTCGGTCAGAGAACAAGCTAGTCTGGTAGATCTTGGGGTCACTTAGAGGTCCTAGGGACCTCTAGGCTGGGGTCCCCATCCTCTGTTAAAATGCTCTCCTCCTTCTTTCCCATTTTATCAGCACCCCAGCTCCTCCCTAACTCTGTTCTTGCTCTCTGCCCCAGCCCATGACCTTATTTTTGACTCTTGTTTCTCTTTCTCTCTCTCTCTCTCTCTCTCTCTCTCTCTCTCTCTCTCTCTCTCTCTCTCTCTCTCTTTCTCTCCTCTCTCCTCTCTTCTCCCTCTCTTTTTTTCCCATGTCTAGGCTGACCTCAGAGGAGATACGTACCAGTGGGAACTCATGGGAAACTCTGCCATCAGGAGGAAGCTTGGCCCCAAAACCCAGGGCTGGGAACATCTTGTCACTGTCGTAATCCTGGATGATCTCCCCGACGGCTGTGAGAGCCAGGGCATAGGCATTCAGCTGATACGGGCTCATATAATGCAGGGAAGTAGACTGGGAAGGGTTGCCTACAGAGACAGGGGATGTCAGGCTGACCTGGGCTGATCTGAGAGCAGATCCCCACTGCCATATCCTCCCCTGAAGTCTACCAGAGGCCCCCAAGACCTTTGCAGGCGCTCAAAGTAAAGTCCTTTCCCCACAATAACCCAGATTTGATGCAACTTAATTTAATTCTATTGGACAAACATTTATTAAGCACCTACTTTTAGTTTCAGACACTATGCTGGATGATGGGGGTTCCAAGATAAAAAACCAAAAAGATACCTGCCCTCAAGGAAGTTATATTTTAAGTTCAATGAATTATTATATCCTTTGGCTCTATCTTCATACACATTAAAATTAATAAATCTGTACTGCCTCCATGCATACCATGTCATTCTCCCCTCTCCTGTCCATTTTTACCCTCCCCATCCTGATTAGGTTGTATGTTTGTCCTACATTTTGGAAGAGGACCATGACATCAGGGAGATGATGACATGACTTGGAGTTGACTTGGATTTGTGTAAGGGAGGGCTGTGCAAGGTCACCAGCCTCACTTTCTCCTCTGTAGCCACTTGTGTCCAGTGGCCAGATATTCATCAGGAGGAGTGGAGATGGTCCAGGATGCAATGGGAGACCCTGGCCCTTTTAGGCTAAGGTCTTTTCAAGTTCTCACTTTGAGTGAAATAATGCCCACTCAGCTTGAAGTTCCACTGAAGCACTCTAACCCACCAACCTCACTTCTCTGGATAGGAAGAACTTGCTGCATGTGCACTGTACATGTATTGATCACTGTACACCTTGCATTATGCTCTGATTACTTCATGTGTGTGTGTCTGTCATTATGTCAACTGAATTGTAAGCGCTTTGAGGACAGAAAATAATTCCTCATCTCACCAACAGTGCAGGTCTGGGCAATTCCTAGACTCACAATGAGTACCTATTGTTTCTACCTAAAAGGACTAAGCTTGAACCTGCTAGAAGCTAATTTCAGGCCTGAAAAGATGGTGAGTGAGGATGCCCCCTCACCAGTAATGGAGGGAGATGCTAAACCAGTGAAGCAGCCCAGTCAGGTGAGAGGCAGGGTGGTAGAATGTGCTCTGGACCACACATCAGGAAACACGGCTCCTAGTCCTGCCTCTGATACTGGCCTTTAGAGTAACCCTTGTTCCCCTTACATGTAAAACCAAAGACTGCTGGGATTAGAAGGGACCTCCTCTTACAACCCCCTCATTTTACATGCAGGCCAGTATTAAGTGTGGGAGGTACAAGGAAAGGCAAAAACAGTCCTTGTTCTCAAGGAAATGGAAGAGAAAACATGCAAATGACTATGTATAGAGAAGATATAACCAGGGTCAATGGAAGGTAATCTCAGGGAAGGGAAGGGGCTGGAGGATGGAGAGAAAGATCTTTTGCAGAAAGTGGTATTGGAGTTGAGTCTTAAAGGAGTCCAGGGAAGCTAGGAGCCAGAGATGAGCAGGGGGGGGAAGCATTCTAGGAATAGGGTAGAGTCAGTACAAATGCACAATCAGGGGGATGGAGTATTGTATGGGTGGAACAGCAAGGGGGTGGTGTAACTGGCTCATGGACTAAAAGGGGCAAGGGGGAGGAGAAGTATAAGAAGCCTAGAAAGGCAGGAGAGGGCCATGCAACTTTAAATGCTAAAGAAGGCTTTAAATTGGATCCTACAGGTAATAGGGAGCCACCAGAGATCAGTGATTCAATACAAGGGGGAAAAGGCTAACCATTAAAGGTATATTAAAGAGAAACAGAGGGCAGTTAGGTGCTGCAGTGGACTGAGTACCAGACCTAGAGTCAGGAAGACTAATCTCTGTGAGTTCAAATCCAGCCTCAGACTTACGAGCTGTGTGACCCTGGGCAAGTCACTTACCCCTGTTTGCCTCAGTTTCCTGAACTGGAGAAGCAAATAGCAAACCACTCCAATATCTTTGCCAAGAAAGCCCCAAATGGGGTCACAAAGAGTCAGTCCAATTGAAATAATGGAATGGTACAACAACAAAGGAATAGACTGCCTCTGGAGGTACCAGGTACCTCATTCCTTGTAGTCTTTAGGCGGAGGCTAGATGACCACTTATTAAGGCTGTTAAGGAGAGAATTTCTATTCAGGCTCAGGTTGTGCTGGATGGCTTCTGAGAGTCATTCTATGCCCTACCCAAGGTCACACCAACATGCTCGGTGGCTAATAATAACTTAATGGATTACTCCTCCCCTGTAACCTATTTACACTAAATAGGGGCCTTCTGGCCAAAAGGGCTGAACTAAATGACTTCTAAAGGTCCCTTCCCCCTCTGAAGTCCTTTGTTCTGGAGAGAGAGAGAGGGCCCCGGTAGCTCTGAGTGAGGCCTGGGAAAACTGGAGCCACGCAGGGTGGGTACAGTTCAGAAGGTCCAGAGAAATGAAACAAGGGGCAGGTTGTGAGGCTAATAAAGAACGGATTGTTTAGTGATGGGATGCCTAGTAACTGATGAAACCTGATATCCCAGAGACATAGGCATAAACAAACACAGGCCCAGCTCAGGGGTGTCTAGGAGCCCAAAAGGAGAACAGGGGTCTAAGAGAGCCCAGGAAAAGTAAGGCATGCTAATATAGCTAATAGCTTTCCATCACTTTCAGGTTTACCAAGATACATGTATAGATCACAAATGTAATTTTTAAATATATATTGTTGCTGTTCAATTGTTTCAGTTACGTCTGACTCTTCGTGACCCCATTCGAGTTTTCTTGTCAAAGATACTGGAGTGGTTTGCCATTTTCCTCTCCAGCTCATTTGACAGATGAGGAAACTGAGGTAAACATGGTGAAGTGACTTGCCCAGGGTCACCTAGCAGATAAGTGTTTGCAGTTGGATTTGAACTCAAGAAGATGAGTCTTCCTGACTCTGGGCCCAGAACTCTATCCTCTGTGATATATGTGTGTATATATGTGTGTGACATACACATACATGCATATGTATAAGTTATTGTATGTGTATGTGTGTAGGTATATATATATATGTCATTTGGCAGTGGGATCAGTGCCTGCGAGTAACCACTGCCCTTACATCCTGGATAGGATAAGGAAACTCAGTTTCAAACGATAATTTAAATAATAATAGCAGCTATCTAAAAGGGTTAGTGTGAAAATCAAGTGATAGATATGTATAAACACAATCACTTTCATGTATACATGTATGGACATGTATGGACACATGTGCAAACAAAGCTACATGTATGTTTGTGTATGAGTCAGTATGTATTACACACATATGTATATTATCTCACTTGATCTTCGCACTAGTCCTTTGAGAAAGGTGCTATTATTGCTAAAATTAATTTTTGAGACAATCGCCCCATGTCATCCAGGCTGGAAGGACAGTGGCTCCTCATGGGAGTTTATCCCACCACTGACTGGCTCAGGAATTTTGACCTGCTCCATTTCTGCCCTGGGACAGCTGCCCCTCCATAGGCAGCCTGGTAGCCAGCCCTTCACTCTTGGGAGCTCATCATATTGGTGCCAGGCTTAGTAAGGACACCTAACTGACTTAGCGTTGCTGCCACAACTTAGAATTCCTGAGCCCCAGCGATCCACCAGCCTCTCCAGCAGGAGGGATTACAAGAATGTACCATCAGCCTGAGTCAACAAGTATTACTATTATTTCCCTTTTATAGAGGGGGAAACTGAGGCTCAGAGAGGTTAAATTGCCTGTCCAGGGTCATATAGCTAGTAAGAGATTCAGAAGATAATCAACAAGCAATAATTAACTACCTTCTAAGTACCAGGCAGGGTGCTAGGAAGGAGAGATATAAAAGTGAAACAACCTCTGCCCTCAGAGTGTTTACATTTTACTAACAGGATACAACATGTTTACGGTTAAGCACACAGAAGCTATATAAACCTAATTGCACAGTAATTTGGGTCTAAGATGGGATTTGAATTCAAGTCTTCCTGACTCCAAATCTCATGCTTTCGCCGTTTTGTTCTGCTAGATCTCTTGGCTTCTGAGAGTACATTACTGAGGGCCACAGCACTGAGCCCTGAATTTTTTTTCCTACAGCCAGCTGCTGAGCAGTTTAGGTTCAGAGCAGGTCAGAAAAATGAGAGTGAAGGAAAAACACATTTTCTTAAAAAAAAAAAAAAAAGAATTTCTTGCAGCATGGGTCTCTAAGGATTGCATGCTTAATTATTTTTCCTGGTTCTATCCTACCTACTAACTGGAATGGGAGGTAGCACTCATGGGTTATTTATCCCCCTTTGTTCCCCTCAACCCCACAGGTCGCCATATACCTACCAGGTGGTTCCAAGATGGCAGCAGCTGAGAATGGCTATTAGTATGGATGAGAACACCAGAAGGAATCCTTGGTGATCTCACTCAATATAGAGAAACCCTCCCTATGCCTTGAGAATTTCCTGAATAAATAAATAGAGATGGATTTGACATCCTTGGCTGGACTCTTGATCCCTTGGGCCTTCTAGACTGTGTCAACCTTGGGAGGGAATGCCTACAAGTTATCATTCTTGCTTACAAAGTGGGGAAATTGAGGCAAAAGGAGTACCAAGGATAGGGGACAGTACTTTTCCAGGATCATCCATCAGATTATGTTCAAGAATCAAGTCCTTAGGCCTTTAAATTATATCCCACCCCTCCCCCATTTTCTTTATGCATCAAGGAAATCACTTCTCTACAATCAGTCACTCACCATTGGAGGCAGTAAAGTCAATGGCAACCGTGAAATTGATCTGAGTCCTAGAAGTAGAAAAGTAAGAACAGTTATTACCTGAGAAGGTGTACAGGAGATCACCTGGTACTTCCACATATAGGTTGTGATGTCTAGGGCAAGTCACTTTATATATCTAGGCTTTTCCTCATCTGAAAACAGGGGGACAATAGCCCCCCGTCCGGTCTATATCAAAAGGTGTTTTGTGATAACTGGATGTAGGATATCTTTGTAAACAAAGAACTAAGTAGCTAGGTGACACAGTGGATAGAGTGCCTAGAATCAGGAAGACTCCTCTTCCTGAGTTCAAATCTGGCCTCAGACACTTTCTAGTTACGTGATCCTGGACAAGTCACTTAACCCCATTTGCCTCAGTTTCCTCATTTCTCAAATGAGCTGGAGAAGGAAATGGCGAACCACTCCAGTATCTTTGCCAAGACACTCCAAATGGGGTCCTGAAGATTCTGAAAAGACAGTACAACAGTATCTAGCTGTGAAATCTCTTTGTAAAACAAAACAAAACATATTTATTGTCATCTTTTCCTAGGACCTCCAGAGAGAAACAGGAAGCTGGACAGTTGCTCTCAGTTATGAGTCTGGGCACCTCTAACCTCAGGTGAGAGATGTGGAGGGGGATAAGCTAGAGAAAGTTGAAGAGACTGTTTGAATCACAGGCAAAGTTTGATATCAATCATTTATACCACAGGGTGAATTTGAGTCACCATATCAGATCTTTATCTATGTATCAGAGTAGCCCCAAGATATTTTGGATCTACTCTCTCATTGTGAAATCAAAGTCTCTGCCCTTACGCATGAGGACATTTTTGAGGAAGGAAAACTCTTTTCTATCCTCCAGAAATATGTCAGAAATAATGTTCCAATGGAGCCTCAGATAATATTTCTAGATGAATTAAAAACAAAGGTGAAGGAGACCACATCTTCTCTCTTTCTACTCATGTTTCTGACTGGCTGACTCAATCACTCCTGAGTACCTGGATTGATTGCCAAGCCAGCTTAAGGTATACTGGAATGGTAGGGGAGCCCTTGATCTCCTTCTCTCCCTCTTCTCCCCAAATTCAACACAAAATCTTTGTAATCTGAGTATGGCAAGTGTCTTTTGAGGCTCTCAAAGCAAGAGGTATAGAATAATAATGAGAAAAAGACCTGTGGTTTTAACAAACTCTCCAAGCCTCAGTTTCTTCAACTGTAAAATGAAGGGGTTGGACTACATTGTAGGCCCGCAAAGGTCTCCTGCAGTGCTGGAGCCAGTTCACGCTAGCTCTCTTCAGAATTAATGGTTAAATTTTCACTGAGAGCATTTACACCTGGGAAATAAGTAAACCCTACAAATTATGGCTTGATTTATTGCTTTGCTGAGCAATGAGGAAAATATTCATAATGCAGATCAAACTTAAGAGTGTATCATGCATTTTTTGTTTGGAGAGCCTGTTGTTAAATATTTACCTATGCACCGGATTTTAACTTAGGTCCTCCTGGCTCCAGACCTGGTTCTTTACCCACTGTGCCATCCAGCTAACCCTACCTGAGTAATTGTGAGCAAGTCCTGTAACTCTGATAATGGCATCAAGGTATACTGGAAAGAACTGCATTGGGAACCAAGATCAAGGTCCCTTCCTAAGGTCTGTCTCCAGGCCCTGCTCCTTACTAGCTGTGTAAATAGGATAATAGGGTAGGTGACAGATTTAGAGATGAAAAAGACCTTGGCCAAAGGTCATCTAGTCCAACACTCGAATTTTACAGAGGAGGAAGTTGATGCCCAAAGAAATTAATTGATTTCCCCAAGGTCACACAGGTAACAAAATAACTGAGATAGAATTCAAATCCAGGTTCGTTCCTAGGACTCTGTTTCCCCATGTGTAAAATACGAATTTTGAACCAGATGACTTCTTCATTTCGCTCTACCTCTGAATTTTATGATTCTGTAAAGTACAGATGGGGATCCTGATGGGATATAGAGACCTAGCTGTGGAAGCATATCTGCCATGTCAGAGGCAGCATGGTATAGTGGAATAAGGATTAGACTTAGAGACAATATAACTTTGGGCTCAAATCACACTTTCTGACCCTCAGTCTATTGTCTCTGCACCTCATTTTCCTTATCTGTAAAAATTAGGGGACTGGATTTGATGACTTTTAGGGTCCCCCCCACCTCTATATTTCTATGATGTGTAATGCCTCCTGTGGGTGAGGAGCAAAGCCCTGGTACTGGGTTGGCATTTCCTCTTTACCTAGAGAAAACAACCTGCCAACACCCTAGCTCCCAAAGGTGCAGTCCGTCAGAATGGCCAGATGGTATGATAGGAGGATGATGAGACCCAGGGGTAATAATCACGATGGAAACTCAAAGAAGGAAAGCCCATGGAGACACTCCCATCTTACTCCATGCCTGGGCAGGCCTTTCATGAGGGACTTGGCAAATAGGCTCTCACAGTTGGAGAGGACCTTAGGGACCATCTGGTTCAACTTTTTCATTCTACAGTGGAAAACACTGACACCTGTGCCCTTCCACAGTGCCAGGAGCAGCAGTTTTGGCCAACTGGGCCTTGTTTTACTGGAGGCTTTGACTGTTGAACTCTAGTGAGAACAGCTGGTTTGGAGACAAAAGACTTGGGTTTGAATCCTGAGTCTATGACCAGCTGTGTGACCTCAGACACAGCTTCTGGGCTTCAGCCTCCATGAGCAAAATGAGTGGGCTTTGGACCAGATGACCTCAAAGGTCCTTCCAGCTCTAACATTCTCTGTTCCTAAGAAACTTGACTTCAGACTGCATGGAAATGGTGGAGAGAAAGCTGACCATGTAGCCAGAAGACCTGGGTTTGAATTCTAAGTCTTCCATTTAGTAGCTATCAGACTTCAGGACACTCAGGTAACCTCCTAGAGACTCAGTTCATCATCTGTAAAATTAAGGGGTTGGACTAGGGGACACCCTGACATCCCTTCTGGCACCAGATCTGAGGTCTTAAGCCCTCTCACTTTTAATTTTTCCCTCAAGACAGTCTCATGGGGGTGGAGAGGACAGGTAGGATTATGAAACCATTTTGATGAGGGACTTTTATTAACAGGTATATTTTGATGAAGGCAAAAAGGAAGCAAAAGGTCTAGAGCACTGGGTGTTTGCTACCCTGGGAGAGCAATTTCAGATAAGGGACCGGAAATGTGCATCTTGGTCAGAATGAGGACATTGAGTGCCCAGCTAAAGGGACCAGAAGAACCTAGATGTAGAAGGAAGCTTGGAAACCAACTAGAACTTGGAAAGTCAGAGGCCAGCCCGTTCTACTCCCCCATTTTACAGATGAGGAAACGGAGGCCAAAGGAAATTGTGAGTTCAGTATTCTTTTCTTGGACGGGTGAATGAATGAGCACTGGCAGGGACCAGCTCTGAGTGTAGTGATGAGTTTGACCCAAATGCCTCCCACCTTCAATGTGACTGGGCAGGCACTTATGCTAGGAGGAGGAGGGGTCCAGGAGATGGGGACTAGGAGCCAGACTCTGTCCTTTCCCTGTACTCCAAAGCATGCAGGCAGCCTTGCCACTGCAATGACCCAAGAGCTTTGGGCTGGGAGCTGCCTCCAACTACCTCATTGTCCTTTCCCCTAGTGATCTGTTTCTTGCCCTGCCCTGGGACACAGGGGAAGCTTCTCCCTAAGGCAATTTCACGATTACCTCACAAGCTCCTGGGTGCTGGTGCCTTTTTTTTGTCTTTCTTTCCCTTGATTCCCAAGTAGCTCCTTTTCTGGGGTTGTTTTGCTTTGTTTTGGTTTTTGTTTTCATCTGAACCTGTGATTTTTCCCAGATGGGGAACTCCTGGTATGAAAACATCCTTCACTGATGCAGATCAGCAATTCATCTGGAATATCATCTTAGAGGAGGAGTACTTAACCTTTTTTGTATCATGGCCCCCTCTGGTTGTCATCACCAGACAACCAATAGACTCAGTTTTCTTATCTATAAAATCAGGAATTTGGACTAGACAGCCGCTGAAGGCCCCCTCCAGTTCTGGAGATCCTCCAAGCTTCCCTCTAGATCCGTGTTTCTATAATCCCTTTATCTGGGCACTCAATGCTCTTATTCTTCCTTTGACCTCTGGTAGAGTCTATGAACCCTTTCCCAGAATAATGCTTTTAAATAATTGAGTTGTTGCTCATTCCTGTCTGACTCTTTGTGACTCCATTCAATGTTTTCTTGGCAGAGATGCTAGAGTGGTTTGCCATTTCCCCCTTCAGTTCTTTTTACAGATGAAGAAACTGAGGCAAAGAGGATTAAATGACTTGCCCAGGGTCACACAGTTAGTAAGTGCCTGAGGTCACATTTGAACTCAGATCATCCTGACTCCATTTCCAGGTGTCATTTAGCTGCCTTTAGATAATTGAAAGAAATGCTAAATTTCAGTTAGAGGTTGATTTTTGAAGGCTAATAATTTGAAGATGTAATTTTTTTCTACCATTCAAGCACACAGACACCTCTGAAATCTCTCCATGGGCTCCCACCCAGGATATGAATTCTTGTCTTGGATTGTTGCTTGGCCCACTGAAAAGTTAGGTGACTTGCCCCAGGGTCATCTAAGCAGAGTGCTTCAAAAGCTGGACTTGAACCCCAAAGCTACCTACCTCCAAGGGTGGCTTTCTGTCCAATACCTTATGATACCTCTGTCTAGGCTTCCTCAATTCCTGTCCTGTCTGTTTGTATTTGTGATCCCCTGCTTCTCTCTGCCCTCCAGTAACCACAGACTCCTTCATTCCTATCTTGCCTATCTTGCTTCCTGACCCCCTTCTTCTCCTTGACCCTTGCTGGTTGTGTCTTCCTTAATTTCTAGCTTGTCCATTTAGATTCCTGATCCCCAGCTTTTCCTCTAGCAAGTTCATGTACCCTGACTCCTGCCTGCCTAACCAATCCTCCGATGACCTGCTGACCTGTGGATAATACTTCTGCTCACTCGTTCAGCTCTGGTGTTCTCAGATCCTTCCCACCTTCCCAGCATAAAGACCCTCATTTGCGTTGGCCCCTGGTATCTACACACCCTGTGACTGCTGCCTCTTGCCTGGTGACCATCTCAACCTTGGGGTCTGCAGCTCTTTGTGGGCTATAGTGGGCTATGAGGCTTAGGTACTTGTTTATGTTGCTGTTCAGTCATTTTTCATGACCCCATTGGGGGTTTTCTTGTCAGAGATACTGGAGTGGTTTGCTTTTTCCATCTCCCACAAATTTTACAGATGAGGAAACTGAGGCAAACAGGGTTAAGTGACTTGCCCAAGTTCACACAGATAAGAGTCTGAAGCCAGATTTGAACTCAGGAAGATGAGTCTGACTCCAGGCTCAGCATCCTATGCAATATGACACTACCTACCTACCCACTGGTCATGCTTGACTTGTGTTGGACTCTTTGTTACCCCATTTGGGGTTTTCTTGGCAAAGATACTGAAGAATACTTTGTCATTTCCTTCTCCAGTTCATTTTGGAAATGAACAAATAGACGAGGAAGTTAAGACTAACAGAGTTAAGTGACTTGCTCAGGGTCACACAGCTGATAAGTGTCTGAGGGCAGATTTGGACTCAGGAATGCCTTGGCACTCTATCTACTGGGATGTGAATCTATACCTCCAAACAGAGACCGGAACACCTAGGGAGCTTCCTCTCTGAGCCTTGTGTCTGGTGCCATGGACTACAAGGACAGTCGACATTTATTTTAAGTACAGGTCATTCTCAAATCCCAAACATTTGAGGATATCCTTCAAAATCAGTCAGACCAGTGATGCAAGGTACCACCTTGGCCCAGAGTGACCTAGACCCAAATGCACATGGGGGATACCTGGAACTCAGCATTTGGGAACTCATACAACTTTTAAGTCCAGCATGTAAGGAGCCCCTCTCTCACCCTCCTTTGATATAATCCAAGAATGTGCATTCTGACTCCACTGCGAAGGACAGTAGCGTTACCTTGGGGGAAAAAAAGGAAAGCATCCGTTAGCATGATGGGTATGACCATGAAGCAGGGTTAGATTTGAGGACTGGATGGTTGGGTTCCCCCACTCAATCAAAAAACTTTTATTCAGCTCCTATTACATGTCAGACTTTGGGTTAGAAGCTGGGGACATACATACATAAATGAAACACATCTGCCCTCAAGAAATTTATTTTTTAATGAGGGGAGATAACACATCCAGGTCTCCCCTTACTTTTCTGTTCAATCCAATTTAATTGAACACACGTTGATTAGGCCCGCCTGAATGCAAAGCCCATGGGGAGGTTCAAAACTTGAGGCTTACAGCTTAGAAAATGGTGAAATATATTGCAGATTGGTACAAAGCATGCTAATGCATGATTGGGTATATTAAAGAGAGAGACGAATGAGATGGGAGGGAGAGGTCATTACAAGTAGAAGAGGGAAGGGAGCATAGGCAGCATTTGAACTAGGCTCCTTAAAAGAGGTACAAGAATTCATCAGACAAAGAGGAAGAGGGAAAACATCCTTAGAATGCTGTGGGAGGTAACCCCCAGGCTGTGTAGATCAGGATTTCACCAAATTCCCCCCACTCTGAGGGGAGTATTGGCCTTTTAAATCTCCACCTCAAGGTCAAGAAGTTTGTTTTGCCTTTACAACTATCTGCCCCCCAAAACCCTCTATCTCAAATACCCATCTCTATCTCCTCTTACAAGTAACCTTCTTCATTTCTATCTTTGCTGCTTGTAATGTTCAGTTGTTTTAGTCATATCTGACTCTTCGTGACTCCATTTGGGGTTTTCTTGGCAAAGATACTGGAGTGGGTTGTCATTTCCTTTTCTAGCTCATTTTACAAATAAAGAAACTGGAGCAAACAAGGTTAAGTGACTTGCCCAGAGTCACATAACTACTAAATGTCTGAGGCCAGATTTGAACTCAGGAAGATGAGCCTTCTTGACTCCAAGCCTGGAGCACTATCCACAGCACCAACTCGTTGCCCTTGGGTATAAATTGTCCCAGTCCAAAATATATTTGTATCAATCCATTCCAGGAGTCCCTGGAAAATACTGCCCTACAGAATTGGAAAGTGAAGGGATGCCTGTCCACTGGGGGACAGCTGAACGAGTTATGGTAAATGAATGTGATGGAACGCAAATTATTGTGCTGTAGGAAATGATGACTGTGAAAAGGGATATTTTCAGAGAAACCTAAAAAGCCTTCTATGAACTGATGCAGAGTGAACTGAACAGAACTAGGAGAACAGTTTATGGAATGACAATATATTATAATGATAAACAACTATGAAAAGCTTAAGAACTCTGATCATCTCTAATTATCACAGTGAACAATCCTGACTCCCCAGGATTGATGAAATAGATAACCCACCTCCATTGAGAAATACTTTTTTTTATGCAGTCAATGTGGGATTTGTTTTGCTTGACTATACATGTTTGTAAAAAAAGTTTTGTTTTGTTTTGTTTCTTTCTCACAGATAGGAGTGGGGCAGAGAGAAGAAAGAAGGGAGGAGTATGGGAAGGAGAGAAAAAAAGCCAAGAAATTTTTTAAAGGGAAAGTACCATCCTACACCAGCCAATAGATCCCTAAACCTGGGTTTCTGTGTCTGACTGGAACCAATGGGGATAGGGTAGAGGAGGATGTGGGTAATCTCCTTCACAAACTAGGATGGGCCCCTCCCATGGCTTCCCTTTATAAACCCACCATAAATATCCAAGCAGGAATTTATACTTTAAGAAATGGGGATTGGACTTGAGATTTCAGTGATATGAGGAATTCCCAGGTGAGGAACTTCCTCCTACTAAGGCAGATTAGCACCTTTTAATCTTAAAAAAATCACCTAGAGCACTGTTAAATGACTGTCTTAGAACCAGTTTGTGTCAAAAGCAGGAAATGAATTCAGGTCTTCCTGCCTCTGAGGCCACTATACTGCACTGCCTCCTGTGTCTTACATCTACTGATATTCTCAGGCTATTTCACATCTCAGAGGAAGGGGTTCCCTCTATCTCCCACTGACTTGTGAACTCATCCTAAATTTGCTCTTTTCAGTTTCTGGAGGTAGCCCCACCAGCATCTCATCCCAGAATCTGGTAACCAAGGGCCTGTTCTTGTCTTCCATTACAGCCTTCATCTTTCAGGCTCCTCTTCTTTGCAATCTCTGTTCTTCCAAACTGAAGAGTCCTAGCCTTTCAGTCTGTCTTCATACCATCCAGTGGGAGGGTGAGGAATGGTAGGGAAACAAAATTCTTCTCTCCAAGAACTCTGTTGAAGGAAACCCTTGCCCCAGAACCTAAGAAATCCATATGCATTCTCATTTAGCAAGCATCTACTCAATGTAAGGCTCAGAGTCCACAAGTTCAGGATTTATGACACCAAGGACAGGTGCCAGTCAGCAATTTATCTTTGCCCTACATAGCAGGAAAGAGCTGGCCAAGTAACTAAATGAATGTAAGGGATGGTATGGAGAGACCTTCAACCTATTTAAAGGAACCAGCTCTTTCCAAAGCATTCTACTCTTCAAGGGATATCCTTCTCTGCTCATAGGGTAGATTCATCAAAACCTTCATTTGTACATCACTGCTCAGGGTTCTTCTCTATAGACACACCTGGACATATCAAAGAAACCCAGAACCACAAAGACCTCAGAGGTGTAATCAAACTGTCACCCCCGTGCATGGAATGTGAGGCTGAGAAAGAAGCTGAGAAGATATGTGGTGTGCATCCTGTACCTGAGCAAGAATTTCTTCTACATTCTTTAATAAGAGCTCACATCTGTCAGCATCTGCTTGTAGATGTCCAGTCAGAAACAACCTACTGGGAGCTAGCTGGGGATAGAGAGTGGAGCACTTGCTCTGGAATCAATAAGATGTGAGTTCATAATCCTGCCTCAATCACTTACAATGTGACTCTGGGCAAGTCACTTAACGGCTGACTGCCTTGGTTTCCTCATCTGTAAAATTATGATAATAGCACCTACCTCCCAAGGTTGTTGCCTGGATCAAATGAGATAATATTTTTTAAACACTTTGCAGACTGTTAAAGCGCTATATAAATGTAAGTTGATATCACAACTCCCCCAGGGCAGCCTGTTCCACATCAGGACAGCTGTAAAATGAACTTTTTTCTTACACTGATCCTAAATCTGCCTTTCTGAAATTGAAATGCTCTCAAGTGGCCATGTAGGCACTGCATAAGGGATCTTGGAATGTTCAGCCTAAAAAAGAGGAGATTCATGGGAGACATCATAGAAGTACTTAAATATTTGAAGGTCTGTGACCCGGAAGAAGAAATAGACTTGGCCTCAGAAGGGTCCCAGGATTTTAGATACAGAGCTGGACAGCTCCTGAAAGGCCATCTGAAACAAGCCCTCAGTTTACAGATGGAGAAACTGAGGCCCAGGAGAATAGTGTTGTTATAATTACTATTAACTAGCATTTATATAGTTTAAAGTTCACAAAGCACTTTACAAATGATATCTACATACATTTGTTACAAGAGTTGTGCTTTTCTTTCTTTTTTTTTTTCCAAATGGAGTGGAGAGAGGAGGGAGAGAAAATTAGTTTTAGTTAATTGGAAAAAATTTTAATTTAATTTTTTTAAAAAACAAGGAGTAGGCTGCCCTGGGGCAGCAGTGGGTGGGTCTTTACTGGAGGTCTTCAAGAGGAGGCTAGACAATTATGTCTTGAGTTTATAGTTGAGGGAATTCTGATTCTGCCATGGGTTGACCGAGGTGGCTTCGGAGGGTCCTATGAACTCTCAAATTTTGTGATTTAGTGAGACCTTCCAGTGAACTCACTACTTCAGAGGGAGTGAGCAATAAGGTTGCCTCCCTTTAAAAAAAAGTCGGGCTCATAGCTAATTAGCCAAGATTACTGAGTTTCCGGGAGGGGACCCACTGCATGGCTTCATAGAAGACCACCCATGGGGAGGGGGTGTAGTTCCTGGCTGGTTTTGTGAGACTTTCAAGAGCTGCCCCCCCGACCCCCAGTGGGGATCCCCCGGGGCTCTGGGTTTCTCTGAGATCCTCCCCCAGTCCCTTTGATGTGCCTCCATGTGCCTAGCAGGTCTCCTCCTGGGCTGCTCTGTGTCAAACAGATGTAGAGAGCTTAGCTGAGTCCCGTACTGCTGAGAAGGCCCCATGGGAATTTTCTTGCCCAAATTTCATCCTGAAACAGGTTGCCTGTTGTCTCTGTCATCTCCCGGGAGGTTGCTCCATTGGCAGACCCCTCCACCCCTGCCTTTCTCCCCATCCTTCCCAGCTCCAGCTCCCATGTTCAGCACACCAGGGCTACTTGGTGCCTGACACACTGTAGGATTCAGAATGTCTCCCCTCGGCCCCAGAGGGAGAAAGGAGAGGGATGGGCTGGGTGTGGGGAAAGGGGGACTCACTGTGCCAGAGTTCAGGTATTTCTTTTTCTTCATTTTCTTTTTCGGGTTAACCACCTGGAGGAGGGAACAGTTGGAGGGTCAGAGAGGAAGGTGACACTTCCTGCAGTACGTGGAGTTTATCTGCTCCCTCTGCCCCCTACCCATGACAAGGTCATGCCTCTGAGGGCAACACAGCTCTAAACACACAGGGAAGAACCTCATCACTCACCTCCTCAACACATACCCTCAGGTCCATTCAGGACTTTCTCCTCTAACTATCACAACACACCATTGGATCATAGATTTAAAGATGGAAAGGACAATCCCAGCATTTTGCAGATGGAGAGACTGAGGCCCAGAGAGATGAAGTGACTTAGGATCATGGATCCAAAATCTAAAGCTGCAAGAGATTTAGGGGCTTTCGTAACTAATTTCTTCTTTTTATAGTTGTAGAAACTGAGGCCCACAGAGGTCAAGTGACTTGCCCAAGGTCACACATGTAATAAGTGAGAGTTGAGATTCAAGCCTAGATCCTCTAAATTTAATTTTTGATCCCCTTCCCTTGTGCCTTGTTATTGGAAGCATCTTCATTTTTGCCTCCATATTTTTGGCTGTTTCTTCTACAAAGAATGCCCTTGCTTTCCCCTGTTCCTACCATATATTGTTCACCTTTCAAGGCTCAGTTAAAAAGCTACTCCATCCATGAAGCCCTCCCTGATTTTCCCAGACCTCTTTGGAACTCCTGCTATATTCACTATTAATATCACACCCTGAAGACAGCCTACTAAGGTGGCTACAGAACTGGCCTCAAGGTCAAGATCTGAGTTTGAATCCTTAACCTCAGTGCCCCAGGCAGTTATCTAAGACAATAAATGACTAAGTACAAACTCATCTGTCTTGGTAGAATAAGTTCCTCACCAACAGCTCCCTGAAGTAAGGACATAACAAGTCCAGTTTTAAAAATCACACAGTACAATATTTTATTTTCAACTGTGGACAATATTGTCATCCCTGGACTTCCGAGGGCGCGGGCTGGAGTTTTTTTTTCCTGCTGTTTTAGCTTAGGCCTGGAATATGGCTAGGTGGACTAGATGCCAGGGAGGGGGCACAGGAGATAGGGTACCAGGCTTGAGTCAGGAAGATCTGAGTTAAAATCCAGCCTCAGACACTTACTAGCTGTGTGACTCTGGGCAAGTCTCTTCACCCCATTTGCCTCAGTTTCCTCATCTGTAAAATGAGCTGGAGAAGGAAATGGCAAACCACTACAGTATCTTTGCTCAGAAAACCCCAAATGGAGCCATGATGAGTCAGATATGACCAAAACCAAATGATAAACAACAGCAGGGAATAGACCTGTCATTTCATAGGGAACTCTCTGAGGTGGAAATCTACCAATACAGATCAGGGCTTTTCTGCAAACTCTAGTCTTAGTTGCCTAGAGCACTGAAGTTTAAGTGATTTGCCCAGGGTCACACAGCCAACATGTGTCAGAAGTGAAATTTGAACTCGGGTCTTCCTGACCCCAAAGTAGGCTCCCTATCTACTAAGTCAGTCTATACCTCTGAATGAAATAATACCTTATACTTGCATACTGCTTTATACATATAGGATCATAGGACTTAGGAATTAAAGGGGTCTTAGAGATCACAGAATTCTGAATCTAGAACTGAGACTTCAGAGGCAATCTAACCCAACACCTTCATTTTACGTTTTATAGGCAACTAGGACCCGAGTAAGTGAAATGACTTGCCCAAGGTCACACAGGCAGTAGTAAGAGAGTCCTCTCCAGATCCAATGTATAATCTAGTCTAAACTCCTAAATCTGAACCCATCCTCAAACTCCAGAACCAATGTACAGCCCCAGTCTGACTTCCTCATCTGAGCTGAGACCAAGAGAGGTCAAGTGACTTGGCCAAAGTTATCCAGGTATTAAGGAGGAGATGTATGATTTGAATCCAAGGTCCCTCATTCCAAACCAGAGCTATAACCAGAAGTTCTGGCATCCTGAACAAACATCACAAAAATATTCTCATTTTTTCCAAAATAAACTCCATTAAGAGGGATAGGACAGAGAGTCCCCATTCCATAATAGGGGGACAGAGAGTCTAGACATAGGTCTCCTTGAGCAGAAATACCTCAAGGCTATTACTGGGTAAGCCAACCTAGGGAGAGAGAACAGGATAGGGTTGGACAATGGAGGAACATCCATGGGCCATGGATGGTGGGGCTGGTGTTGGGGGGGGGAGGATGAGGAAGCACTAACATATCATAGTTTCCTATTTCACTAATAAAAAGGTGCTAAACAGTTATTTCTTAAGCTACTGAATGAATACAAATGCTGTGAATGCCCTGTGAATGTGGACACCCTGGCCCAAAGCTCCACTTGCTCTGCCTTAGTTACACTTTTGCTCCAAATCAAGTACTACTCCTTACTTTCCCCATATCTTTTATGTTGACTCTCATTTGATTTTCACAAGTTCTTACAATTTCAAAAGTATGCTTCTATATATTTTGGTTATATGTATTTAAACATTTCACTAACTCATCAAGAAAATGTCCACAAATTCTTCATCACATCTCAGTGTCTTATAAACATAATAATCTCTCATTTATGTTTTTTTTTCTGTTTCTCTGATTATTTCCTCATTATAGCCCTGTAGGCTTTCATTCTAGACTCCTACTTTCTTATATGGGAATATTATACATCAGAAAATTGAATGATGCACAGAGTAGTTGAGCATTTTGTCCATGATCACACACCTGTTTTGTAGCAGAGCTGACTTCCTGAGGTCTAGTTCAAACGCTTCCATTCAACTCAACAAGTCTGGATACTTACTTTGCAAAAGGCCTGAGGGAAGATACAGTGATGACCCAGATACCAGTCTGTCCTCAAAGAGTTTAAAATTCAGCAGAAGAAATGGAACTGAATTGAGAATGCTGACCTTGGGATCATCGTCCCTGAGTTTAAAGTTTATTTCTGTCCATTTGTCTTGTGTGACCTTGGACAAGTCACTTAACTCATCTGGGCCTCTGTTTTCTCATCTCAAAATGAGGGGCTAGACCAGATGGACTCTGAAATCCTACCAGCTTTAAATTTGTGATGATAAATCATCCAAGTAGTTATAAAACAGTATGTTGTTGTTATTGTGTCATTTCAGTCATATCTCCATGACCCGATTTGGGGTTTTCTTGGCAAAGACATCAGAGTGGTTTGCCATTTCCTTCTCTAGCTCATTTTACAGATGAGGAAACTGAGGCATACAGGGTTAAGTGACTGGACCAGGGTCACACAGCTAGTAAGTATCTGAGGCCACATTTGAATTCAGGTCTTCCTGACTCCAGTCCTGGCACTATCTATCCACTGTTCCACCCAGCTGCCCATCAGATATGTGCCTAGCACATAGTAGTTGCTTAATAAATGCTTAATGATTGAGAGGATCAAGATAGGCTTCCTGTAGGAGGTAGTACTTGAACTAATGGAAACTGGAGGAAGTCAGGGAGTATATGAGGTAAAGATGAATAGGAAGCGTATTCCTGAACTGGAAAATGGCATGAGCAAAGGCACAGAGGCTAAAGAGGCACCATTATCTGCAGGGAACAGCAAGTAATGATGTGAGTTTCATCACTTAATCTGGCTAAGAACCATGGTGATTGGGGGCAGCTAGTTGGTGCAGTAAATAGAGCAAAGGCCCTGGAATCAGGGGGACCTGAGTTCAAATCTGGCCTTTGACACTTGATGCTTAACTAGCTGTGTGTGACCTTGGACAAGTCACTTGACCCTGATTGCCTTGCCTTCCCCCCTCCAAATAAAATATAAAGAACTGACAATAAGTTTTGTTTTGCAGCTAGCAATTTGTCACACATGGGTCAAAGAGGCCTGGAAGGCTGTTGCCTCACAGGCTAGTTTTCCCCAAGAAGACAAGGAAACCATCATCAAAATTTAATTGATCCAGGGGGCTTAGGCTTGAACTACTGGTGAAGCTTCCCCATCATCTAAGGTATAAAAGCCCAGTCCAGAAAGGGCTCATCAAGCTTGATGGATTTCCCACTGGCCTGTGAGTCAACCTACCCTTCTGATTTATCTCTTGATCTTAGAGAGGATGAAAGATGCTGTACTCAAATGAACTAATCATAGACTCGAGGAACAGTATTTTGGCAACTGTGCAGAAGCAGGATTTAGGGAGGGCATCACGGCAGTGGTCCAGGTAAGAGGGCACGAGGATCTGAGCTAGCACTGGCCAAAAGGGCCTTGGAGGTGCCTTCCAAATCTGGGTCTATTATCCTATGAAGAGGTAAGAGAATGGAGAACATGGGAGGGGACAATGTCAAGGGCACCAGTGGAGGGGCTGCTATTTGTAAGGATTTATCTACTGAGAGGGAAGCTGATATAGTCACCTATGTGACTGGAGACAGGAGACAGATGTGAGATAGAACACGCAGACTCAGTAAGAATTGGTAACTGATTGGACACTCTTGAAGAATTAAGAATGGAGGCATCTCCAAGGTACAAACCTGGGTAACTGGAAGAATGGTGGTAGAAATAGGGAAATAAGGAAGAAAAAAAGGTTGAGATGAGTTTTCTTTTAGAAGGAAGGCCACAAGCATTTATGAAGTGCCTACTATATATCAGGCATTGTGCTAAGCACTTTACAAATGTCTCATTTGATCCCTGGGAAATGGGTGCTATCATTATAGCCATTTTACAGAGGGGTAAACTAAGGCAGATAGAAATTGAATGACTTGTCCAAGGTCATACTACTATTAAGTGGCAGAAGCAGGTTTTCTGTCTCAAGACCTAGAACTCTATCCACTGCAACATCTAGCTACTTCTGTATAGTGATCATAGGATCAGAGGTGTGGAACCTGTGGCCTCTAGACCACATGAGGCCCTCTAGATCCTCAAGTGCAGCCCTTTGACTGAATCCAAACTTCACAGTAGTTTGCAGTAGGCTGCACTTGAGGACCTACAGGGCCACATGTGGCCTGGAGGCTGCAGGTTCCCCACTCCTGTTAGATGAACCCCTAGGAGCTGATGAGATCACAGGTGTAAACATAGAGGCAGACAGAAGCAGAGATGCAGACAAACAGATAAAGTTAGAGAGAGAGAGAGACTGAAAGAGAAAGAGACAGAAAAACTGAGACAGAGCAGCTAGATTGAAAGAGGAAAAGAAAAAGAGAGAAGGCTCAAGATAAAGGCCAAGGGATACCATCAACAGTGGGTAGGGTATGGATGACAACAAAGGAGACTGAGGGGTGTCTGGAGGAGAGCCAGGAAAGAACAGTGTCTTGAAAGCCTAGGAAAACGGGGTGGTGAACAGTGTCAAATGCAGTGGATAGACTAATATTGGACCTGAAGTCAGAAAGACCTGAGTTCAAATTCTGCCTCAGACACCTGCCATCTGTGTGACCCTGATCAAAGTCACATGACCTTTCTCTAAGTCTCAGTTTCTTCATCTGTAAAAAGGAGATAATAGCACCTCAGAGGGTTATTGTGAGAATCAAACAAGATAATATCTATAAAGCACTTTGTAAACCTTCAAGGGCACTATAAAGGATACTTATCATTATTCAGAGAAGTGAAGGGTAACATCTGAGAAAAAAGTTACTTGGAAATCTTGAAGAGAAAAATTTCATTTGAATGAAGAGATTATAAGCCAGGCTGCAAAGGGTTGAGAAATGAGTGGGAGGTGACAGAGAAGGCAGCTTTTTCTAGGAGTCTGGCTGTGAACAGCAGGATAGCTTGAGGGGATGGCAAGGTCTAGGGAAGAGTTTTTTTTAAGGATGGGTGTGATCTGGGCATGTTGGTAAGCAGTAGGGAAGGAGTCAATGGATAAGGAAAGACTGAAAATTAGACCTAAGGGCTGAACAAGAGGGTCTCTCAGATCCCTGCCAGCTCTAAATCTATGAACGGAGGATCCTAGGTCTGAAGAGGCAAGCAGGGTCACACAGGGTCATACAGGAGAGAACTTGGGGTTTGCAAGGAGTCATCTGCAGAGGGGTAGAGGTTGATCACTAAGGGTAGAGAAAAAAATGAGAAGAGGGGAAAGCAAGGGGAGGATTTTGGGGAAAAGTCTATGCTAAGAAGGTTGGAAGATACGCTCATACACACAGAGAATGAATGACATATGCTGTCAATACATTATATAACATGTAAGTTACGAAATTTTTGTGCACAGAGACCCAGAACAGGTAGATTCACATTCGCTGAGAAAGGCAATTTATTTGAGCAAGTTACAGAGGAGATGGTTAATATGATGAATGGCTAACTAGCTGGGTAACCTCTGTTAAGCTTCTTCACCTCTATGCACCCCAGCTTTCTCCTCTGTAAAATTAGGGGGTTGACTAGCTCCATCACAACCCCTTCCCACTTTCCCCAGGGAGGAAGGTCTAAAGGACTAGGATACATACAGAGGACCAGCTCCCTCTAGGGGCCTCTGGGATGTAACACAGAGCTCCCACAAACATTCTCTATTCTCCATCTCCTGTCTCTTGGGATGGCATGGAGAATTGCCCAAAGCAGGCAACTGCTGAGTGCCAGGGCCAGGATTTAACCCAAACTTCATCATTCTACAACACTATACATAGCATTGTTATCAGCAGGGAATTGCTGCCCCCCTCCCCCTCCCAGGAGCACAGTGGCTTTCTGGAGACTCCCCAAGGTCTCTACTGGACCTGCACAGAGGGTAACTTTCTGAGAGGCAGATTGGGGAGGAAAATGGAATTCTCTAGTTTAGAGAGTTTAGTTGAACAAGCTTCATGTCCTAAAGTGAAGTTTATTGAAAAACCCACAATCAGGAGGACTTTTGTTTTCCATTGAGGGATCAAGGCCTCCCATGGGTATAGGATTCTAGATATTCTGACCTTCCCTCATCATCTGATCCCAGAAAAGACTAAATAAGAGCCCAAAGAGACACTGGTCTCATCTCCCACTCCCTTCAGAGGCAGAGAACATAAAAAGTAAACCTCATTTAAGAAATATAAAAAATTAGGATGTTGACCTACTTATCCCCTTTGATCCCTACATGTATTTAGTGACCACCTAGTAGGTGTTCAGACCTGTGCTAGGTCCAGTGAGGAACATGGGTCAAGAAGAAAGTGTAGCCCCTGTCCTCAAGGGGCTCATAGTCTTTTGGAGGAGAGGAGATACACAAAACCACTAAAGGACAACAAAAACCACCCCAGGAGCCCTGGGTTCAAGTCTCACATCTAACATGCATATTGGCTGTGTAATCATTTAAACTCTCAGTCATCTAGTCAATTCTCAAAGACTATGAGTTGTAGAAAAGTGGCTGACCTGCCTAATTAAAGGGGAATTCTTAATTGGGAATAATTTATACCAATGGAATCAGAGGTCTAATGCAAAAGACCCCGCAAAACCCATCACTTAAAGATAGAAGTCCTACATCCAAATCTAGGTTCTGACACCTAGTAGCCATGCATTCTGGGGAAATTGTTTCACTTCTTGGAATCTCAGAGTGTTTATATATGTGTGCATGTGTGTATGTATTATATACACATACATGTATATACACACAATGTATTATGCACGTGTGTATACATGTGTGTATATATATGATGCCTGTATATACATATATGTATAAGCATGTGTACATATATGTGTATAAAAGGCTGCTTGACCTAATCAAGGGTCAGGTAGAACTTAGTTCAAATCCTGACTCTGTATCACATAGCATAGCACTTTATAAATTGTGTTTATTGATTGAGTGACTGACTGAAATATACTAGCTGAGTGACCATGAGAGAGCTAACCTCTTAGGTCAGCCCCAGACAGGTCCCTAAGACTGCAAATTATAAGAGAATTCCTCAACCCAGGAATTCCTTATAAAACCATAGATTGAATCCTTATTCTTCACATATGATAAAGTGAGGTGATTATTGAAGCTAAGTACAGAAAGAGTTCAGAAAAGGGTGGGGAAGATCAATGGAACTGGAGGAGGGGGCAGAGAGCTCCATGGAGGAAATGGAACTTGAGCTGAGCCTCAAATGATGTGTAGGATTTGACTCTACATAGAAGGGGTAGTGCATTAAAGGTGGAAGGGAATGACATGGGCAAAGGTTCAGAGGTAGGAATTAAACTGATGAGGCAAGAGTAGTCAGAATTATATCTATTTTTATAGAGGAAGAAGTCAAGTCCCAAAGAGGAAAAATTATCTGATCAAAGCCACCCAGGGAGTAAGTAACTGTACTACGAATAGAACTCAGGTCTTCTTGCTCTCCCACCTGGTGCTTCCCCCTACCCACCCCGTTCCCGTTCCTAGAAAATAAAATATTTCATTGTTGTTCAGACCTTTTCAGTCATGTCTGACTCTGTGTGACCCCTTTTGGAGTTTTCTTGGCAAAGATACCATAGTGGTTTGACATTTCCTTCTATAGCTCATTTTACAGATGAGGAACTGAGGCAAATAGGGTTAAATGACTTGCCTGGGGTCATCTAGCTGCCCCCAAAAGAAGAGAGAAATTAAAAGAGACCCTTTGAAGCCTGGGCTGATGCCCATCTGAAATCACAGCATGGGCTTTTCGAGCCCCAGACTACAGCTCCTAAGATTCAAGTCTTACCTAAAGGCTATGTGATGGAACACTAATTCATTGTTGATGGCGTTATGAGCAAATTCAACCATTCTGGAAAGCAATTTGGAACTATGCCAAAAGGGCTACAAAAATGTGCATACCCTTTGACCCAGCAATGTCTCTTCTAGGACTGTATCCTAAAGAGATCATAAAAATGGAAAAGGGTCCCACATGTGCAAAAATATTTATGGCAGTTCTCTGTGGTGGCCAAGAACTGGAAATCAAGGGGATGCCCATTAATTGGGGAATCACTGAACAAGTTGTGGTATATGAATGTAATGGAATACTATTGTACTATAAGAAATGATGAACAGGAAGACTTTATAGAGGCCTGGAAGGACTTATACAAACTGATGCAGAATGAAAGGAGCAGAACCAGGAGAACTTTGTACACAGTAACAACTCCAGCATGTGAGGAATTTTTCCAGTACACTCAGCCCTTCACAGCAATGCAAGGACCTAAAACATTTCCAATGGACTCTTGAGGCAAAATGTCTTCCGCATTCAGAGAAAGCACTATGGAAACGGATTGCAGAATGAAGTAGACTGTTTTCTCTTGTGTTATGTTTTGTTTTGGTTTGCTTTTTTTTCATGGTCTCTCCCATTCATTTTAATTCTCCTTTGCAACATGACTAAGATGAAAATTTATTAAGTAAATGTAGAACCAATATAAGATTGCACCCCATCTTGGGGAGGGAGGGGGAGGAAATCTAAGATTTATGGAAGTAATTGTAGAAAACTTAAAACAAATAAATTAACTTTAAAGAGAAAGAAAGAAAGAAACATAAAGCAAACAGCAGGTTTTAGAAGCAGGGAGCAGACTCACCTCATAGATGTTGAATTGACTCTGCCCACGAGCCAGCTCCCGGTAGCTAGTGGTGAACTCCCCAATGAAGTCATGACTGCAAGGGAAAGCAAAACATCCTGAGGCCCAGTCTGTGCTTTCCTCCCTCTACCCCTTCCCTCTCCCTCCTGACTCCAAAATATCTCCCTCAAAAGATATCCAAAATTCCACCATTAGAGCTTTATTCTTTTGGATTAGATTGTGCCCTTCCTCTCTCACTCATCCCTTCTCTTATTCTTGGTTCCAGAGGTCTGTCTTTGCCCTATGGCTTTTCTGGAGAAGGCAGGAAACCCTGAGGAAGGCAACTCTGGCATGAAATGCATATTCCCTTTGTGAATTAAGAAGAGGCGTGATAGGGTAGAAGGAACAGAACTTTGATGTCAGAAGAACAGGACTCCAATCCCATCTCTTATGCTTGCTACCTGGTGACCTTGGGCAAGCTAGTCAATCTGTCTGAGTCTCAGTTTCCTCATCTATAAAATAGAGAGATGGAGCTAGATGATTTTCATCTCTACAGCTATGTTCCCAAGAAGCTCTTTGGCCCTGAGTCCCCAAGGAAGGGGTAAGAATTGAGGAGGTCACTGTCTTCACAGTTTTTCCCTGAGGTCACCCCCTCATTATAGTCCCTGAAATCCTCATAGATCTACCAACATCTTTACAAGAGGAGAATGATTCTTTTTAAAGAGTAGAGTTGCCAAGCATAGCCTTCAGCACAATTTGGAGAAATCTGACCTCTAATTCCTGGTCCTGAATCCCATAGGCTCCATGAAAAAGAGAAACTCTGGTGGTCACTGCCACGGTTATCAATCCCTGTAGTGAAGTGAAGTAGCCAAAGCCCAGAACTAGGTGGCAAGCCTGGGTGGCTGTGAGTAAAAAATAAAATAAACCACACCAAGTCGGGTTGGATGTGACTTTTACAGGGTCCTGTGGGAAACTATTCCCCATCATCCTATTCCCCTACCCCTATTCCCCATTCTCCATCCCCATGTCCCATTTCCTATTCCCCATCCTCATTCCCTTCCTTGTCCTTCCCTTACCCTTCATCTCCCCTATTCTGCACTATCCATCACTCTCTGACACCCTCATTCTCTATTCTCCTCACCCATGTCATACTTTCCATCCTTAGTCCCCTATTATCTTTTCCCCATTTCCTACTCCCCACCCGTTATATTCAAGTCCTATCTCCATCACACATTCCCTATTCCTCGTCCTTAGTTCCCCATTACCTATGCTTCTCTTACCGTTGCCATCCCCATTAACCCTTTCTTCTTCACGCTGTCCTCTTCGTCATTCCCCTTCCTGCATCTTTCTTCCCCATACTGCATCCCTCATCCTCCATTCCAATCCTCGTTATCTATTCCCCTGTCATACTGTCCATTCCCATCACCCATTTCCATGCTGTCCTCCTTATCCCTTCCCCCATTCCCCAGCCCCTATGTTTTATCATCCCTCTTTCACAGCCCCCATTTTCAATTCCCCATCCTCAGTCCCCCATTATCCAATTCCCATCCCCCACCTCTCATTCCCTATCACCCACCATAATTTACCATTCACAATCATCCATCCATTTTCCATTCCTCATCCTCCACCTCCCTTTCACCATCTTCTCTCCCCCCAATTTGATCCCCCATCTCCTGTCTCCAATTCTCCTCTCCTTTCATCCTCCATACCACAACCACCCCCAAGTGACACATACACATAGTCAAAAACAGAGCAGCCAGTAGCATTTGCCTTGATCTTACTCTTGAGAATATGCTTTTAATAGTCTTTGCAAAAAGAGTATCACTGTCACTCACACCCCCTCCAACCCATCCTTTTTACCTCTGCCAGAATAACCTTCCAAAAAACAGAAAGAAAGAAAACCAACCCTCCAGCTCCTCCTTTCTACTTGGTAAATAAAGCACAGACCCCTCTGCATAGCACTCCAGGGCCTCCACACTCTTTCCTCCACTCTCTATTTGCAGCCTCTTGCCAAATAAATCACTTTACATCTCTGAAAAACCATGGAGTATCTGGAAAAGCACTGAATTTGGAGTTCAAACGGTCTGAAGCCAAAACACAGCTCTGCCACTTACGATGCCTGTGATTCCTCCCCTCCCAGGGCCTCAGTTTCCCCGTCTGTAGAATAGGGGGGTGTTCTAGAGGATCTTGGGTTATTTGTGATACTCCTTGCACACATACCATGCTTTTTTCCATGTGCATACCTTTGTCTACATTGTTCCTTATACCTAGAATGCCTGTTGAATTTCTAACCATCCTCTAAAGCCCAGCTTAAATATCTTTTTCAAGAAGACTTCCCTGACCATCCCCACTCTCTCACATCAGTAAAGACTTTAGAAAACACTTTGCTAGTACCTCTTAACGCACTTAAGGATAGAGATGGGGGGGGGGGGGAGACTTCTGGTTTCACTCTTATAGGTAATTCCTAGATAAAGGAACTTCCTCTAGTATTTTCTCTGGGACTTAGAATTTTAAAGAGTTGTCTAAAGCACTGAGAGATTAATTAATTTGCCCAGAGTCACACAGCCAGGCTGTGTCAGAGGAGACCTGAAACCAGGTCTCCCTGGCTCTGGGGCCAACTCAATCTCTTCTGATGCACTCAACATACATTATTATAAAAGCTATTTGTGCAGATGTCATAACCCCCAGGGCACAATAAGGTCCAGGAGAGCAAGCCCTGAGTTAGCTATGGTTACATTTTTATGGTTCTCATATATTATATGTGTGTGTGCACGCGCGCGCGCGTGTGTGTGTGTGTGTGTGTATGTGTGTGTGAGAGAGAGAGAGAGAGAGAGGAGAACAGGAGGGAGGAGGAACGGGGAAAAAGAGAGGGAGGGACACATTGAGCCAGAGTCAGATGCTGTTCCTTGGAGTTCAGTTCAAGGTAGACCAAATGTCCAGAGCTATAGAAAAGGTTAGAGGGAAGCAGAAGCCCCAGAAAACCAAAAGGAGGTTTGAGATGAAGGGATAGAGGTGAGGCAGAAGAGCACCATCTCCTCAGTGTCTCCCCTAGAAGACTCAGAATACTTCAAGGCACCCTGGGATTGATTTTTGCCTTTCTTTGTATCCCTAACATTTATCACAGTGCTTGGTCCATAGTAAGGGCTTAATAAATATTCATTGACTTCTCAAGCAACTACAGAAGAAGGCCTAGAGCAGGGGTGAGGAAGCTGTGGCTTTGTGGCCATATATAGCCCTCCAGGTCCTCAAGTGCAGCCCTTTGACTGAATCCAAACTTCACAGAACTTGGATTCAGTGAAAGGTCCACCCTTGAGAACCTAGAGGGCCACATGTGACCCTGAGGCCACAGGTTCCTCTGTGCCCTAGACCAAGGGACTACAGCCATAGTGTGACAGTGTGCATCACACATTGTTATAGAGCATTTTACCCTCTGCATGATTCCTTGCTGCTGTTCTGTGAAGCATATACTACTGTGTACTATGGATGAGGAAACTGAGGCCCTGAGAGAGAAAGTGATTTCTCTCACACAACTAGCAAGTGTCTGAGGCTGGATTTGAACTCAGGAAGAAGTCTTCCTGACTCCACTGTGCCATCTAACTACCCCTACAGAGTACTTTTCCTGAGGCTATACAGCTAGTAAGTATCTGAGGCTGGAACTGAACTTGAAATCCCTTTATAATACTCTGTATATGTTTTATTAATTTACATACTTGTATATATACATATATAGTATATACTTGGTATTCACTATGTATGTACCTTGTTCTCCTTCCCCCATCATAGCAAAATATGAACCCCTGAGGGCAGCGACTATTTTATTGTGGGGGGGGGGGTTTCTTTGCATTACCAGGGGTTACCACAGTGTCTGGCACACAGTGAGCACTTAATAAATAAATTCTTAATAAATGCAATTGGAATGAATTAAATCCAGATCTCCTGATTCTCAGTCTGGCACACTTTGCACTGGGACTCTAGATTTCTTGGGAATCAAACAAAAAGACCCAGGACCAAGAAAAGACTGAATTTAGAATGCTGGCAGGAGGTATCCAGAGTGGCTTACAGGGACAGTGAGAATTATCCACAAGGCAGAGTTCTGTATCAATCAGTCAATCAATCAACAAGTTTTTGTTAAAGAGCTTACTATGTTCTTGCCATGTTCTGAACCTCAGTTTCTTGATCTCCAAAATAGGAATTCAACAACAAACATTCAACATATCATTCCCCAATGGAGAGTCAAAGGATAGAACCAGGCCATTTTCAGATGAAGAAATTAAAGCCACCTATAGTCATATGAAAATTGCTCTAACTCACTATTGATTGGAGAAATTAAAACAACTCTGAGGTACCACCGCACACCTATCAAATTAGCTAATATGACAGGAGAGGAAAATGATAAATTTTGGAGAAGATGTGGGGAAACTGGAACACTCATACATTGTTGGTGGAGTTGTGAACTGATCCAACCATTCTGGAAAGAAATTTGGAGCTACACCCAAAGGGCTATAAAAATGTGCGTTTCCTTTGACCCAGTAATACCACGTCTAAGTCTGTATCACAAAGAGGTCATAAAAAAGGGAATGTGTGTACAAAAATATTTATATCTTTTTGTAGTGGCAAAGAACTGGAAATTGAGGAGATGCCCTTCAATTGGGAAATGGCTGAACAAGTTGTCGTATATGAATGTAATAGAATACTATTGTTCTATAAGAAAAGATGAGCAGGCAAATTTCAGAAAAACCTGGAAAAACTTATATGAACTGATGCTGAGTGAAGTGAGCTGAACCAGGAGAACACCATATACAGCAACAGCAACATTGTGTGATGATCAACTATGATAGACTTAACTCTTTTCAGCAATGCAATGATCTAAGACAATTTCAAAAGACACATGATGAAAAATGCTATCCACATCCAGAAAAACAACTATAGAATCTGAATGCAGTCCAAAACATTCCATTTTCACTTGTTTTTTGTTATTTCTTTCTCATGGTTTTCCCCTTTTGTTCTGATTTTTCTTTCACAGCATGACTAATGTGGAAATATATTTAACATGATTGTACATGTATAACCTATAGCAGATTGCTTATTGCCTTGGGGAGGGGGGAGGGAAAGGAGGGACACAGAAAAATTTGAAAATTCAAAATCTTACAAAAATGAATGTTGAAAATTATCTTTACATGTAATTGGAAAAAATAAAATACTATTACATGCAAAAAGACAGAAGAAGAAAAGAAAAAGAAAAAAACCAAATATTTAATTCCACAAACATTTCAACATATTATTCTAGGCTCTGGGGATATTAAGACAAAAAACCCTGATCTTTGGCTTCAGGCAGATTATATATACACAGATAAATTTGGGGGTAGGGGGAGAGACAGACAGAGACAGAAATAGAGACAAAGTGTAGACCCACGATTTTGTCAGTGATCTATCAGCACAGATGAGTTGTTATTCCACAACTTATAGTCAGAGTTGCCTGAAAACTCTGAGAGGTTAAGAAACTTGTCCAGAGTTCAATAGCCAATATGTAGGACTTGAGGCAGGACTTGAATCCAAGTCTTCCTGGGTGGCACAGGGATAAGGTTGCCTCTTTGGCCCAGTGGACAGAATTGAACCCAGAGTCAAGAAGACCTGAGTGCAAATCTGACCTCAGATACTCACTGTAGGATTCAAGGCAAGTCACTTAAGTGCTCTCTGCCTCCATTTCTTCATCAATAAAGCCCCTACCTCTCAGGGTTATTTTAAAGATTCCTGTTATTTAGTCATTTTTTAGCTGTTATAGACGCTTCATGACTACTTTTTAGGTTTTTCTTGCCAGAAGTACTGGAGTGATTTGCCATTTCCTTCTCCAGCTCATTTTACAGATGAGGAAACTGAGGCAAACAGGGTTAAGTGACCTACCCAAGGTCACACAGCTAGTCAGTGTCTGAGGCTGGATTTGAACTCATGTCTTCCTGACTTCAGGTCCAGCATTCTACCTACTGCACACCTTCCTGCCCTGTTTTAAGGATAAAATGAGATATTTGAAAGTATTTTGCAAACCTTAAATCTCTATACAAATTTTGGCTACCATCAATGTTTTGTTATTGTTAATATTATTATTTCAACTCTCAAACCTGTCCTCTATGCATTACACCACACTTGCCTCTCATTTAGAGATATGGGTAGATAAATACCTACACTAACTCATTGCATTGTTATGAGGAAAGTAGGCTATAAACCTCAAAGATCTCTACAAATATGAGCTATTGCTTAGTAATCATTTGTAAGGCCCCTCCTTGCTCTAAGCCTATGACCGCAATAATTGTATGATCCAGTTCCTTTGATTGCCTTTGTAGCAAGAGTTTGCTTCTCTATGACTCTCCTTGGCCATCGTTAGAATCATGATGGCTCCAGAGAGCTGACCTGAATGTGCTCTGCTGATAAGTAAGTTAGTGTGGGGTGCAGTCGGCAAAACTACCTTCTTGCAGCCAAAGCCTCGGGTGCTATCCAGGACTCACACTCAGACACTGAGTCCTTGCTAAATGTTGAACCCAATTGATGGTTCATAGGAGCTTGGGACCATCAATTTAGAGTTGGAAGGGAAGGCAAAGACCATCTAACCCAAATCCCTTATTTCACAAGTGAGGGAAGGCCCAGATCAGACCGGGAGAGAGCCACAAAACTATGACTCACAGCCAGGTTGGCTAACTCCAAATCCAATGCTTTCATCAATGGGAAATAGTCTAGATGGATAATCAAAGATCCCTGGCTTAGGTCTGCCTCCTTAGTTAGATCCTGGGATGGAATGCCAGGAAGTCAGAAAGACTTATCTTCAAGAATTCAAATGTGGCCTCAGACATTTACCAGCTGTGTGACCCTGGGCAAGTCACTTAACCCTGTTTGCTTCAGTTTTCTCACCTATAAGATGAACTGGGGAAATAAATGGCAAATCACTCCAGCATCTTTTCCATGAAAATCCCAAAATGGGGTCATGAAGAGTCAGACATAGCTGAAATGACTCAAAAACAAAAATTGCTTTTTAATCCTTTCAAAATAAATCATTTTTATCTAGCACTTTAGGGCAGCCAAGTAGCACTGTGGAAAGACAGCTGGGTCAGAAGTCAGGAAGACTCATCTTCCTGAGTTCAAATCCAGCCTCAGGCACCTGATTAGCTGTGACCCTGGGCAAGTCACTGTACCCTATTTGCGTCACCCCTCCAGTGTCTTTGCCAAGAAAACCCGAAATGGAGTCATGAAGAGTCAGATGTGATTGAAAAACTAATAAAGAACAAAAACTCTCACTTTTCTATCAGCCCATCAACACCGACTATCTGACCAGAACAGTGACTAAACAGATATGATATGGTTTCTGTCTTTGAGAGCTTTTCACTTAGTAGTGACCATGGTCTACTACACTTAGGTGAAGAGAGAATGGTGTTGAGGAAAAGATCATTGGGCTTCTAGTCCCAACTCTCTTACCTACTATATGAATGACACTGGACAAGACTCTTCAACCCTATAGCCCTCAGTCTCCTATCTGTACTATGGACACAAAAGACTGCCACTACTTACCTCACAGGCCTTTGAGATGTAGAGCTAGGGGAACCCTAGTAGCCATTTAATCCAACTCCTCATTTTTTTTTACAGATGAGGAAATTGACACCCAAAGAGAATGAAATTTTGCCCAAGCTAATAAATGGTTCAGTCAGGTCTCTTCTCTGACTCCAAATCTAGTTCTCCTATCATTATACCATGGGACCTCCCTACTTTTTGTAGTCTTAGTTCTTCACAAATTGTAAAGTACTAGATGTTCAGTTATTTCAGTTGTGTCTGGTTCTTCTTAATCCCATTTGGAGTTTTCTTGGCAAAGATATTGGAGTAATTTGCCATTTCCTTCTCTAGTTCATTTGACAGATGAGGAAATAGAGACAAACAGGGTTAAATGACTTGCCTAGAGTCACACAACTAGTAAGTATCTGAGGCTAGATTTGAATTCAGGAAGGTAAGTCTTTCTGACCTTAGGCCCTGCCCTCTTTCCATGGTGCCACCTAGCTGCCTGAAAGCGCGAGATAAAAATCAATTATTTTGAGAGGATCCAAAAGCAATTTTTGTGGTTGAGTCATTTCACTCATGTCTGAGTCTTCATGACCTGATTTGGGGGTTTTCTTGGCAAAGATATTGCAGTGGTTTGCCATTTCCTTCTGCTCCTCATTTTACAGATGAGGAAACTGAGGCAAACAGGATTAAGTCAAGGAGCAATTACAAAGCAATATAAAAATTCAATTCTACAAGCGTTTATGAAGCTTGTCTTAGGTGCAAAGCACTATACCAGACCATGGGTAAAGTACAAAGCTTAGATTAAAAAAGTCCCCTGCCCGCATGAAGTCTAAATTCAATCTCAACTCAACTCAATCTCCTACCTGCTCCACCTTCTCAGTAGTTCTGCCTATCTTGGGATAACCCTGGCTCTGGGGCCTGCTCTCCTGATTGGTGAATCTTTGACTGAGCCATTTTTTGAGGGGCCTGAGTCATAGTCCCCCCTCCCCCCATACTCCCAGCTGATCTTACTCTCAGAAGCTCCTTCTCTTCAGAACTCTGCTTCCATTTGAGTATTCTCCCCGTCTCTTGCTTTCCAGTTCCCCTTTATGTTCGGTTTTCCCCTTTCAATGTAAACTTTCTGAGAACTTGGACCAACTTGGGTTTTTTATTTGAATACCCAGGCATATAGTATTTAGTATTCTCTCTCTCTCTCTCTCTCTCTCTCTCTCTCTCTCTCTCTCCTTCCCTCCTTATCTCCCTCTCTCTCTCTCCCTCTCCCTCTCCCTCTCCTCTTTTTAATCTGTCTCTTTTTGCCACTGCCACTCTCATTCCCTTCTTTTTTTTCCTCAGCCTTCTCTCTGAATAGACATCCCGGGGTAGGGAACCTGTGGCCTCAAGGTCACATGTGGCCCTCTAGGTCCTCAAGTGCAGCCCTCTGACCAAGTCCAATTTGCTCTATGAAGTCTGGAATCAGTCAAAGGACTACACTTAAGGACCTAGACATGTGGCCTTGAGGTCTCAGGTTCCCCAGCCCTGCATACACACTTAGGCATCTTGAGGAGATGAAGAAAAAAACTAGGTTATGAGAGGCAGCCTGGAATGGTGGATGGCCAGTCTTGGAGTCAGGGTACCAGTCCCATCCCTGACACATACTATGTGTGAAATTCTATCAAGTCATTTCTCTATAATCCAGGCAACTCTCTATCGCCAAAAAAAAAAATTGCAAAGCACATACCGATTTATATTGGAATTAGGTATTTTTTGGGAGTTTCCTACACCACTGAAATCTTAGGTCTGGTTAAAAAAAGGAAAGGGGAGAGGGTCATTCCACGGAATGTGTGAAGATAAGGGGAAAAAACAAGCAAAGTATTTGGAGGGCCCCCTCAGAGGGTTCATAAGGGTGGTAAGGGGCAAAGGAGGAAAACGGAGTCAGGCTAGGGAATTCGGATTTGATGCAACAGATAAGAGAGTGTCACTGAAGTCCTGTCTTCTCACTGCCCTAGCAGCTTCTTGGCATTGACTACAAGCCCAGTACTGGTATTAGGCAGATAGGATATGATTTCTGCCTTTGAGAGCTTTACACTTACAACAAATACAAGAAAAACTAGGTCAGGTGAGAAAGACTTTTGTCAAGAGGAGACACTGCCATCTGAGGGGCTGGTAAGGGGGTTATTGTCAACTGAGGTGAAATGATGAAGTCACATGACTTGTTGTAACAAACAGACCAGGTAATCCTGGAATCTCAGAGGGGGAAGGGACTGGTACCACCCACCTCCCAGGCCTGTGAGATTTAGAGCCAGACTTCAGGGACCATCTAATTCAGTCTCCCGTTCTAGAGATGAGAAAACTGAAACTCAGGAGGTCAAGTGACTTGCCAAAATAACATAGCATCAGAGGGAAATTTGATCCAGCAGAAACACACTTTCCACTTTCCAGCCCATATCTGGATGGGAATTCCCTCAAAAAAAAAAAAAACCCCAACAGTGACCAGTCATCTTCTGTTTTAAGATGGCTGGTAATGTGGTCAAAGACATGCTGGTAAAATTAACAACCGACTCTCTAGCATAAAGAACTCTTGGTGAGGTACTTCCTCAGTTCTCCATTCACAATGCAATGTTGACTCCTTTCCTAATGGTCATTGTTTTCTAAAGCTGCTTTGGGGTTCCAGTGAAATGGGAGATCAAGAGTGAGCATCCAAGGGTGTGCTGGAGCCAGCCCCT
>CM053770.1:316197385-316407919 GCA_028658325.1 Potorous gilbertii
GGCTAAAAGATTGTTTCACTCTGTCTTTTTGCTGGTTCTGCTGTTCCAGGATCTGTCTGAGGACCCTACTTTATGGTTGTTTGGAGGTGAATGTAGAAGAGTGCCATGGTTTACTGCTTACTCTGCCATCTCAGTTCCTGGATTTAAATGCCTTCTTCTCTTAGAAAGTAAGGTCCTTGAGGCTAGGGGCCATCTGATCTGATTTGCTTATATTTGTATGTCTAGCACTTAGCAAAGCCTGACCCATAGTATAAATACTCAGTAAATGTTCTAGCTGGTTAGCTCATCATTAGAAATATGTCACAATCTACTTGTGCCCACATGTCCTCTTCATAACCTTTGGATTTCTCACAAATTAAGAGTCTTCAGGATCAAGTCAAGTCAACAAGAACTTTAAGTGCCTACTATGCACTAGACACCATGCTAAGTGCTAGGTATACAAAAGGTAAAAAATAGTCTCCTCCCTCCCCGCAAGGATCTTCCAATCTAACAGGGTGACTACATGCAAACAGTTATAGAGATGCAGACAAGATAAATCAGGGGCCATCTCAGGCCGAAGGCTCTCGCATTAAGGGGGGATCAGCAAAGGCTTTTTACAGAAGGTGGGGGTGTGGTGTTCTCATATTCCTCACCATACAGCATCCTAAAACCCTGGTTTTATAAAGATGGGTTTTTGTGCTGGGTGGCCACTTGGGATCATTAAAAGCACTTCACAATTCTTCAAATGAAATTCAGCCTACTCTCTTCTTTCTGTTTAGTTCTGGGGCCCGGCTCATCATCCATCCACCTGCAGTGCTTGGCCTACATAGGCAGTTTTATGGATTCCTTCACACGATAGGCATCCAGCTGCATGTCCTAGTCTGGACAATAAGCATTTTATATCCATTTGGGTTTTTCTGTATGCACTGAAAGTCTGATTTCTTTTGAGTAATCATAGTTTCATAGATCTCAAGCTGAAAGGGGGAAGAGGAAGGCGAGAGGAAACAAGCATCTATTAAGCTCCTACTACGTGCCAGCCATCACACTAAGAACTTTTACAAATATTTCATTCGATCCTCATAACAATTTTGAGAGGTGGCTATCATTAACCCCATTTTACAGTTAAGGAAACTGAAGCTAAGAGAAGTTAAGTGACTTAAGGTGGTGGTGGTGACTGGATTTGAATTCAGGTCTTCCTGGCTTTAGGTCTAGGACTCTATCCAGTGTGCTGGATGACAAGACACCCAGAGGTTGAATGACCTTCTCAGAGTCACAATGGCATTAAGGGGCAGAGTCTAGATTTGAATTCAGATTCTCTGTCTCCAAATTCAGCATCTTTTCCACTGCCTCACACTGTCTTGCTCATGATTAATCCCATGTAAGGAGGGTAATTATCTAGGAATAGAGGGGAAAGGTCACCAGCTCTACCTTCTACCTGTTACAACAAAAATATTAATAATAATTATTAATATATGACACCTACTATGTGTCAATCACTGCACTCAGAACTTTACAAATATTCTTAGTTGATTCTTACAACAACCCTAAGAGGTGGATGCCATTATCATCCCCATTTCACAGATGAGGAAACTGAGGTCAAAAGAGGTTAAATGACTTCCCTCCTCTTTTCCTCCTCACTTCTGCCTTCTGGCTTCCCAAGTCTCAGCTCAAATATCACTTTCAGCAGGAAGCCTTTCTAATTTTTCCTCAATGTTCCGGCCCACTTCCATCCCCTAGTCCCTCCCCACTCAGACCATCTTTCATTTACTCTCTCTATATATTGTTTGGACGGGTTATTTATGCATTGTCTCCTTCATTAGAATGTAAGGTCCTTGAGGACAGGCACCATTCTTCGGTTTGTGTTTGTAACTCAGTGCTCAGTGCATCCAGCAAGTGCTTAATAAATGCTTGTTGATGGATTAATATTTACATAGCATTTTGAGATTTGTGAAGTCCTTTTCCATAGCTTACCTCATTTAATCTCACACCAACTTTGTGAGGTAAATACTACCATTATCTTCATTTTATCGATAAGGAAACTGAGTGTCAAAGAAGCTAAGGGATTCGTCCAGGGTCACATAGATAGTAAATATCTGAGGTAAGACCTAAACCCAACTTTTCTTACTCCAAATCTGGGATTCTATCCACTTAGCCCTACTATTGGCATAGACTGCCTTTTTTAAAAAAAGATAATACTCTCTCCTAGAAAAAAAAAAGATGTTCCAGAATGAAGGAAGAAAACTTCCAAAAGAAGCCGGCTGTAACATATTGAAGGAAGAGGCTAGCAGAAGGCAGGAGCATCTTCTTGCCGGAGAAGTTTCTTACAACAGCTTCATGAACGCATCAGTGAGATGCAATGGACTTCTGAGAAACTGACCCAAGGAAGCCATGAGAAGTGTTTCAGCTGGGAGCTTTTGTTATTTGGGAACATCTCCTCCCCTACAGATGCATGGAAATCAGAGATTGTGCGTTTCTTTGTCTATGAGAAATGTTTCCTTTTTAATTAACGTGCTACTCTGTTTAATTAAATGCCCTTTTCTTTGAAATAACAGGTCAACTCGTTTAGACTGGTGAGAGAAATGATCTTTTCTTTCTTTTACGAATAACCAATTAATATTCGGGATGGGAGGAATCTGGGTTGTTTTTGTTTTCCTTACTATCTCCTTATTTGGAAATAAATCCCCATAGGTTATTCAACCACTCTTCGTAAAGGACATTGCTGATAGATGAGATTGCCCAAATCCTCTGCCTACGTGCTTCTTTCCTAAACCAACTAGAAGACTTTACAAGAAGAATCTTATCTAGGTGGAATTCTTAACCCACCATCACCCACCACTTCCTGCCGAAAGTGATATTTGAGCTGAGATTCGAAGGTGGCCAGGGAAACCAAAAGGCAGAGAAGTGAGAGGAGGAAAGGGATGGAAGTTAATTAATAACATTGGACCTCAGTTTCCTCATCTGTGAAACGGGGATGATAATAGCTTCCACCTCTCAGGGTCGTGGAGGATCTCTTAACCCACCATTGTCATTCACTGTTCACTGACTTGGTGAATCTTTTGTACAGATTGCCCTAGAGGAGGGAGCAGTCTGGCTTAAGATGAATCTCTCTTGTCCATGAGTGACCTGATCAGAGTTACATACCCAGAACCTCTTTAGAATTCATTCTCATTAATTGTTAACCAATCACAGTTGATACCCATTTGTCAAGATTACCCACTCTTCTAATGATATATAAACTTCAAGAGGCCTCCATGAAAAGTCTTCAGTTTACAAGAGAAAGTCAGATGACTACCCTTTTGATTAATTATTCATTAGCCATAACTAATAAAATTATCAATTACCCAGAAACTATGTTTATCAGACATTTTCATATGTCACACTGCTTTATGGAGATGCATTGGTAGAGGTTCTGAGCTGTGGTTTTGACTGGGCAATTAATTATTCCAATCCTTGGCATAGCTTTCAAGGGGCTGTGTTAAGTTCACCCCAATGTGACACCTGGATCTCACTCCTGTTTCCAGCATGGATTTCCTCTCTATATTCTTGTTCGGATTCAGACATTCTTCCCAATTTCCTTTTGTGTCTTTTCTACTTCTGGATATACCACATTGGAGGTTGAAGTGTTAGGGTTCAAATGCAGGGGTTCTATAGTCAGAAATGACGAAAATAAAAGTAAGATAGTTATAGGAATGCTGGCAAATCTGTTCCCTTTCCTATTTGTCATCCTGATGGTCTCATCTATTGAGGCTCTTGGAATGATATAAATTGTATGGGTCTCATGTCTGCTCTCATTCTGCAGACTTGTTTTCACTTTTATGTCTATTTTTTTAATAAAGCAATCAGGGTTAAAGTGACTTGCCCAGGGTCACACAGCTAGTAAATGTCAAGTGTCTGAGGCTGGATTGGAAGTCAAGTCCTCTTGACTCTAGGGCTAGTGCGCTATCCAATGCACAGCCTAGCAGCCACATGTCTATTTTCTAAAGCAATATGACTTGTGATCTTCCACTGTCTTTCTATGTAGTGTTTAGGGGCAGCTGGGTGATGCAGTGGATAGAGCACCAGGAGGACCTGAGTTCAAATCTCACCTCAGACACTTGACACTCACTTCCTGTGTGACCTTAGGCAAGTCACTTAACCCCAACTACCTCATCCTGGGTCATCTCCAATCACCCTGATGGATATCTGGTCACTGGATTCAGATGGCTCTGGAGGAGAAGTGAGGCTGGTGACCTGCACAGCCCTTCCTCACTCAAAACAAAGTCAAGTGCAGGTCATGTCATTATTTCTCTGATGGCATGGTCTTCTTCGGCAAAGAAGGACGAACACACACATGTAGTGTTTAACAAACGAGTATATTTTTAACTGGGGTTTGCTAAGTGGTGCAGTGGATAGAGGACCAGATCTGAAATCAGAAAGTCTCCTCTTATTGAGTTTAAATCCAGCCTCAGACACTTACTAGCTGTGTGACCCTGCACAAGTCACTTCACCCTGTTCGCCTCAGTTTCCTCCTCTGTAAAGTAAGCTAGAGAAGAAAGTGGCAAACCACTTCAGTATCTTTGCCACAAAAATCTTAAATGGGGTCACAAAGAGTTGGACATGACCAAAATGACTGAACAACAACAAAAATCTTTTTAACTGGTTCTGTCCTTGATTGCTGTATTTCTGTTTAGCAAGAAAGTCAAATATTTGCTGATGAAGGAAGTTCCTAATGTCTCCTGGCCTCCTCATGGTGGTGACCACTTTCCAGCTGCTGAACTTTGCCAGAAAGTGATTATCATCCAAATCAGTACCTTTACTTTTTCTGTATTCCATTTTTGGAGGTGGCATTACCTGAACAGGTAAGTGTGATTGTATCCAGGGTCTTTTTTTCTTCTCATTTAAGGATTCTCAGCCTGTTTTGAGTTATGTACCCCTTTGGCAGTCTGATGAAAGCTACAGACCCATTGTCAAAACAGTTTTTTAAATGTATAAAAGATACATCGAATTGCAAAGGGCATCAACTATACTGCAAAACAAATATCAAAATGTTTTTTTTTTAAATGCCATGTTAAGAACCCATTTTCATTTGAAAATAACTTTGACCTTTGATCTCACAAACAGATACATGCATATAACAGAGACTGCTATAACTCAGTAACCAGGTAAATTAGTTATTTCCCTAAGAAATGCCCCTAGAAACCTCTTTACCCGTAAAGTTTGCTCTACCTGGACTTAACACATTGTAGTAAGCTCTGCCTCTGTGGTTCCTCCCTCTGATTGTCTGATGACTCCCAGAATCTCCATTTTAAGGAGTATATCCAGGCCAAATAGGCCTTCATTCCTTTCCAGGCTGCAATCTGTACTCTCAAGGACTTTCTCTACAATACTTCAGTGCATTCCCTGCTCCCAAAATGTACTTTTATTTCTTCCTCCCTTGTACACACACTCCTTTTCAGCTTCTCTATATATGTTGTCTCCTCCCATTAGATTATAACAAGGGCAGGGATTTATGTCTTTCTTAATGCTTGTATTTGAAATTCCCAGCACCTAGTAAGTGATTTAATAAATGCTTCTTGGTTTGACTAAGATGTGGTCAGCCATTTTTGTGTGTATGCTTTGACTCGGTGCTCACCATGACCTTTGATTCCCTTGTTGAATAAAAATTTATTTATAAAGCACTTTAAGGTTTGTAAAACTATATACAGATGTCATCTCATTTGGTCCTCACAACAGTCCTGTGAGGTATTATTTTACCAATTTTACATATAAGGAAACTGAGGCTGAGGCAGGAAACTTTAAAGTTCTTACCCACTGACTACTGAACCGTACTGATGATATCTCTGCATGGAGCATGTCAGTGATCTACATGTCTTTTGCTTCTAGGCAACTAGGTGACACAGTAGATTGAGCCCTGGCCGTGGAGTCTGGAAGATCTGAATTCAAATCCACTTAGTAATGGTATGAACCTGGGCAAGTAACTTCAATTCTATCTGCCTCAGTTTCTTTATATGTATAATGGGGATAACACCTCATTTTTATAATTACCCCCTCAGGAGGACATAATACTTGTCTCACAAGGATCAAAAGAGAATATTCATACAGTACTTAGCACATAGTAGGTGCTTTTAAAAAGCTTGTTAACAGCTTTGTTAAAGCTTTTTTAAAAAGGCTTGGTAAAATTTTTTTTAAATTAATTTTCAGCAATTAGCAGAGTTACTGACATATAGTAGGCACTCAACAAATGCTTGTTGATTCCTTTTTTTCTCTTCTATTATGGATAGGAAGAATATTCACATCAACATGGTTCATTTTTCCCAACAATATGTCAATTCGTTGGTCAATGGACAATAGACAAAGATTTCACATTTATCACCAAAACTATAAAGCTAATGTTTCTAGCTTTATTTCTATATTGTGCTATTTTTAGCCCTCTCTGATTCTAATTCTATTTACTCATGTCATCATGGAAGTGGAGGGGAGACCCGCAGGACTTCCCCTAAGTCTTCCCTTCTCCAGACTAAACATTCTCACTTATTCATGAGGCAGTTTCCAGTCCTCCAGCCACTTAGTTGCCTTCCTCTCATAGAACACATAACTCTAGTTTACCAGTGTCCTTCCTACCACATGGTGCTGAATAGGCCAGAGGAGGGAAGGATTAAAGCTTCCTTGTTCTGTTCAATTATCATTGAATGGATACATCCAGATAATATCAATGTTAGTTGTTATACCATTAATATTAATAATATTAGTTTACTATTAATAATAGTGTTGATATTAATTAATAACAACCTGTTAATATTAATTGCATAGCTAATAATTAATCATATTCATTAATAAGTAATATAATACATGTAATTAATTAATACTGATCATGTTGATATTAATTCTATTGTATTAACATTAATAACAATGTTTATATTAATTATATTTCTATTAACTAATAACAACCTGTTAATATTAATTGTGTTAATGTTCATTAATAATGACCATGTTGAAATTAATTATATTGTGTCAAGATGAATGACAGTGTTGATAACAATTATACTATGGTGATATTAATAACAGTGTTAGTATTAATTATATTATGTTAATATTAATAATCACTAGCATTTATGTAGAACTTTAAAGTTTGTAAAAACCCTTGCCAAATACTATTTCATTCTCATAACAACCCTAGGAAGTAGGTGCTATCATGATTTCCATTTTACAGATGAGACAAAGGCGAAGCAACTTGTCCAAGGTCACATAGCTCGTAAGTGTCTGAGGCTGGATTTGAACTCATCTTCCTGACTCCAGGCCCAGATGTGAGCTGTCTACAATTCAATCGTCACAGCTCAAGAAAATTTTTAAACTTTTCCTTTGGAATCACCGCTGTCAATTCAATTCATTCATTCATTCTTCAACAAGCAGGCACTCTGACTCCAAAGACAACCTTTCCAAAGACAACTGTGCTGTATCACATCGCCTCTCTCTCAGCACTGAAATTTGACAATTCAAAATTCAATTTCATAAACACTGTCTCCTTTGTGCCAGACCCTGTGCTAGATGCTGGGGATATGAATGGAGAGCACCTGTGTTGCTATGAGGGTGAAAAGGAGACCAGAGTGCACCAGTTGGGTGTTTGATTTTTTTTTTTTAATACAGACTTTTGAAACTGTGTTCTTAGAGATTTCTGGAACAGAAGACTCAGAAGGAGAGAATTCATACATTCATTTTCCATTCTGAGCCTCATGGTCAGGCAAGTGTCAAATAGAAAACCAAGCATCCGAGCACTCAGGCTCTCTCCTCTTTCCACCTCTTGGGAGCATACCTGGTAAATAGTAAGTGCTTAATAAATGCTTGCTCTCTGACCGACTGACAGACGTTGACAGGCTACTGCTGCTGCCACTCTTGCTTTCTCTAAGACAGATAGAAGAGGAGCCACAGAAATGAAAGTGATGGACCTGGCTCCTTGCCTCTGGAAATCTCCCAAAACACAGTCCCAGAAGTCTAAGTTCAAAACATGTCACCAAGAGAACCCTGGGAGGATGTCTGCTGAAGTCTCTTGTCTCCATAGCAACCACAGCTAGACAAGAGCCAAAAAATAATAATAATAAATGAACTAGTCTCTGCCATCCAGGGGCTTATATTCTATCAGATAAGCAGGACAGATAATGTAATTCAATAAAGCTTTTTAAAGCGCACATTCAAGGCTCTGTGCAAGGCTCATTCTTCTGGATACTTTCGATAATGCTGTAACTTCATCCCATAAGAAGGAAATTTAATTTTTGAAATCTCCAAAAGCTATTTGGAGCCAAATCTGGTGCCTGAAGTGGCTAAGTGCTATTTCAGGTCAGAAAAAAAATAAGGTAACAAGACAAATTGTCTTAGAGAGTCCTGAGATGGCCCTAAAGGTAAATTCTAAAGAGAATTCTGAAAATATTTGGGCAAGGGTGACATCACATGGCCTCCCAATTAGGTTACTTTTAATGAGCAACACGAATCAATTAGTGGATCATTAATTAAACATAATTAAGCAACTACTACAGGCCAGGCACAGGGCTAGGCAAAGTAGATATAAAAAACCAAACAAAAGTAAAAGTTCCTATGTTGAGGGAGTTTGCATTCTATTGAGGGAAACACCTTCCTTTCCTCCCTGACACTGTCTTCCAAGTTTTCAGGGTACTACTCTCTTCCGGTTCTCCTCCTACCTATGTGACCACTCCTTCTCAGTCTCCTTTGCTGGATCCTCCTCCAGATCATGCCCTCTAACGGTAGGTATCCCCTCAGGATTCTGACCAGGGACATTTTCTCTCTATATATACTACTTCACTTTGGGGATCTCAATCAGCCCATGGATTTAATTACCATCTCCATACTGATTCTCAAACCTACCTTTCCCATCCAAAACTCCCTGACTCCAATCTTGGATCTCCAATTGTTTTTCCTACATTTCTAACTGGATGTCCAGTAGACATCTTACTCTTAATATATCTAAAATGGAATTCATCTTTCCCCCTACACCCTCCCCTGCTCCCACCTTCCCTATTACTCTAGAGAGCAATTCCATCCTCCTAGTCCCTCAGGCTCTCCACCTGGAGTCATCCTGGATTCTTCACTAGCTCTCATCACCCCACCCCACCACCCTGCCCCATATCCAAGCTGTCAGCAAAGCCTGGCTATTTCACCTTTGGAACATCTCTCCAATGGAATATCTTCTCTCCTCTGACACTGCCATCACTCGAGTGCAGGCTTTTGTCACTTAGAGCCTTGATTATTACAATAGCTTGTTGGTAGGTCTGCCAGAGTCAAGTTTCTCCTCATTCCAATTCATCTTCCATTCAGGCACCCAAATGGTTTTCCTAACATACATTTTCAATCATGTCACTTTCCTACTCAATAAACTCTGATGACTCCCTATTGCCTTCAGGATCAAACACAAAATGCTCTGTCTGAATCCCCTCTTAACTCCCACCCACACACTTTTCCAGTCTTCTTACACCTTACTCCCCAACATGTCCCCTTTGATCCAGTGACCCTAGCCTCCTGGCTGGTCCATGAACAAGACACACCATCTCTTGACTCCTGCCATTTTGTCTTGCTGTCCGCCACACCTGGAAGGCTTTCCCTCCTCCAACCCACCTGCAGACCTCCATAGTTTCCTTTAAGTTCCACCTAAAATCCTTTCTTTTTCTGGAAGCCTTCCCTAAACCCTCTTAATTCCAGTGCCTTTCCTCTTTAAATTATTTCCTATGTATCCTGTGTATCACTTGCTTTGTAAATATTTGTTTGCAGTTTGCTTCCCCTATTAGTTTGTAAGCTTTTTGGAGAGCAGGGACTGTCTTTTGCTTCTTTTTGTATCTTCAGCACTTAGTATAGTGTCTGGCACATAGTAGGCATTTAATAAATTTTTATTAATGAAACAAAACAAATATACACTATATACAAAATCAACGGAGACAATTAGTGCTATAGATAGGGTTTGACTGAAATCCCATTTGGGATTTTCTTAGAAAAGATACTGCAATGGTTTGCCAGTTCCTTCTCTCGCTCACTTTACAGATAAGCAAAGTGAGACAACCAGGGTTAAGTGATTTATCCAGGGTCACATAGTTAGTGTCCGAGGCCAGACTTGATTTCAGGAAAAGGAATTTTCCTGACTCCAAGCCTTACACTCCATCCACTGCACCACCTAGCTGCCTGGAATCAGGAAGGCATGAGTTCAAATCTAGCATCCTCAGACTGATTAGCTCTGAGACCTTAGGTATGTCACTTAACATTTGTCTGCCTCAGTCCTTAACTGTAAAAATGGGAACGATAATGGCACTTATCGCCCAGGGATGTTGTGAAGATCAAGTGATCCTTCTACTATCAACTACCAAGAATCCTATTTTCCCACCCTACCCCCACCATTCGCTCCTCACCCCTCATTCAGGAATCTGTTTTTCCTCAACATTCTCTCAACCCTCCTGACCTCTGCCTCTCCCCTATCAAAACTTAACCAAAGCTGGATTAATTGAGGCATTAATCCAGGGATACAGGATCCTGACTCTGGATTTGGAAAAGTCCTCAGAGACAATCTAGTCCAACTACCTCATTTTACAGATAAGAAAACTGAGACATAGAGGTGAAGTGACTTGTCCAAGGTTATACAAGTACAAGAAAAAGCAAGAGATAGGATATATGGTTCCAGAACTGGGACTGTTTTACACTTACATTAATAACTAGAAGGGGCCTTAGAGGTCATCTAGTCTAAACTCCTCATTTTTACAGAAGAGGAAGCTGAGGTCCAGAATGGTTAGTTTTCCCCCTGTACAAAATGTCCCTTCCAGGTCTAAAGTATAACACACACACCAGATCTCACAGCAAAAACCACATTGCCATGCTCGGTTGTTCTCTGGTTGTTCAGTCATGTCCAACTCTTTGTGACCCTGCATGGAGTTTTCTTGGCAAAAATACTGGAGTAGTTTGCCATTTTCTTCTTCCAGGAGGCAAACAAAGGGTAAATGACTTGCCTAGGGTCACATAGCTAGAAAATGTTTGAGGCTGGATTTGAACTCAGAGTTCCTTGACTTCAGGCCCAACACTCTATCCACTGTACCACCTAGCTGCCTACAAAGTAAATAGAAGTTAAGTGACTTGCCCAAGGTCACCCAACTAGTAAGTGTCTCAGGCTGAATTTGAACTCAGAGATTTCTGACTCTTCCCCTGCACCCCGCCACACACCCTAAACCATCTAGCTGCTCCACTACATAGAGAATGTCTTAAGGCATTTATTTTCCTTGTGAAATACCTGCATTTAATAAGACCCCTCCCCATTCTGAAAAAACACAAAATTTCTAGTACTACAGTCAAAGATGCTGATAGATTAACAGAGACAGGAGGTCTCTTAATGACCGTAACATGATGCCTCTGTGTAGCCTGGCCTGCTATGCTCATAAACAAGTTGAATGACTATGCCACATAACCAACACACTAAACAGGAAACCTGGTTCCTCTCATCATCATCCCTCTTCCTTCCCACCAACGCTGACTCGTCATGTTCTCCAGCTTTCCACACTACTCTTCTTTGTTGAGTTCAGCGATTACACTCACCTGCCATCCCGGTCCCAGTCATATACCTCCACCTTGATGGTCCTGTAAGGCAAAAATATCCAATTATTGCATGTTCTCAAGACCCAGGCCTGGCACCATTTTCCACCGTGCCTCCTTACAAGGAGATATACAGAAAAAAAAAGTGCTAATCTTGGAGTCAAAAGACTTGAGTTCAAATCTTGGTTATGACACTTAATAGCTGAGTGACATTTTGCAGTATATTCTTACTTGGTGATCTCAAGTTGCCATGAATTCAATTGTCATATTTATAGCTATATCTACCTACAGATATGTGTACGAGATACATATACACATACACATAGATATACAAGATATATATATATACATACACAAGACATGAAAGCGAGACATATATATATACACATATATGTATTTGTATATATGCAGCTGACTCCCAGATCTCAATATCCAATCTCTCTTCCGACCTTTATTCCCAGATCTGCAACTATGAGACATTTAGAACTTAATATCCTTAGATGTGTCAAACTCAATATGTCCAAAACAGATCCCATTGCCTTTTCCATCTTTCAAACTTCTCTATTACTATTGAGGGGATCACCAACTCCCAGTCCCCCAGGTTTTCAACTAAAATGCAATTTCCAACTTCTCATTCTGATTCATCCCACATAAACAATCAGTTGCCAATCCTTGTCATTTCCACCTTTACAATATTTTTCATGCATCTTTTTTTCTCCATTCACAGAGCCATCACCCTATAGCCTTCTAACTATTTTCTCAGCCTCTAGTCTCTTCCCACCCTAATCCATCTTCCACACATTCTTCTACCTAATAATTCTATGGAAGCATAGGATTTTGCCCCATCCCTCCTCAATAAGCTCCATAGCTCCCTATTAATTCCAGTATTAGATAGAAAGTTCCATGTTTGCATTTAAGACTCTATAACCTGGACCTAAATGCTCTCTACCTTTCCAGTCTTCTCACATAATACTCTCTTCTAGGCACTCTGATTCAGTGCTACTAACCTTCTTGCTGCCAACAAAACACTCCATCGATCTTACTCTGAGTATTTCCCCAGAACACTTTTTTTTCCTTCTGCGCTGTGTCGTATAAGTACATGAAGTCTCTCCCATTACTATGTAAATTCTGTGAGGCCAGAAACTGTTTCTGTGTTATTACCTCTCTGTGTATTCTCTTTGTTTAGCAAGGTACCTAGTTTAATAAATGCTTGTTGACTGACCTCTCTGACGCTCAGATTTCTCACATGTCAGAATGGACTTAATGATACCACACACTTCCCAAGGTTTATGGAAAGGAAAGCACTTTGTCAAAAAGCTAAAGAGTGAGTCCTTTGTACAGAGAGGAACATGGTCTCTGCCATGCAGCTCACATCCTTGGTCCCTAGAGGGAAGGGTGGGATCATTCGTCCAGTAGCAGCCTTGGAAGGGAAATGAGAGCATCTGCCTAAAAAACAAAACAAAACACCAAACAGCCCATGTTGAGGCTTTTTTTGTCATTGCCCAAGGGACAGTCAGTGACAAGACCTTTAAGAAGGAAGCTGGAATTCATTCCTGAAATGCACAATGAGGAAGGAAGATAGGGTGGGGGAGAACACAGTGTTCCCAACCCGTGGATGGGACAGGGATTCCAAGGAAAGCTGGACTCTCAGAGAGCAGGAGCACACGCTTCCCAAGGACAGAGATCTTATGGTTTGTCAGTGAGAAGGGAACTAGATGCCTGAGAAACGTACAGGAAGATGGGGAATTTCAGGAATGGGGGTCCTGGGTTTCTTGGGTACAGAAGTATCAGAGATCAAGTGTCACTATTGTTATTCTTTATCTAGAAAGAAAAGGAAGACTTAGAAGAGGTAAAGATTCTTGCCCAAAGTCACATAACTTGAAGCTGTCAGGACAGGGATTTGGACTTGTCTTGGAGTGGCTCCAATACTGTGGGGGCGGGGTGAATTGGAGATCTAAAAGGGGAGCTTAGAAGTATGAGAAAAAGGGGAGCCCTGGTTTCTTAGAGGTGGGGTCGCCAGGAATTCAAGAGCTGGGACCCCACAGACAGGGATCCCCTACTTTTCAGTTACACACACACACACACACACACACACACACACACACACACACACACACACACACACACGCCAGGCTGGCTCCAGGAGTGAGTTTGTAATTATCTTTACGTTTTAGCCTCGGCTGCTTTAATTAGTCTGTTTTGACTTCATGCATGGGGCTTCTGCATTTGGAGACCATTTTATTTTTAGCTAGTGTTTCCATGGCAACAGGCAGAGCTGAGGAGAGTCGGGCAGATTGCGAGGCAGACCCAGCCCACCTCCCTCCCTTGGGACAGTTTGGGTTTCCATTTTAACCCTTTATGGTTTCTCGTTTGGCGCCAGGGGCCATCAGGATTAATGAGGGAGGGAAAGGAGAGGCCCGTTTGGACCCTGGCCAGAAAAAGATGGGTGGGGGAGGAGGAGGGCATGGAAGTAAGAGGCCAGGGAAGGGGGGGTGGGGGGAGGTCCCAAGAGGGAGTAGCTGGTGGGGGGAGGGGAAAGAAAGAAGAGGGCATAAGAGAAGAGAAGGGATGGGGCAGAAAAGAGAGGTCAGGGTGGGAGAAGGGAAGAGAGATGAAGTCTGGGGAGGAGAGGAGAAAAGACACGGGAGGGAGACAGAGGTCAGAAAAGGCAGGGGGGAAAGGAAAAGGGAGAAACTAAGGGAGAGGAGGGCGGAAGAAGCCCTGGGAAGGGGAGGGATGCAGCAAAAGGAAGAAAACCTCCTGAAAATTGGAGGTTAAGAGCATAGATTTAGAACTAAAAGGGACCTGACAAGCTTACCCCTCACGTTACAGATGAGGAACTGCGGGCTCAGTGAGCTGGCCAAGCCTGATGCAGAGAGTAAATGTCAGAAGGGGAATTTGAACTCCGATCTTCCTGCTCCAAGACTTTCATTACTATGCCACACAGGGAAGGACCCGGGAAAAAGGAATGATGAGGAGGGGAAAGTCAGGGGGAGAGACAAGGAGGGAGGAAGACTGGAACTCAAAAGGCTTGTGGCTGACCAGGACCAGGTCCACTGTTCTCCATCCCCAAAGTCGTAGCACAGCAGCATTGTCTGTCCAACCCAACGACCCGTGGGCTCTGCCCCACCATCTCTGAATTCGGCCCTAGGCTGTCATTCGCTCAGCCACGGACCCCTGGGCACTCAAACATATATGAGTGACCGATGGGCTAAATGAGATTCGCCCTCCCTGAAAGCAGCGTGGGCCAGGAAGGACAAATTTTCTCCTCTTTGGGAGGAGAAGCTGTCCATGGTATCATCTTCTCTCCCGACTTGGCCTGTCAAGCCAGAGGAGGGAACCGGCTCAGGCCGACCTGATTCTTCTCCTGAGACCTCTTTGTCCTTTTGCCAAGTGGGGTTGTGTTTGTGTGTGTGTGAGAGTGTGTGTGTGTTGTTGTTGTTGTGTTGTGTATAGGGCTAGGAGAAAGAAAGGAGGTGGGGTGTATGAGAAGCAATAGCCACTATTAGAGACCATCCTCTTTGGGTAACCAATATATTGTAGGGAGGAGAGCAGGACAGGGACTAGTTGGAGCCTTGAACACCAGCGTACACAGGCTGGCTCTTTGCCCAGAGTCAGAAAGTCACCTAACTTGCCTCCAGGCCCCCCAGGCAGCTCTCTGGAGTTACAAAGCAGGTGCTTCTCTGAATCGGTACAGAGAGTTTCCACACCAGGAGTCCCTTATGCCAGTGAAATCACACATCTGGGTTAATAATAATGTTTGTGGGAAGTTGTATGTAAATCAGATTTCCCACCAATCAACTCCTTTTTTAAAAATGTTCAAGGTGGAGAGGGGAAGGGCTTTTAAATAATTTTGTAAATTACACTTCTCCAATTCTTCTGTGGGACAGCTTGTTACTTTCATATATCATAAATCTGGATCTAGAAAAGTCTTCCGAGGCCACTTAATCCAACCCCCCTTGTTTAGAGATGAAGAAAATGGGGCTCAGAATGGTTAAGAGACTTGTGTGACCTTAACACAGCTAGTAAGTGTCAAAGAGGGGATTTGAACCCTGACTTCTTCCTGACTCCATAGCCAAAACTCATATTACATATGTTATGTAATAATATTATGTAATATTTCTCATATAGTAAAATAAAAATAAAATTTATAATAAAAAAACTGAGGGAAGGTAACAGACTTGTCAGTCGGTGGTGGGATTTGCAGAGTACACTTAGACAAGGGATAGGGAACCCGCAGCCCCAATGCAATATGTGGCCTTCTAGGTCCTCAAGTGTGGTCTTTTGACTGAATCCAAGCTTGGGCCCAAAGGGCTGCACTTGAGGACCCAGAGGGCCATGTGTGACTTTAAGGCTGAAGCTTCCCCACCCCTGAACTAGACCAACCTTCTAGAAAACCTCGGACCCTCTAACCTTCAAGTCTTAGAAGGTCAGGCCTACCATAAAATCTAAATCCCTCTTTTGAAAGAGACTAACCCTGATGGTCTCCCCAAAGGGAAATGACTTGTCTAAAGTCATTCAGTGAGTTAGTAGCAGAGGTGGATATAAAACCCAGGCATCCCCACTCTCAGTCTGAGGTTCAAAGGAAGGTGATCCAATAGATAGAGCACTGTGCCTGGAGTCAGGAAGACCTGAATTCAAATCCAGCCTCAGATACTGACCAGCTGTGTGACCCTGGACAAGTCACTTCACCTTCATCTGCCCCAGCTTCCTCAACTGTAAAATGGGAATAAAATAACAGCACCTACCTCCAGAATTGTTGTGAAAATCAAATGAGAGCTAATATTTGTAAAGCGTTCGGCATAGAGCATAACGCCTGGCACATCGTTTTCATCGTTGTGGAGTCATTTTTCAGTCCTGTTGACTCTTTCTGACCCCATTTGGGGTTTTCTTGGCAAAGATCCTGGAGTGGTTTGCCATTTCCTTCTCAACCTCATTTTACAGATGAGGAAACTGAGGCAAATAGGATTAAGTGACTTGCTCAGGGTCATGCAGCCAATAAGTGTCTGAGGCTGGATTTGAACTCAGGAAGATGAGTCAGGCTCCATTCTATCCACTGTGCCACCTAGCTGCCCTTACACATAGTAGATCCTTAATAAATGGTTGTTTCCTTCCTTTCCACTATTCTATGGCATCAATCTTCCCTACTCACTTGGCTGTCTTCCACATTTCCTAATTGGCCCCTGTCCTCCCCACCTCTGTCCAGTGAGTCCTAAAAGTAACCCCTCCACCATCAGTCTCCATCCCACAAAATGCATTTGGCACCAGGAATCAGAAATTATAAACAGAGGCCATGAGGGAGGTGACTGACTGGTCACAAGTCTGCTAGATTATGTTCTAAACACAGGCCTGGGACACAGGGAGCCCTCAGAGACTGACTCAGAGAATGACTTGGACAGTCTCCAGCTCTTTGCTTTTTGGATCTGTCCAGGACTGGCTTTATCCTTGGCTTACAGGGAGCGAAGTGTTTGCCAAGGGCCAGACTGGGTCAGAAGCAGGCAGACTTTTCAGCTGTGGTACACCAAATTTTGGAAGCTCATGCCAGGAGATGACAAATCCAGGACAGGAAGACAGGGAGGTGGGAGGGTGCCAAAGATAGGCTGCCAGCTCTCTAGTTTTCCCCAGACCCACGTCGATGGTGTCATGCAGAACAATGTCCTGGGAAATGTGCATGTGTATTAGGACAAGCATAACTTGAGGAGAGATATAGTGGAGTGGACAGATCACTGGACTTGGGAGTCAGGAAGACTGGATTCAGCTTCTTTCTCAGATACTTAATAGCTTCATGACCTCTGAATCTTAGTTTCCTTATCTGTAAAATAAGGATTATATTATAATAACACTGGGTGTTATTATATATCATATACAATGTATTTGAATATATGTACTATATTATGTATATTTTAACACATATTATTGATATCATATAAGAAATAAATGATCATAGGGTTATGGATTTAGAGATGGAAGCCATGTATTCTAACCTCATTTCTCATCTGTAAGATGAGAAAACTGGGGCCCAGGGAGGATATAAGATACATAAAATTTTATAAAATGCTTAGCAAACCTTATAAAATTATTACAATTACCAAAAAAATGGGAGCTGTTGTTTTTGTTGAGTCATTTCAGTCCTGTCCAACTCTTTGTGACCCCATTTGGGGATTTTCTTGGCAAAGATACTAGATTGGTTTGTCATTTTCTTCTCCAGCTCATTTTTTCAGATGAAGAAACTGAGGCAAATAGGGTTAAGTGACTTGTCCACAGTCACATAACCACTAAGTAACATGAGGTTAGATTTGAACTCATGAAGAGGAGTTCCTGAGTCTAAGCTCAATGCGCTATCCACTGCACCACCTAGCTGCCAGATGGGAGCTGAGGGCAAGGGAATTCAAGAGATCCAGGCAATGAAAGGGGACTTTTCTACTTATAAAATTTATTTCTTCCTTACAGCAAAGTAGTCTCGAGACATTTCATCTGTTCTTTCCCTTTCTCTACCTTTCCCCCTTCTTTTCCCTCTTCACTCCTATGACCTCAGCTATCCTTCTCCCGTGTGAGGTTCCAAGGTGCCTTCTTCACCCTGGTGAACCAATCTGAGATACTCCTTCAGAAAAACACCCTAGAAGACTTGTGTGAACAGATAAAGAGTGAAGAAAGGAGCATGAGGATGACCAAAATGAGCTAGAGGGAAAACACTGGAGGATCTCAGGATGCTGATGCATTCATGACTTCATAAGACATGGTCTTCTTCAAGCAGGTCCCTTGCCTCTTGGCAGTGAGGTGGTGAGCTACGGGTACAGAATGGTATATACATTTGGGGAACACCCAGGGTGTTGATTTGCTTTGCTTGGCTGTTCTTATTTGTCCTTATTTGTGTCACAAATATGGACTCATTTGTGTCTTGTGTCCTTATTTGTGTCAATGACACAATGGCCAATGGCCAAGAGCACCCTATGTCCTCAGGAAGAAGCTCACCTAAATCATTTCAGGAAGATGGGTTTTTATCTCATTCTTAAATGTTCCCAAAAGGGGAAAAAGGTGAGGAAGTCATTGGGAAGTGACAATGATATCAAGAAGGAAAAGAGAATGAATAAAATGTTTGTTTAAAAAGAAAGAATATCTTCCTGGAAACCTTATTACAGACCTACGTGTGTGCGTGTGCGCATGCTCTTTAAGGCAACAGGGACAATGGGAAAATCATCAGAGACCCTACTATGATTGCAATGGATACTAAGTACACCTCTCTGTTGGATTCTCCTTCCCATGATTCCAGTCCAAGAGTGACAATCTCTTCATTCTAATAAGCTCCTTCTTCCTTAGCAGTTGGCACATTTCCAGGTGGACTAAACATTCTCTGAGGGAGTTTACAAGTCCTTTAAGGTTTCTTCTCCTTATTCTGATAGCCTGAATGAATTCTCTTTAGAGCAAGAGTGCCTGGCCAGGTGAGGTCAGAAAGAAGGAGGAAGCCTCACTGGCTCATGCTTTCTCCCACCTCACTGCCCTCAATGAGGTAGTGAGGAAACAGGGTCAGACTGGGCTCGGAATTCTGTGTTCTATCCTGGTCATCATATGTTAGGAAGGGCATGGTTGACAAGCTTGAGCACATCCAAAAGGGTGGGAATGGGATATGAAGCAATGCCCCAGGAGGATCTGGGGAAGGAACTGAGAGTCTTTAGACTAGGAAAGAAAAGCTGGAAAGGACCTTGGAGATCATCCAGTACAAATCCCTCTCCCTAATCCATTTCACAGATGAGAAATTTAACCAGAGGAGTTAGGTAACTTATGTGAGGTCACACAGGCAGTAAGTGGTACAACAAGGATTCATCTAACTCTAAATCCAGTCATCTTCCCAAGCACCATTCTAATTTGGGGGGCTCCAGGGAATGGAATATGATAGATGTCTTAGAGTATATGAAGGGCTGTCATGTGGAAAAGATACACTAAGAGGACAGAGCTAGGAACAAAGGGTAGAAGTTTTGCTGAGGAGGCAGATTTTAACTGAACAGGAGGAAAAATGTCCTAACAATTAGATTTATCCAAAAATGGATTTAAAAAATTGATAAAGTGGTCTCAAGAGATAGTGAGTTCCCCATCACTGGAGGTCTTTGAGAAGTTAGATGGCAACTTGTCAGTGATTTTAGGATCATAGATTCCAAGCTGAAAGGACCATCAGGTCATTTAATTCAACCACTCCATTTAACAGATGAAGAAACTGAGGCCCAGAGAGGTTCAAAGGATGATGAATGTAGTAAGCAATCATGACTTCAGAAGACAGAGTGAAACAAGTCCTTCACCTCTTGGTTTTGAGGTGATGGGCTACAGGTATAGAAAGGACCATACCTTTAGGGGCATGATCAGTGCCCAAGGTCACATTGGTAATAAAGAGCAAAGTCAGGATGTGAACCCAGGTTCTCTCACTCCCAAGCCAATGTACTCTCTACTAGGGGATTCCTGTTAATACCAGTTGTAGCAGGTGGCTTTCCAATTCCACAATTCTTGAAGACAAGCACCTCTATCCTCCCAGTTCTACCTTGGTAGTGCCCTTTTTCCAAGTTGTTTGTAATTGATACCAGCTTAGGGCTTCATTTCTTTCAGAGGGCATTTTATATTTTATTGCTTCATTATTTCAAACAATCCATGATGTCATCAGCGTGGGTGGTACCTCTGCTAGCAAAGATTGCAGCCTTTCTTTGACTAAGTGGATAGTTTCTACGAGTCGCTTCAACCCCGTCTCCTCTCTAAAAAAAATTGGTAATCTCCCCCTTGATCAACTCCCTTGGTGATAAGATTTAGTTAGGCTGGTCCTCAGGTGGCCCATCACTGGGTCGAGACTAAGACTGAAGCCTTTCCCATTTAGTGAGACCTCTCATAGGTCTCCAGAGAATTTCCTAGAAACCTGTATCCAAGAAGTCAGGCCAAATCCAAGAAGCAAACAGCTCTTGTTTGTCAACTGCTCGATCAATTATGGGATGAGGAGGGGAGGTAGGATGGAGACCGTGGGAAAGCAGGCATTTTAGACAAAGACTGGGCAGGTGTTCAAAGACCTCTCCCGATTACCACTCCTGACTCTCTGCCCTGCCCTTGGATGAGTTTATACTTACTTTATACACATTTTGTATTTGCTTGTCTGTGGACCTGATGTCCCTACTTCCAATCCCCACCATAGAATATCATCTCCTTGAGGACAGGCACTGTTTCCAGTTTGTCTTTGCATCCTCGTTACCTATCACAGTGCCTGGCACGTAGGGCCAATGCTCTATCTACTACATCACCTAGCTGATCTTTTTATTCTTTTTTGGAGGGGGAAGCCTAGGTAATTGGGATTAAGTGACATGCCCAAGATCACAAAGTTAGTAAGTGTCAAATGTCTGATGCTGGATTTGAACTCAGGTCCCCCTGATTCCAGGGCAGGTGCTCTCTATTCAACTACACTTAGTAAATGCTTATGAAATTGAATGGCACTATAGAATGTCAGAGAAACTACGGGGTATAATGGAAAAAGCAGTGGTTTTAGAATCAGAGTGGTTGAGTTTAACTCAGCTAGGCAGCTAGAGAGTATAGTGGATACAGCTGAAATCAGGAAGATCTGAATTCAAATCCAGGCTCAGATACTTACAAGCTATGTGACCCTGGGCAAGTCACTTAACCTCTACATGCCTATTTTCAGCTGTAAAACGGAAACTGGAATAGCACCTACCTTCCAGGGTTGCTGTGAGGATCAAATGAGCTTAATACAGTGTCTAATATGAAGTAAGTGCTATATAAATTCTAACTATAATAATAACAGCTACTATTATCATATCCCACCTCAATCTCTTACCACCTTGTATAATTTTGGACGAGTTACTTAACCTCTTTAGCACTCTTAGGGATAGTTAGTAGTCTCAGTGGATAGACTGATGGAGTGAGAAAGTGGAGTGAGAAAGAGCTAAGTTTAAATTTGGCCTCAGATACTTATACTAGCTGTGTGATCCCAGAAAAGTACTTAACCTCTACTTGCCTCAGTTCACTCAACTGTAAAATGGGGGTAGTAACAGTACTTACCTCCCAGAGTGGTTGGAAGGATCAAATGATATAATACTGTAAAGCACTTAGCACAGTGGAACATAGTAGGCACTGAATAATTATTTATTTCCTTTCTTCCTTAGTTTCCTCCTCTGTTGCTCCCCCAAGTACCTGTCAAAGTGTTCCTCACACAATAACAGTTTAAGTAAATGTCTGCAACTGTGCCTCAGTTGGTGTGATGGTAATTTTGCTAACTTGTTTTTTCTCTCTTTCTTCTTTTTTCTCCCCCTTAAACCTAGTACCTTCCCTTTGAGATTATCTCCAATGTATCAGATGGAGGGAGAGAGAGAAAGAGAGACATAGACAGAGAGAGAGAGAGAAAAGAGAGAGACAGAGAGAGGAGACAGAGACAGAGAAAGAGAGACAGAGACACAGAGAGAGAGAGACAGACAGACAGAGACAGAGATCCAGTTTGCACATAGCCATTTGAATGTTGTCTCCTTGAGGGCAGGAATCACCCTTTGCCTTTCTTTGTAATTCCAGCACAGAGCACAGTACCTAGCACATAGCAGGTATTTTATACATACTCATTGGCTGATTAATTTTGTATTTCTTTGAAATAAAGATCACAAGTTCATAGATTTAAGGCTGGAGAAGATCTCAAAAGCCATTAGCCTGACACTTTTTAGATGAGGAAACTGAGGCTTGCAGATGTTAAATGACTTGCCTCTGATCACACAACTAGGAAATGAAAGAAGGAGGATTCAAACTCAGGTTCTCTGACTCCAGAGCCTTCATTTAAGGGATTATTCTTTTGGGCTGGGGTCACAGGAAGCACATATTCAGAAAAGATTATATAAAAATAAAAGGTATCCATAAAAATTATTAAAGAAAAAATTATTTTGAGTGGTACTGGAGTCCCCTTCACCTAAGCCCTATCCCATCTCTTGAGAAATTTGCATCCACCACATTTCTCCCTCTCTCCAGCATCTCTCTGGTTCCACAAGGACCCTTTCTTTCTCTCTTTCTCTCTGGTTCTTCAATCCATCTTTCTCCACTGGATCCTGTCCATCTACCTTCAAACATGCTCAGGTCTCTCCAGTCTTGAAAAATATTTTCCCTTGAAACTGTTGTCCTTTCCCCATCACAGTTCTCTTTTCTCCTTTCTTTCATTGCTAAATAGCTCTCCAGAGCGGTCTACACCCACTGCTTCTGTTTTCTTACCACCCGCTCTAGTCTTAACATCCTAAAGTCTGTTCTACAACCCCACCCCAAATTTTCAGAGTTGAAGGGATTTAAACAGCCAAGTCAAACCCATACCTGAAAAGGAACTCTCCTTCTCCTATACCCAACAGGTGGGCATTCAGGCTCTGCATGAAGACCTCCAATGAATGACAACCCACTGCCTCCCAAGGCAGCCCACTCCACTTTTGGATAGCTTTAATTACTGACAAGTTTTTGTTTCCTTTATCAAGCATAAATCTGTCTCTTTGTAGCTTCTTCCCATTGCATCTTCCCTCCAGGGCCAAACCAAGCAAGGCTAATTCTTCCAAGCTAATTCTGCCTTTCAAATACTTGAACACAGTCATTGTGTTGTTCTCCAGGGTTAACATGCCCAGCTCCTTTCAATAATTCTCAAGTGACATGTAACAAATAGACGGACAAAGTCCATCTGAAGTCAGGAAGACCTGAGATCCAATCCAACATCCGAGACTTACTAGCTGTGTACCCCCGGGTAAATCACTTAACCTCTGTCTGCCTCTATTTCTTCATCCTGAATATGGGGATAAAATAGTACCTATCTCCCGAGGTTGTTGTGAGAATAAAATGAGACAATATTTGTAAAGTACTTTGCAAACCTAAAAGCACTATGTAAATGATAACTATATTACTACTATCTCTGGACCTTTCACCACACTGGTTGCCTTCCTCTGATTGCTCCTCAGTTTATTAATATTGCTTTCTAAATGCGACACCTGAGACTGAACACAGTACTCCTGAGGCGATCTGGCCAGCACAGAGCACACTGGGACTCACTTCATCGTGTTCCACCTTTCCTGGACTTCATCATGGCCCATCTTCTTACAAGATGCCATTCCACCTCCTAGTACCTACTGCTGCATGGCCCCCTTCTCCCTCTGATCAGGGAGGGTGTCGGATGGACAGTGGAGAGTTCCTCCCACCCAGATCCTCAGTTTAAGGAGGGTGCCTAGTGCAGCTATCTCGTCATTTCCCACTGAGCTACACTCCCCTGGATCTTATTATCTGCAGGGCCCCCATGCCTCACCTCAGTCAGGTGGCTTCTACCTTTCCATTCTACTCCTGGCTTTTCAGTTTCTTTTTATGGGTTATCTTCATCCTGTTTGATTGCCGAGGGTATCAGTTGTCTTTTGCCTTTCTTTGTAACCGCAGCATGTAGCTTAGTTCCGTCTCATAGTAAGTGCTTAATAGATGTTATGACTGTCACCTCCTTATTTCTGGATGTTCCATGTCTCTTAAGGAAGCCAAAGTTCAAGTCAACTTTCTTGGCTGTCATATTTCTGTATTGTCTCATAGTGAGACTGGCATTAACAAAACATCCCAAATTTTTTCTGAGGAGCTGCTAACTACCCACAATTCCTTCCTTTCCAGGCCTGTCTCTGAAACAGCTCTCTCCAAGGTCCTTAAGTGATGTCCTCCCATATAAATTTTAGATTGAACTGTTATGATCTCATAAAATTCTCATAGAAGCATAGATCTGGAATTGGGTAAGACTTTAGCGAGGCCACCCAGTCTAACCCTCTTTATTTTACAGGAGAGGAAACTGAGGCTTAATTAAGAGGTTAAGTGACTGGTCCAAGGTTATGTAATAAGGGAGAGAACCAGTATAAAATCTTTTCACTGTAACAAGCTCCTTAGTTTGCATCCTCAGCCTGTCTGTTGAATTGGAGAGCATACGCAATTCCTCCTTAAAATTCTCCTCCTGTAGCTACCGTGCAGGACCTGGAGTCGGGAAGACCTGAGTTCAAATCCAGACTTAGACATTTTTACTAGCTGTGTGACCCAAGGCAAGTCATTTAAGCTCTCAGTTTTCTTATCTATAAAATGTGGGTATTAATAGCCCCTCCCTCTCAGGGTTGTTATGAGGATCAGATGAGATAATATTTGTAACTCCTGGCCCAGTGTAGCCCCCAAATCAGATTAAAATGTAATGGGGAAATGTTTAATGATAATAGCTAACATTTATATTGTTGTTTTGTCGATTAGTTTGTTTTGTGAGCCCATTTGGGATTTTCTTGGCAAAGATACTGAAGTGGTTTACCATTTCTTTCACCAGCTCATTTTACAGATGAGGAAACTGAGGAAAATAGGGTGAAGTGACTTGCTCAGGGTCACCAAGCTAGTAAGTATCTGAGACCATATTTGATTTCAGGTTCTCCTGAATCCAGGGCTGGCACTCTATCCATTTCATCACCTTGTACCAGGCAGTGTGCTATAAGCACTTGACTATCTGTTTAACAGTTTAAAAAAATAGAATATAAAAAGATAATATTTATAAACCTTAAGAAGATTTTAAAATGCTTGCTATTATTTTGAAGATGGTCAAGATTTTTCTTTTCTCATTTTCCTTGTCATCTCCTCTTCTTGCTTTTGCTTCCTAGGTATGGGTAGCCCCTGATTCAGTCCTTAGCCCTCCACACACCTCTTCCTCTACATTCATTCTCTGAAAGGGCTGCCAGTGACTCCATATTTTCCATCTGTGACTCCAACCTCTCTCTTGCCTTCTCCTTGTGCATCCCACAGTTATCTCAGACTCAGTAAAGTGAAAACTGAACTCAACACATCTACTACCCTGCTCCTCACAGAGTCAGTATGTTTAGAGATGAGTATATTTACTATGACCCTTCACAGCTTGGTGACATGATCTAGTGGATCATGGAATCTGAATTCAAATGCTGACTCTGCTACTTACTTACCTGTGTGACCCTGGACAAGTAATTTAATTTTTTTGAGTCTCATTTTCCTCATCTGTAAAATGAGAAAGGTGCACCAGATGACTCTAAGGTCCCTTCCAACTCATCCTGTGTCCCTGTGAACTTCCTCACTTCTGTCAAGGGCACACCTTCAATGTCCCTAACCCCACCCCTCAAGCTCAAAATCTTAAAAGGACCATGGAGTGCCAAACTGCAAGCCAAGCAGTAGCAGAGCACTATATGGAAGTCAAAAGAAGAACTCACATGAACATAATGCTTTACAATATACACTGTGTATGGTTTGTCCTTCATTCTCAAAGAGGATCATGATATTAGGAAGATGATGCCATGACTTGCAAGCGAATTGGTTTTAAGTGAGGTAGGACTGTGCAAAGTCACCAACCTCAGGCTCTCCTCAGGAGTCCACAGTTTACATAGCAGTTTCCTGAAAACTACCTTCTAAGTTGGGTAGTGTAGAGTATGGATAGAGGACTTGGCCTGGCCTGAAGAAGGCCTGAGTTCAAATCCAGACTGAGGCACTTACTAGCTCTGTGACCCTGGACAAATCACTTAACTTCCATCTAACTCAGTTTCCTCTTCTGTACAATGGGGTAATGATAGTACCTACTTCACATGGTTGTTGTGAGAACCTGGAATAAGGAAGACCTGAGTTGGAATCTAGCCTCAGATACTGTCTAGCTGTGTGATGTAGGCAGGTCACTTAACCTCTGCCTGTCTCAGTTTCTTTTGCTGAAGAATGAAGATAGCTCTTCACACTTATCTCCCAAGGTGAGGGAAAAATAAGATAATATTTGTAAAGCACTTAGCACAGTGCTGGCACATAATGATGATGACAACGACTCTTCCCATGTGACAGAGGGAAAAACTGTTGTCTCCCTTGCTAGAATGTAAGAGGAGGGATTGTTTTTGATTTGTTGTTGTGTCCCCCAATGTTAAGCACAACATCTGGCACACAGTAAGTGCTCAGCAAATGTTATGGATTGATCTCAATTGTCCATGGCTATATTCAAAACCAGCTCTTCTAATGCTGAGTCTCACAATCTCTGATAGACACAACCAAGGCTTGGTCAAATGGTGCAGCCATCATTGACCTTGGAACTATTGTTCATATGGAACTGGACATTCTACAGGCATGTCAAACTCCACATGTTTACCACTCTTCCCTCCTCTGAAATTCCTCATTACCACCAAGGGCACCACTTCCCTGTGTTCCCAATTTCCCTGGTGCCAGAAAGGCCATAGGTCAAATCCAATCTCAAACACTTACTTGCTGTGTGACCTTAGTTTGACTCAGTTTCCTCATTCATAAAATGGGAATACCACTTACTTCCTACAGTTGTTGTGGGGGTAAAATGAGATAATATTTATGAAGCTCTTTACAAATCGTAAAGCACTATCTGGCTATATTACCCCACCCCCGTCATTCTCACATATCCAAATAGCTTCCAAATCTCATTTGTTTCTAACTTTTGTCTCTTGTATACATCCCCTTCTCTTCACTCACACAGTCACCATTCAAGTTCAGGTTTGAGTTTCCATGATGATTAGTACTTGGAACAGGACTGTGATGAAGAGGGGAGAAGTAGGAAGAGGAGGGGAGAGGAGAGGAGGGAAAGGGAGCAGAAGGGAGGGGAGGAAAGGAGGAGGGAGGGAAGGAGAGAGGACAGGAACCCAAGTTCAAGTTGGGAAAGATAATAAACAGTAAGGAATGGTGAATGTTGTGGCTCTGGAAAACTGTCTCAGAATGAAACAGGAATGAAAGTAGAAAGAGTTGGTGGATATGAGTTACCAGCTAAAAACAATCTGTCTAAAATGTCTTAAAGGACAAAAACTAAGAATGCACGTAATGGTGATAGTTTGGAGATTTTTTTTTAAATATACATTTCAAAGCACCAGTGATGTTTGGCACTTTGAAAGTTTTTCCATAAACTTAATAAGCAAAAATGGCCCAAGTATCCCGAGATCCAATGAAGACATTATGTAATAGCTCTGTAAATAAACTTGATTTAAAACTTTTTTATCTGTTTTTTTAATCTGCCACTTGGGACAATTCTTGCTATTGGCAGAATGGAGTCTGTTCCCCTTAATGTCAAACTCCATCAGTGACTGCTATTCCAGACTCCTGACAGGAGCAAATTCAGAGGTCAGAGGTCACTAGGTCCAGTGACAACCATTAGATTGTAAACTTGAGAGAAAGGACTGTCTTTTGCTCCAGCACTTAGCATAATGCCTGGCACATAGTAGACACTTAATAAATGTTTATTGATCAATTGACTGTCAATCTTGAAAGCCTGGGCACCCAACATTCATAGATGATTAGAGCTAAGAGAACCCTTAACAACCACCTAATCTAGTTCCCTCATTTCATCAATGACAAAACTGAGACCCATAGAAATTTATCACCTATAAGATTTAAATAGAATTCAGCACATCATTTTAGAACTGAGGAAAGTGAGACCCAGAAAGAAAATGGGATTAGTTTTCTGTGAACAGAATTTCAGTGCACCCCGATGGACTACCTGTCTAACAACAGGCTCTGGGTCTTGGAGGGAAGCTTGGAGCAGTTTCTTTAGTCTGAGTGGGATGGTCATGGTTATTCCTGACAGTTAAACAAACAAGGTCACACAATGGTCTATAGGAAATTCCATAGGATCATAAATCTAGACATGGAAGGAAATCGGAGGCCAACTAGACCCACCCGCTGGGTTATAAAACCCCCTGGTTTTACAAGTAAAAGACTGTCCTTTAAATGCTGTGGTTGTACCATTTTGGAGGCTACTTGTGTTTCAGGTGGAGGAGTTGACTCATAATGTCCCCTCCATCACCAAGCTTCTACAATTTCTAAGACTCCAAAAAATCTGAGGCTGAGAATGGAATCTAGTCAGATGGTTGAATAATAAGCAAGGAGTTTATGACTCCCAAAGCACACTCACACACATTGTCCCCTGTGACTTCTCACAAGAGTGAACTCTACTGTTTAGTAGGTATGTGACCTTAGGCAAGTCACTTTACATCCATGGGCCTCAGTTTTTTCATCTGTAAAGTGAGGGAGTTGGATTAGTTGTGTGACCCTGGTCAAGTCATTTAACTTCTACCTGCCTTAGTTTCCTCACTGAAAAATTGGGATAAAAATAGCACCTACCTCCCAAGGGATCAAATGAGATAACACTGCTTGTTTAATACAGTACTGGTCTCTTGTGCTAAAAGTAGGAACTTAGGAACTTAATAAACGCTTATTCTTCCTATCCCTTCACAGTTTAAAAGCACTTTGTGTATATCAGCCCAGTGAGGGAGTTAGAAGAAAGGGAAGGCAACATGGATACAGCGGGAGGACAGTTCAAATCTTGCCTCTGTCACTGCCTGTATAGACTTGAGCAAAACTGCTTTATTTCTTCAGGACTCAGTTTCCCCCTCGAAGCTTCCTTCTGGCTATAGATCTATGATCCTATTATTTGGCCAAAGCTTGTTAGACTAGACCATAAACTCCGTGAGGGCAGAGGCAGCTTTATTTCCTTCTGTATCCCCAGTGCCAGGCACACAATAGGCACTTTAAATGAATTGAACTGAAATTTCTAGCTCCATTAATGCTGGAGTTAGAACTAAAACTCGGGTGTTCTGGAGTCCTTGTCAAGCATTTTCATCACTGCATGAACCCCCTTGGACTGGACCAAGATGAGATCTTAACTCCGACCCAAATACTAGATCACATAAGTTCACTGAGTTTAGTCAAAATAAATTGGGTAAATGCAAACTGGTAAGCATCTTTTCCACAAGCTGGAAGGTCGGAAGGGTGAGGTAGACAGCAACCTCAGGACCCCAGACATCATGGGCAATATGACATCATGTAAAGAAGAATGGACTTGGAATTAGGTGACCAGAGCTCAAATGGGACCTCCCCCATTTATTAGGCTTTGGAGAGGGAGGCAGGGAAAAGGGAGGGCCTTAATCTTTCTGAGATTCTTTTCCCATCTGTAAAATGGGCACAATGTTTATTGGGACTTTCAGAAGTCCTCTAGTCCTCATTTACGGAGGAGGAAACGGAGTCTTAAAGAAGTTAAACAATTTTATTTCAGGGGAAGTTAAGCAATTTTATTTCAGAGGCTATCTATTCCAATCCCCTTCATTTTACAGAGGAGGAAACTGAGTCCTGAAGAAGTTTAACAATTTTTCTCAAGTCTACACAGGCAGTGACAGAGATGAGATTTGAACTGTCTTCCTCCCACTGTCTCCATGTTGTCTCCTCCTTCTGTTACCTCACTCACCAGTCTGATGTGCATAAAGTACTTTTAAATTGTAGAGAGATAGGAGGAACAAGCATTTATTAAGCCCCTCTGTTAGCCTGAATAACTAGTATGCTACTAACCAGGTACAGACAAAAGCAAAAATAAAAAGTACACAACAGAGAACAAAAGAAAACTTCAAAGGAAGGACAGAAAAGCAGGGTAGCTTTGAAAACAATATGAAGTATTTTATTACATAGTTTTTTAAAAAAAATAAATCTGAAAGGGAAATTCATGGTTTTATATACTAAATCCTCTACGTTATGCTGTGAACATGGAAATGACTTTTTTGTCTTTTTGTATTTAAATTCAAAATGAATAAAAATTTTAAAATTTTTTAGAAAACAAGTATTTTGCAATATTGTCTCATTTGATCCCTTGGGAGGTAAATACTATTATTATCTCCATTTTTCAGTTGAGGAAACTGAGGCAGGTGGAGATTAAGTGACTTTCTCTGGATCAAACAACTAGTGTCTGAGGAGAGATTTGAACTCAGGTCTTCCTGACTTCAGGCCCAGGGCTCTATCCACTGTATGACCTAGATGCTTCAGGGACTTTAGAGAGGTAATTTCTCTGGAGTTAAGAATGGAATTCCCTTTCAACTCACAGGCCCTGAGATCATTAGCTCATGCCCATGAAAGCCGCCTTTTCCTCTGCCACAGATGTTGGGTCCCAGAACCCAGACCAAAGAGTTAGAATTATAACTCAAACATGATTCACTGGTTGATGCTTTGCAGATCACTTCCCCTCTCCAGGACTCAGCCCTCCCCTGTAAGATGAGGAGGTGTAAAATGAGATCTAGGCAAAGGTCCTTTCCGGTCTGAACAGTTAGTCTATGTATGGTTCTGTGCAGCTGAGCCCATTGGACCAAGGCCAGATCGTGGAGTTCAGACTTAAGGCAGCAGCATGATACAATGGAAAGACTGTTGAATTTAGAGTCTGAGGACTTAATTTAAAATCCTGATCCTGTCACTTACTATCCTTGGAAAAATTACTTAAACCTCTCTGGGCCTCAGTTTACCAATCTTTAAAGTAAGCAGATAGGACTAGAAAACTTCTGCGATCCAATGAAATAGGACCAGATTTCAGCCATTCCAAAATGGAAGTCAGATTGACTTTGCAAGGAATCTTGTAAAAGGAATTCCTGTTTGAGAATGGGTTGGTTTCTGATGGTTTCTGAGGTCTCTTTGAATTCTAAGATTCTGTAAATCTTATACATGCTATATATATTCATACGTGTACATAGAGTTTCCCCAGATACAACAAAAGAGTCTTGAGGGCAAAGACTGATTCATTTCAAAGGGAGGCAGTGTAGCAGATATATAGCAGTGTCATAGTACACAGAATGCTGGGTCAGTAGTCAGGAAGACTCATCATCCTGAGTTCAGATCTGACCTCAGAAACTTACTAGCTACCTGTGTGACCTTGGACAAGTCACTTAACCCTGTTTGCCTCAGTTTCCTTTTCTGTAAAATAAGCTGGAGAAGGAAATGTTAAACCACTCTAGTATCTTTGCTAAGAAAACTCCAAATGAAGACATGAAAAGTCAGACATGACTGAAATGACTGAACAACAATGAAAGAAGATAGAGAGCTGACCTCAAAGGAAGGAAGATCTGAATTCAAGTCCCAGACATAAACTGGCTGTGTGGCCCTGGGCAAGTCAATTCACCTAAACACTCAATGCTTTAGGTAACTCTCTAAGATCAGAAGATTCTAACAGTTTGCATTGGTAGAGGTTCCTCCCATGGAGTTTGCTTTACTAATGAAACTATAGAACAATACTCTCCATCCCCAGGCCTGGCAACTAGTAGGCACTTAATGAATACTTGGTGATTCATGATTGGTTGATTCCCTCTATGCTCCTTCTTCCCCTTCCCCTATGCTCCTCTTCCTCTCTGGCAGCTCTTGGTGGCAAGGGAATGCCTGTCAGGAGAGGTAACTTGGAGAGGCCTCTCATCTCTGATTTTATTGGCTCTTAAACACCAAGGCCTTAGTCAATCAACCAACAGGCACTTGCTAAGTAAGGGCTTACTATGTGCCTGGCACTGTGCAAAATACTGAAGGTACAAAGGAAGGCAAAAACCTAGACCCTGCCCTCAAGGCGCTTATATCCCAAAGGGTCCTTGTGACTTAGGAAAGAATGGGGACTCCTTATTTGGAACTAAGTTAGCTAGAAGAGTGTAGCAGGCCTCCAGGTGGACCCTGGCTTTTCCAGATGACCCCCACCTTGGAGAGGTAGTTTATCCCAACTGTATCCTATGGGAGGGCAGCTAGAAAAGCAGAGAAGCAGTTATTATAACTGGGGAAGATTCAATGGAGTTGTTGACTAGTGGAAATAGGAGGAAAGGGAAGGGGCAGAAAGAAGTTGGAAGAACCTGGTTTTGGGAGAGAGATCTATGGCTCACCAATTTAAGTCATATCACTTGAGTGGGGAGAGGGATGGAGGAAGAAGAGTAATGTTTCTCATCTCACCGATCATAGTCTCCATTGCAGAGGGCTCTCACAGGGATGGAGAAGGTTTGCCACACAGGATTCAGAGTGTTCTTCATGACTTCTGTCTTATGACAGATGGTGAACCTAATGAGATGGAGGGGGAGAGGTCCAGAACATCAGACACACATAACGTACCTCCCCCAAGTACACCCAATCCAGCCTCCCCCGCTCCATCTTCCCTCCACCCTACCCTGAGCCATACCCAAGGGCCCTGCTCCATCCATCCCTGCCTCTGGCTCATCTATGAAGAGGAAATTGTTCCTCCATGTGGGTGAACCAGAAAAAAGGAACAAGGTATAGGGGTATAAAGTCAGGACCAGAGATTGGGAGGGAGTAGGAATATGAAGTCAAGAGGAGAGAGAGGGAGCAGACTGTTTCCTCCCTGAGTCAATGAGGCTACATCCCTGTGCATGTCACAGTTGGAAAGGTCACACGTGTATTTCCATGTGATCTGCCCGGGCCCACACAGACTGCCATTTATTCTTAGGAAATTTCCCAGTCAAAATGTCATGACTGTCATCACATCTCACCACTACTTTTCTCTGTGTCTATCACCCACCCACTCAAGTGTTCAGCTAAAAGGGAGGGGTGTAGAGAGGGCTGACCCCCAGGGTCAGTGGCAAGACTGAATATGGAAATTCCCAGTTCTATTAGAAGAGGTCCAGGGAAAAGAAAATCAGAGGATTTGGGTCTGAAAGAGAACTTGGAGACCATCTAATCCACCCACACACAAATTTTGAACAGATGGAAACTGAGGCCCTGAGAAAAAAACTGGTTTGTCTGTGGTCATACAGTTAGCTAAGCTGAACCAGAATTGGAATCCAGGTCTTCTGACTCCAAATATAGTGCTGCTTTTAAAAACTATTGTTGAGTTGTTTTCAGTCATGTTGGATTCTTCATGACCTTATTTGAGGTTTTCTTGGCAAAGATACTGGAATGGTTTATCATCTCCTTTCCCACCTCATTTAATATAGGGGGAGACTGAGGCAAACAGGGTTAAGTGACTTGCCCAGAGTCACATAGCTAGTAAGTATCTAAGGCTACATTTGAACTCAAATCTTGTTGACTCCAGGCCCAATGCTCTATCCACTGTGCCACCTAGCTGCTCCCTTCACCTAACCCCCTTTTTTAAACTACATAGCAATAATAAGAAAAATGAAGGGTTTGGCAGAGGCAAGGAGCATAAGGAAGAATTTGCTCTAACAAAAGAGGAAGACACTCTCTCATCAGAACACTAATATCCCTAATATGCTACAGAGGAAGGAACACTGGTCAAAGGGCTTGGATTCAAATTCCGCCTCTGACCCTTGGGCAAGTCATCTAGTCTCAGTTTCCTCATCTGTAAAATAAGTGTATTGGACTAAATGGCCTCAGATCTGGGTCCTATGATCAGTCCTAACTTAGAAGATGATGGTGCAGACCTGACAGACCTTTCTCTCCATCCTCCATGTCTTTCTATCCTTCTCACTTGAACCCAAAAAGAATTTCCTTCCTTCATATCCCAAAGACAGTGTCTTCTAGTGGGAAGGGCACTGGCTGTGGAGACTTTCTCCGATTGGCTGAATGTTATAGTGCACAGAATGTCAGTCAGGAAGACCTGAGTTCAAATTCTGCCTCCAACATTTACTAGTTGAATGACCCTAGTCAAGTCATTTTTTCTCTCTCAGCATCTGTTTCTTCATCTGTACAATACCTGACGTAGCTGCCTCACAGGGTAATTGTAAAGACTACATAAGATAATGAATATAAAAGAAAGGCAGCTGAGTGGTGTGGGAGATAAATGCCAAGCCTGGAATCAGGAGGACCTGAGTTCTAATCTGGCCTCTAACACTTGCTAGCTGTGTGACTTTGGGCAAGTCACTTTACCCTGTTTGCCTCAGTTTCCTCATCTGTTAAATGAGCTGGAGAAGGAAATGGCAAACCACTTCAGTATCTTTGACAAAAAAACTTCAAATGGGGTCACCAAGAATTGGATATGATTGAGCAACAATAATGTAAAAGTGCACCATAAACCTTAAAGCAATCTGTAAATCAAATTATTGTGATTTTCCTTCAAGGGAAGAACTAGTCACAAAGGGTAGGAGTTGCTGTGAGACAAATTTAGACGTCATATAAAGAAATATTTTCTAAGATGAAATGGGATGCACTGGGAGAAAGCTGGTTCCTTCTCATTGGAGAAGCCAAAACTGGAATCAATGCCCTCTTGTCTGGCAACCTTAGATAGGATTCCTGTTCAGGGAGGCTAGATGTAGATGGCCTCAGTGGACCCTTCTGACTTAGAGATTCTGAGCCAGAAGATGTGGATTCAAATCCTGATTTTGCCACTTAACTAGCTATTTGACCTTAGGCAATTCAGACTCTCTCTGTCTCTTTCTCTGTCTCTCTCTGTCTCTCTTTCTCTATCTCTCTCTGTCTCTCTGTTTCTCTCTCTCTTCCTTAATGTTTCCCCTTTATTCTTAAAAGTGAGGCAAAAAGAATCATACTACCTACCTCAAAGGGTTTGTGAGGCTAAAATGAAATAACATATACAAAGCAATTTTAAAACTAGAAAGTGCGAGGGGTTATCATCACCATCATTATCATTGGTAACTATGTCCAGGTTTCTCCTGACTTGATAAAGCATCTCCCCAAGCATCTTCCAGTGGTTATTCTATTTATCTCATTCTTTAGGGTCAAGCTTCTGGACCATGTCATCTTTATTTGAAAAGCAATGTGGTTTAGTGGAGAAAGCACTGGATTTGGAATCTATAGGACCTGAGTTCTAATTCCACTTCTGTCACAACCCATGTGACTGGGACAAGTTGCTTAAACTCTCTTGGTCTCAGTTTCCTCATCTGTAGAATGAGAGGGAAAGGATATTGTTGAGTCGTTTCAGTCCTGTCTGACTTTTGTGAGCCCATCTGGGGTTTTCTTGGCGAAGATACTGGAGCGATTTGCCATTTCCTTCTCCAACTCATTTTACAGATGAGGAAACCAGTGCAAACAAAGTTAAATGACTTGCTCAGGGTTAGGAAATGACTCCAGGCCCAGTACTCTATCCACTGCATCACCTAGCTGCCCCCTCCCCTCAGGAAAAAGGTACAAATGTTTATTAAGTGCATACCATGTGCCAGGCACCGTGCTAATCCCTTCGCACATATCATCTCACAACCACCCTGGGAAGTAGGTGCTGTTGTTTCCTCCATTTTAAAATTAAGGAAACTGAGGCAGACAGAGATTACATAACTTGTCCCAGACACAGCTAGTGTCTGAAAATGGATTCAAACGCAGGTCTTCCTAAGTTCATGAGCAACGCTCTATCCATCATCCCACACAACTGCCAAGATGGTTAGAAAGACATGGGTAGACTTTTTTGTTGTTGAACTCGGTCAGCTGTGTTTGACTCTGTGACCCCATTTAGGGTTTTCTTGGCAAACATACAGGAATGGTTAGCCATTTCCTATTCCAGCCCATTGTACAGATGAGGAAACCAAAGTAAACCAGGTTAAGTGACTTGATTAGGGTCACATAGGTAGTAAGTGTATGAGCCCGGATTAGAACTCAAGAAAAGGAGTCTTCCTATTCTGGACCCAGTGCTCTATCCATTGTGTTTAAATGGTCTCTCAGGTTCCTTCCAACTCTAGATTGTATATTCACTGTCTCATTGGAGGTCTTTAAGAAGACACTAGACAAGCAAGCCCTTGTTAGATAGGCTCTAGTGAAAATTCCCTTTGTATATAGGGCAGACTAGATGAGTGGTTCCCATTTTGTGATTCTCTAATACGTGTTTCATGCTAAAAAAAATCAATAGCCCCTTATGTAGTACATAAATGTAAAGTATATTATGATGAGCATATTAAATTACCCTGGGAGTTCACAACATTTTATGACTTTTAAAAGGAATTCTCAGAATAAAAAACAGTGGGAACCACTGAACTAGATTCAGTGATCTCTGAGATTTTTTCCAACTCTCAATCTATGATTTTTTTTAGGCTATATTTGTGCTTTCATTGATATAGGGAAAAATCCCTCCCTCACGACAAATCTCCCCAGTTCTACAACTCATAGGTTTAGAAACTTCTCAAGGACAAGGAGTAGTTGACTTGTCCAAGGCCACACAGCCAGTATGTTTCAGAGGCAGAATTAGAACCCAAGTCTTCTTGACTCTTTGTTCACCACCCCTTCCTCTCTGGCTGATGGAAGTTTGATGCATCTCCCCAATTCTCATTCATCACAATAGCCTTTGATGCTATAAAATCTTGTTCCTTCTTGAAACTCTCTCTGACCCAAAGGTTTGTTCTGTCTTTCCATATCATCTTTCTAGCTGCTCATTTCTCCTTCTCCTTTATTCTCTGTTTGGCCCCCAGTCTGGGTTATCACAAGCGCCAAGGCTTTCTGTTCTCTTTTCACCCTCTCTCCCTCTACCATGAGCCCATTGGCTCTTGTAGTTCCACCTACTTCCTGTAGAGGGACTGCTACCAACCTACATCTTTAGTCCTCTATGTTCTCCTTAGCCCTCAATCTCTTGAAGGTTCTCTCCAGCTCTGGGGTGCCATAATTTGTGATTTCCAGCAGCCTGCTTGATTACCTTTGCTTGGTTTTCCTAAACTTCACTTTGTACTTCAAGTGTCAAAATACAAACTATTCAGAAATGGTTAAACAAACGTGAATAGTCTGGAATGTTACCAGAATTGATGGATACTCAATGAAGAATTCGGAAAAGCCCAGGAAGACGTAAGAACTGATGCAAAAGCGAAAGAAGTAGAACAAGGAAAACAGCATGCACAATTACTACAACAACATAAATGAAAAGAACAACCACAAAATAAATAGAATGTTGTAAATTCTAAATCCTAAGTTTGGCCCAAAGGGGAACAATAAAAAAGTTTTTCTCCCTCCATTCTCGGTAGAAGTGAGGGACCATGGGTGTGGAACATTGCATATACTGTCAGACTCATGAGATGGCTTGGTTACTTTTATTGAATTGCTTTTTTCTCCTTTTCTTTTTATTTATTTTTTTTATTTTGTCACAAAGAATGAGTTGGTGAGTGGGCTGGGGAGAAAGATGGGATATATCCCAATATGAAGGTGATGTAAAAAAACAAAAGGTGTCACTAAAAAATTTTAAATAAATTGCTTCTCTTCGCCCACTAATTTTCTATTACTATCAACAACATGAGGTCTCTTAGCCTCAAACACTTGGAAAGCCTCTTTAACTGCTCTCCCCCCTTTACCTCGCCTTCATTCCATCACCAAGTCCTTCCTGAGTGGCTCGTTCTCTCTTCTTTTCCCTGCCCTTCTCTCTCCTCTCTCTTTTCTCCTCTCTCTCCTTCTTCTCTCTGTCTCTCCCCTCTCTCCTGTTCTTTCTCCATCCTGTGCTTCTTTCTCTCCTCTCCTCTCCTCTCCTCCTCTCTCTCTCTCTCTCTCTCTCTCTCTCTCTCTCTCTCTCTCTCTCTCTCTCTCTCTCTCTCCATTTTCACCACTCTCCACCACCCTTATCCAGGCCTTCATCACATCACGCATGAATTGCTGCAACAGCCTCCTACCTGCTCTCTTCCTGTCACGAGTCCCTCCCGCCCTGATCCATCCTACACACACTGTCAGAATAATCTTCCTCAAACTCTGTTTTCATCCTGTCACTCCTATGCTAAGATCCCACAGTGGTTCTCCACATTTGGCTAAGCAGTATGTACCATTAAGCCAGCTGGTCTGGCCTTCTGGACATTGCTGCGCCACCTCCCTAGAACCCACCAGACCTATGTCTAAAAACAGGTCTACCTGGCTTTTGCATCATTTTTATTGTGGGTGCAAACAGAAGTTTTGCATATTGAACAATATTTTAAAACCACTTTGGTATTTTTTCTCTCCAAATTCAAGTCAACAAGAATTATTTAAAGGAATCCTACAGTGAATTCCTTTGGTGAACCAAAGAATCCCTTTGTAATGCAAATAATCACCCACTAGATTCACCGTTTTTGGAAGTTCAGATTTTAAAATTGACTTTTTTATCTTTTAAAGCGAAACACACCTAGGCTCCTCCTACACAAAATCTTAGAATTTTCAGTTGAGAAGGACATGAGACATGGGCCTCATTTTAATAATAACAGTAGCTGGAATTTATATTTCACTATAAGGTTTGCAAGACTAATTCATCTGATCCTCACCAACAACCCTCTGCAGGTATTATTCCATTTTACAGATGAGGAAACTGAGGCTGAGAGAAGTTAAGTGACTCATCCAAGATGGGTAGTAAGTATCTGAGATAAGATTTGAACTCAGGTCTCTCTGACTCCAGGACCAGCACTGTCCCACCTAGCTGCCTATTCTGGTCAAACTCAAGGAACAACACTTAGGTATGGTGGAGGGAAGGAGAATTACTGAATAGTACAATGAAAAGATCATTGGATTTGGAAGACAAGGACCTGGGTTTGAATCCAAGCTTTACCATTTACTACTTGTGTGACCTTGGGCACTTAACATCTCTGGGCTTCTCAGTTCCCTATCTATGTAATGAAAGGGTTGAACCTGACTAAAAGACTTCAGAAGTTCTTTCTAATTCCAATTCTATGATCTTATGATTAGAAGGTGCCCTCTTTTTGTATCCTCTGCACTTAGCACAATGCCTGGCACATGATATATACGTAATAAATGTTCATGGATTGATTTTTTCCTTCCTTTCCCTGCTCTTGGTTTAGGTACTGTCTCCCTTTTTCTTCCACCCAGCTCTTAGCTTCTCTTCCTGAAGTTTCGTACATCTTGTAGTGCTATGAATAGAGTGCAGGACCTCAAGTTAGGAAGACTTCGTCTTCTTGAGTTCAAATCCAGCCTCGGATATGTACTAACTGTGTGACGCTGGGCAAGTCCCTTAACTCTGTTTGCCTCTGCAATATGAGCTTGAGAAAGAAATGACAAACCACTCCAGCATCTTTGTCAAAAAAATACCCAAATGGGGTCATGAAGTGTTGGATGCAACTGGAAATGACTGAACAACAGTAATAAGGTCTCTACTGCCCTCACATGCCAATTCATTTGAACACTCCTGTTCAAATCAGACAAAACCCACTTATAGAGAGGGAACATCAAGTAGGGGTCTCAGCAATAGAAACATCCAGGGTTTGTGATGTCACCATCACTGAGCCCACTCCAGGGGCAAAGGAAGTGGGCATAAATGGGGAAGAAACCTGGGAAGAAACTCACGTTCCATCCTCATTGCTTCTGTAGAACACCAGGAAGGGATCCGATTTACCAAAGAAATCTTTCTTGTCCAGCTTGTTGGCACAGAACTGCATTGTGGCAACATCCTGTAGGAAAAGAATAAAACATCATAGAATAAGAGAGAGAGCAGCAAGGATCTGGCCCATTCTCTGGAGGAAAATAATTGCCAGGGCCCTGGAGAAAACAGACTTCCCAGAGACTGCAACCGAGCCCAAGATTCTCCAGCGTCACTGACAAAAAATACATTCAATTTTTTTTTCTAAAGTGTTAATTTTGCTTAAGGTTACACAGGAATCAAATACCACGATTGGGTTGGAATCCTAGCTCTGTCAATACTTTGCTATGTAACATTAGGCCAGTCATTTTTAGGTCTCTGGGCCTCGATTTCCTCAGTTGTAAAACAGGATTGGCTTTTAAGAACTTTAAGGTCCCTTCCCATTCTTATATTCTCTGATTTTAATAATTAACTGAAAAGAACCTTTTTAGCTGAAAGTGAAATCCATTTGTTTCTTTGGTAAATATTATTTCTATTTCATTGCCCAATAAGTGTTTGGGCTTTATTGGGAAGGGGAGTGGTGTTTGTTTGATGTCAAATTTAAGTATGTTACAGGCTAGTCTGAGTAGTTACATAGGATACCACTGAGGTAGAGGCAAAGGATACAAAGATACAAAGGGAGGAGTGGGGATTTAGAAGATCACGACTGGAAGGAAGAGACTATGGAACAGAAATGGGAGTGAAGGGGGCAGGAGGAGCCCTAATGGAGATAGTGCCAGGGAGTAGACAGGAGTGTTCAAATGAATTGGCGTCCAACTTGGGCATCTTTCTACCTCTCACTCCTCAACAAACACTTCCCCATAGGTGCTCAAAGTAGCCCCGAGGTCTTATTTATGGTAGGAAGTCAGATGGATGAGCAGAGAATTTTGACTGATCCAGGATTTACAGAATGTTTTGAGAGTTTCTGCTGATGGGACCATCATTTTTTCAGTCTTGTAGGTTCACAATCTTGGAACCATCCTTCTCTCTTGGTTTTCCCTCACCCTACATTGAATGGGTGTATCTCACTCAAAGTGAGAATGTGATAAGACCTTAGCCTGAAAGGGCCAGGGTCTCCCATTGCATCCTGGATCATCTCCTGTCATCCTGATGAATATCAGGTCACTGAACCCAAATGACTCAGGAGAAGAAAGTGAGACCAGTGACCTTGCACAGCTCCCCCTCACTCAAATCAAAGTCAACTGCAAGTCATGTCATCATTTTGATGTCATAGTCCTCTTCGAGAATGAAGGACAAACACAACAACAACATAGACAATCACTTGCCAAACTTTAACCTCTTCACACCATCTCTGGCAAACATACCCTTTTCTCTACTCATAGGGCCACCACTTTCATTCAGACTATAATTAACTCTCATCTGGATTAATGCAATAGATTCTTTTTTAGAAACTCAATTTGAACTTAAATACAAAAAACACATAAAAATCTTCCAGATAGGATTTAACTGGGCTGGAATATTGCCATGATGAAGAAAATGATGAGCTGGTTGATTTAGAAAAATATAGAATGACTTGAACTTATGAAGGAAGATGCTATCCACCTACAGAGAATGATGACAAGTGGAAATAAACATAGTATGGTTATATTTTTATATATGTATGTATATGTAAATGTGCATATACACACATGTATACACACATACATACATGTATATACATATTTGCATATAAGTACATGTGTTTACATATATGTGTGCCTGTGTATATATACAAATGTGTATGTGTATATATGAATATGTTTATAGATATTATTTGTATATTTGTGTGTATATATGTATACATATACATATATATGCATATGATATACTATACAGATACAGATAGATAGATAACCAGAAAGTGTGTGTTTGTCCTTCATTGCCAAAGAAGACCATGCCATCATAGAAATGATGACATGACTTGCACTTGACTTTGTTTTGAGTGAGGGAGGGCTGTGCAGGTCACTAGACTCACTTCTTCTCCAGAGTCATCTGAATCCAGTGACCAGATATATTCATCAGGATGACTGGAGATGACCCAGGATGAGGCAATTGGGGTTAAGTGACTTGACCAAGGTCGCACAGCTAGTGAGTGTCCAGTGTCTGAGGTGAGATTTGAACTCAGGTCATAGATAGATAGATAGAGAGATATATAGATAGACAGACATAGATAGATATAGATAGACAGATAGATAGATAGGCTTAATTGTGACTTTCTTTGGGGGTAGGGAGGAGGACATATAAAGAAATAGAGTAAAAAGTGCCCAGTAGAGAACAAAAGAAAACCTACACAGAAGCAAAGAAAGCTGGGCAGCTTTGAAAATAATGTCTACTAGTTATTATAGAGGTTTACCTAAAATGGAACTTTCTTTCTTTTACATTGAATCCTCTCTTGTGTTTTGCTGAATACATGGCAATCTTTTTTATTTTCTCATTTTGTATTTAAGTTTAAAAGAAAAAGAAAAAATAGAAATGTATGTATGTATATATTCTGTATTTACTATACATGATGTTTCCCTTGACAGTACAGAAGCTCCATGAGGGCAGGACCTTATCATTCTTGTACCTGGTCCATGGTGGATGCTTAATGAGTTGAATTTAACAAAACATACTTAAGAGAAACAAATAATACTTAAGTTAGTGGTTGAGTTGAGATAAGAACCCAAGGCTCTCACCAACCTGCCCAACATCACTTAGAGTCTCACTATTTCGTGAAATGAACTGAAGGAAATGGAGCCTCCATAGACATGCCAGAACTCTAGAGGTGGGCTAGCCCTTGTGTTATCTCTCTCCTGGCATAGGGTAAAGACCTCAAGTTCTCTCTCTCCTGGCCTGGGGAGGGAGAAAAGTCACACACAGGCAGGAAATAACAGAGCCAGAACTCAAACCCAGATCCTGTGACCCCAGAATCCACAGCACCACACTGCTTTTCAGAATTCATTACATTCTCCTCCCTTCATGCTTTTGCCCAGGCTGTCTCCCTTAGATCTCACACACTTTCTCTGCACTGCCCTCATGTACTTTATGATCCAGAAGGATAATTCCTAGCCCTGTGAGTAAAGAGAAGTGTGATGTTTGCCAAAGATGTTGTCAAGATGTCAAGACTTGGCAACTGATTGGCTATGTAGGGTGAGGGAGAGGCAAGAATAAAGGACAGCTCCAAATTTTAAGCCTACAAGATGGGAAAATGGTGGTACCATCAACAGAAATTGGACAAGATAGTCTCTGAGGTCCCTTCCTGCTCTAAATGTATGCATGAGCATGTTATATGTGTGCTGCATACCTCCCAACTAGGCTACAAATCCAGTGAGAAGCAATGCATTGTGTCATGGAAAGAGTAGTGGATTTCAGGTCAGAAGATTTGGGTTCAAGTCCCATTTCTTCTACTTAACAGTTACATAACCAGCAATGATTGACTTGCCCTCTCTGAACCTCAGTTTCCTATTCTGGCTACTTGTGTTCAGGCTTGCTGTCATGTCCAAGTCTACAGGACCCCATGAACATTTAGTCCATGGAGTTTTCTCGACAAAGACAGCTGAATGGTTTGCCATTTCCTTCTCTAGTGTGTCCCCATTTTACAGATGAGAAACTGAGGCAAACAGATTAAATGACTTGCCCAGGATCACACAGCTAAGCTACTGAGGCCACATGTGAACTCAGATCTTCCTGACTCCAAGCTCAGTGCTCTATCCACCACACCACCTAGTTGCTCTCTTATCCTCATCTAGCCAATAAGGACAATAATTCTTGTACCATCTACCTCTCAGGATTCACTTGAAAAAGGCCCTTTGTAAACGCTAAAAAGCAATATAAATGAGAACTATTATCACAAAGGCACAGGCAATACAATCTAAATTTTATATCTGCCCCGAGGGCTTAATACGTGTTCTGTACACAGTTCATATTTAATAGTTATTGAATTCCAGTGCAATCCAATAAGCACTTATTAAGTATTTACTATGTCCAAGGCTTTGTGTTGGAGACACAGAGACAAAAAGAAAACCTATCCTTGACCCTGAAGAGCTTATATTCTACTGAAATTGAACTGAACGGAATCCCGAACGCCCAGAACTCTACTGGGTAAGATGTGCTTGACCATCTCCCTTTATCTAGACCTAGTCTCTCTTCTCTCAATAGGAAACTCAGGTTGTTATCATCCCATGCTTAACAGAGAAGGCATCTCCTGGTAGGGGGCGCTACCCTGCCTGCTAGACATTTCCTGATGAGGATAATGAAAGCTGACATTTATATAGTGCTTTGCATACGTTATCTCTCATCGGTTGCTCACAACTCCTTGACGTAGGAACAAGAGGCATTTCCCCCCCATGTTCTAAAGATGAGGAAACTGAGCATCCGAGAGGTAAGAAAGCTGCTGAGGTGAAATTTGAACCCGTATCTTTTTCTGTTTTTAATCATTTTTGAACTTAAATTTTTAAAATTTAATTCAATTTTTTGTTACATTTTAAGTTCCAAACTGCCTTCCTTTCTTCCTCCCTACCCCACATTAGAGAAGGCCACCATGTGACACAGATTTATAAAACCATACTATGCATAGTTCTATTTATCAGTATCAACCATTATTTCTCTATTTATTATTTTATTACCTCTATTAGTATCTATTTCTCATTATTATTTCTCGGAAGGTAAATAGCATCTTCCTTTGTAGTTGACTTGAGTATTTACAATATTCAGAATTATCAAATATTATACAATATTCATAGCCACTCCAATAAATATTGCTATTAAAATATTGCTATTACTGTACACAATGTTTTCTTGGGTCTCCTCATTTCTCTTCATTATTTCATGCAAGTTTTTCCATGTTTTTCTAAAATCAACCTGTTCCTCCTTTCTTATAGCACAGTGGTATTCCATCACAACCATAAACTACAACTTGTTCAGTCATTCCTCTGTTAATGGGTATCCCCTCAATTTCCAGTTTGCCAACACAAAGAAAGCTGCAATAAATATTTTAGAACATATAGGTTCTTTTCCTTTTCCCCTGATCACCTTGAGAAACGGACATAATAGTGGTATTGCTGGGTCAGAGGACATATACAGTTTTATAACTCTTTGGTCATAATTCCAGACTGTTCCAAAATGGCTGAATCAGTTCACAATTCCACCAACAACGTATTGGTGTCTCAATTTTTCCCATGTCCTATACATTTTGATAATTACAAGTTCAACACTCTATTCACTCTGCCAATACAGTCTCTCTACTGCAAGACATACCTCATCTATATCCCACTGAGTTGCCAGGTGGAAAACAGTAACTTGATACCAATTTAATCTGTATTAACATATTCTCCATTGTTTTCTTAAGTCTAAACAATCAACAAAACAATAAACCATGCCCTGATTTCTAGTGTTTTCAAATGCACACAAGGAAATTTTAACAACCAGCTCCATAGTCTGTTAGAGCAGACTCTCACATACCCATGGCTGGATCCCTTCTATAGAAGCCCACCACAATTCTCCCATTACTGACACCGACTTGAGAGATATCTTGGTGCAATAGAGAGAGCCCTAGGCTGCGGATGGGGAGGCCCAGGTTCTAGCTGGGCCACTCACTTTGCATGGGTACCTCCCCATCTTCTAGGTCTCAGTCTGTAAAAGGAAGGGGTTGTGTTAAGTGGTATCTAAAGTTGTAGGATTTCATGACTTACTAATTAGTAAGGACACCACCTTCATGGGGTCTTCTCTGATTCCTCAAGGGTAAGGCTTAAGATTCCCTCACTGTGTAGTTTTTGTCTGACTCCTTCATGTAATCATCTGGTCACATGTTGCATACCACCCCCAGCAAACTCCTTGATGGAAGGGACTATCCCTTCCTCAATGCCTGCTAGAATTCTTTGCACACTAGAAGAGCCAAATAAATGTTTGTCAAACGTTGAATGAATGCTGTGAGATCAAATGCAGAAAAGTACTTTACGAGTTATGAAGTTCCATACATGGATCGTGGAGGTCCCTTCCAGCCCAAGGGTTCTGTGGTTTGTAAATATGCATTATCATTCCTGCATTAGCATTTTTCTTGTTACCTGGCCAGCTCTGCCATCTGGCACACAGCTGGAAACCAAGGAGCACAGGGAAGGAAAACTCAGAGCACGTGCACTAAAGTTCATGCACCTTGAGTGGGAAGCAAAATACAGAACTGTATTTTAGCATTTGTACTGGAGGAGGGGTTGCTATAGACAAGGAACCCCAACAGCCATAAGGAGTGACAGCTGACAGCCTTCCATGAGGGAGGAGACAGAAAATCTATTCCAATCAGTCACAGTTATGCACAAAACCTGGCGGGTTGGGGCCATTGAAATGAGGTGAAGGGACAACAGACATAGGCAACTCAACCAAAACTAAGGGCATGCCAGTGCAATAATTAATCTTCCTAATAAGGACCTTACTCATTGAGGAAAGGCTAGATTAAATTCAGTATCTTCTGATTAGAGAGGCTGGATAGCCTAGTGAATAGATTCATTCTTGGAATCAGGAAATTCTGAGTTCAAGCTCCAACTCTGACACCTACTAGCTGTATGATCCCAGGTGGGTCCTTCAGGAGCCCAGGAAGCTAAGACTATAATTGATCTTCCATGGAAGAAGTCACTGAAGAAATCAAGGCTCCTTTTACAAGATGCTTTTTCTTTCATTCATTCATTCATCCAGTCCTTACCTCTCTTCTGAGGCCCAGACCTACACCTCCAGTTGGCCATGAGAAATATCCTCATTAATCCCACTGGCATTCAAACTCAAAATGTCCCAATTCAAGCTTATGCTTTTTCTCCTCAAGTCTGCTGCTCTAGCTTGCATCACTATTTCTGTCTGTGGTACCAGCATTCTTCCAGTCTCTCATGCTCAAAATGTGAGGTTGAAGCCCACAGAGGGCAAATGATTTGCCAAAAGTCTCTCAGATAATGGTTCAAACCTGTATCATCTAGTTGTGCATCTTGGAGCACCAAACTGCCTCTCTCTCTATGTGACTTTGGGCAGGTTACTTAACTTCTGCAGGCCTCAGTTTCCTTAATTGTAAAATGAAAGGGTTATACTATATGCCAGGGCAGGGGTGGGGAACCTGCGACCTTGAGGCCTTCAAAATAGCCTTCTAGGTCCTTGGATGACGTAATTTGACTGAATCTAAGTTCTACAGAACAAATCCTTTTATTAAGGGGATTTGTTCTGTGAAGTTTGGATTCAGTCAAAGGACCCCACTTGAGGATCTAGAGGGCCATATGTGACCTCAAGGATATGGGTTCCCCATCCCTGTCCTAGTGGCAATTTTGTCCTACTGGCAAATATGTAAGTAAAGGATCTCTTACAAACAAATGTATGCATGACACACTTTTAAGCTTAATCTGCATCACTATTGTCTCTATCACCTTCAATCAAGAAAACAATAAACCAAGACTGGATTTGTCGTATTTGCCAATTTCTAAGTGTAAATGTAAGTGTAAATGCTCTCAGGGAGAGCCAGTTGGAGCTGCCTCCAACATATCCTTGTCTATATGAACTGTAGGGACAGCTAGGTGGTGCAGTGGCTAGAGGACTAGACTTGGAGTCAGGAAGACTCATCTTTGTGAGTTCAAATCTGGCTCAGAAACTTCCTAGTTGTGTGCTCTTGGGTAAGTCACTTAACCTTGTTTGCCTCAGTTTCCTCATCTGTAAAATGAACTGGAGAAGGAAACAGCAAATCACTCCAGTATCTTTGCTAAGAAAACCCCAAATGGGCTCATGCAAAGTTGGACACAAGTGAACGAACAATTAGCTCTAGACCCCTGATCCTATAATTAATTGCTAATCACAAGAGCTCATGGTTATTTAGTGCTTTACAAACATTATCTTGTTGAATAATCTCAAGTCTTTGGATTCCCAGGCTAGATTTCTTTCCACTACATCACACATCGTTTCACAGTAATAAGTGATCAACACATTTATCAAGGTGCAAAACAAAGTGTGAGGTGAGAGGGAGAAATCTGCTATATACAACACCTTATCCCCCAGGAGCACTAGAGACATAAGGCACTGTCATATTTTATTGTTCAAGATGACTTTGTTTTCCTAATACAATATAGCAATGCTGACATTAGCCACAAACACAATAGGATAATCTGCATTGTTGAAACTCTAACTAAAGAATCTGTGAGTCATAAGATATCCAGGATGACTGCCAAGCTGAACAAAGACGGACTTTTTCCATAATGGATACATTTGATATACAGAGATTAATAAGACAATAGGCTATATGATGGTTATCTGCTCTTGATGTCCAACTCTGATGGACATGAATAACACCAGGCGTAAAAATGTGGCTGAGATTGTACAACCACTGGCAGTTTGCCTTTCATTATTAGTTGCCAGTGCCTAGATGGATGAATAGGTCTTTTGGAATACTATGGGGGAAAAGACATTGGCCTTGGAGTCAGAAGAGGATTTCAGTTTGATCTCTGCCACCATGTGACTATTAGAAAATAGTTTACTCTCTCTAAGCCTCAGTTTCCTTACCTATAAAATGGAACTAAAAATAATAATAAAAGCTCATTTAGAAGTTCATGACTAGAACCATCATCTCTAGCGAAACCTTCTCTCTGGTCCACATCTATCTATCTTTTGATCTATCCATCTATATCTATATATGTGTGTATGTATATTTATATGTGTATATGTATTATATGTGTGTTATTATTGTATATAGGAGGGAGAAAAGGAAGATGTAAGAGGGAAGGAGGAAAGGAAGGCAGGAGGGAAGCAAGGAAGGAAAGAAAGAAGAAAGGAAAGAAGCCATGAGGAATTGAGAGTGGAACAGCAGGCAGAGCTAAATGCCACAAAGAAAGGGGGTAGGGCTCTGGACAGAAAGTCAGGACAGAAGTTGTATTATTGAAACATTATTGGACTACCTCCTAAGGCCAGTAATCCTATATATCTTTTTTCTGCTAAGTTCCTTCATAAAATACTGAAGCATTTTCCTCTGAGCACAGAGAAAGTTCATCTACTTTTTGTTGTTGATGTTTTAATATTTACTTTGTCTTCATGAACATGTTATTTGGGATGCACTTTGGGGGAAAAGAGTGAGTGTAGACAACTGAGGGGAAAACTAGACAAGAAATAGTGTCTGATCTAACACTGAGGTGTTTTGCCAGAAGCAATATCTCTGCCTAGGGGCTCAGAGTTAACAAAATGATAATAAGAATTACAGATCTTTTGATATTATTTTCCTAAGTGTAGAAAGAAATTTACACTAGGAAAGCCCTTTAGTAAATGCCATAGGGGCAGCATGAGATAAATAGGAGTGACGGGACGGTCCTTATCATAGCATCCCTTAATTGTGTTTGTCCTTTGTTTTCAAAGAGGACCATGACATTAAGGAAATGATGACATGACTTGCAGTTGACTTTGATTTGAGTGAGGGAGGGTCTGTGCAAGGTCATCAGCCTCACTTCTACTCCAGAGCCATCTGGGTCCAGTGACCAGATATTCATCAGGATGACTGGAGATGACCCACAATGCAATGGGAGACCCTGGCCGTTTTAGGTGAAGGTCTTTTCAGGTTATCACTTTGAGCGAGGTAATGCCCATTCAGTGAATAGCCCTCTTTAAGAAATGAGTCGAAGGGTGGCCCTTTTAACTAGGAAGAAAAAGAAAAAAAATCAAACTGGGAAGGGAAAACCCTTAGGATTGCTGTTCCAAAGAGAAACAGTTACCACTGATATTCACTCTAAGCCAGGAAGGCCCAAAATACAGCTGTTAAGTGGAGCTTGGGCAGGGACCTATTGTAGTCTGCTCATTGAGAGAGAGAGAGAGAGAGAGAGAGAGAAATCCAGCCAGTAAACCCCAAGTTAATTGAGCAGCTTCTGGCCATCAAAATTTACCCTCCTTTGAAGAGGAGAAAGAGAGGGAGAGGGTGAGAGAGGATGAGCGGGGTTACCCAGCTAGCTGAGTCCCCATTCAGGCAGCTCAGTCTACTCACAGGTTGTGTTTATCCTTCATTTTCAAAGAGGACCATGACATCAGGAAGATGATGACCTGAGTTGAAGTTGACTTTGATTTCAATGAGGGAGGGCTGTGCAAGGTCACCAACCTCACTTTCTCCTCCAGAGCCATCTGGGTCCAGTGGCCAGATAGTCATCAGGACAATGCATCTCTTAATACTGCTACCTTAATAAAACTTCTTTTTGTTAAACATTAGATGATGTACAAGTGTCTTACTTTGTTATAATCCTATGTATGAGCCATTGCACCACCTTGGAACGTACCTGGGCCTCCAACAGAGATGTCAAAGTAGCTCTAAGGAGCTAGAATTTATACAAAGAGTGGATGGGAGGGACAGAGCAATCAATCTTGGTTTTCTTAGCAGAGTTCCAATTATGTTTCTAATTAACCACTGAAATAGACATTTTAAAACCAAATTGTTTGTCAATCATCTAAATAACTAACTTTCCTACAATCCACTTAAATAAACTGTTTTATAGGTAGCAGTTGTTTACAGGATATTGATTGAATGGAACAGAATTTGTTGAATAACCCCAAGTCCCACATCAAGGCAGTTACAGAATAGAGAAAGGGACTCAGGTCTAAGTCCCAGCTCAGAGTGTCCCAAGAACATTGTCACATTAATCAGATTTGAAAGGAAAACAGAAGCCAAGACTAAAACAATGGATAGTGGCATGATGGCTAAGTTCTGAGTGTCCTGTTAACAAACAGGTCATGGTCAGCTCTCAATGGCACTTGGTCAGCACAATCTGGGCTCTCAAAAATAGTCACCATCACTCTGTCAGTATACTGTCCAAAAGAGAGCACCGGACCTGTAGGGTGTAGACCTGGGTTTGTATCTTGGCTCTTACACAGATTAAGAACTGGAAGCGATTTCAGAGCCCATGTAATCCAATCCCCTTGTTTTACAGAAGAAGAAACTGTGGTTCCGAGGTGCTGGGACTTACCCAAGGTCACATAGCTAGTAAATGGTAGGTCCAGGCCATGAATTCAGTTCCTCTGACTGATTCCAGCTCTCTTTCTAATATGCAATGATTTCTACTGTCTAGATACAGTTATGTGTCTCGGTGGATAGATCTCTGAGCATAGAGTCAGGAAGAGCCTAGTTCAGATATGGCCTCAGATCTTACTAACTATGAATCACTTAACTACATGAGTCACTTAACCTCTGTTTGACTAAGTTCATCTACAAAATGGAAACAACAAAAATACAACTCTCAGGGCTGTGGCAAAGATCAAATGAAATAACATTGATAAAGTGCCTGGCACATAGTAGGAGCTTAATAAATGCTTATTTTCTTTCTTTCCTTCCTATTGGCTATGTGATGATGGCCAAGTCAATCTTTTAGCCCAAATTTCCTCCTCTATAAAATGGGAATAATGATACCTGCTTTCCTGACCTTCGAGAACTATTGGGACGAAAGACCTTTCAAAGAAAAGAGGGTTACTGTCGTTCTCTCTCTTTCCCTAACAAAGAGTTATTCCCTGAACTCTGATACATAAAGAAGTTGGACTGTTTCCCAAACTCTGTTAAGTATAAAATGGGCTTTGATTTTCATAAAGACTCAAAGCTGTCAAGCCACCCTTGGCTGCTCTCCCTCCGCCCCTCTGTCCCCTCTTCCAGGAATAGTAATATCACAGTACCAGGAACTGGTACACAGCCAGGGTCAAGAAAAGCAGTAGGCATGGAAGTCACCAGACTGGAGTCAGTAAGATTGTCTCAGAATCCAGAGGTCAAGCCCTGTCTCTCCCTTATATTCCAGCAATTTGTGTACAATGTACCATGAAATGTCTGAGCTAGAAGGGATCTCACAAGTAATCCAGTCCTATCCTTTCATTAATTATGGAGGAAGAAGAAGGCCATCTCAAGTCTTCTGGATCTCTATCTTACCACTGGACCCAGATGACTCTGGAGGAGAAAGTGAGGCTGGTGACTTTACACAACCTTGCCTCATTTAAATCCAATTCAATTGCAAGTCATGTCATCATCTTCCTGATATCACGGTCCTCTTTGAGAATGAAGGACAAACCACACACACAAACACACAGACACACAGACACACACACACACACACACACACACACACACACACACACACACACACCCCCAGAGGAAGAATCAAAGGCCCAGAGACTTTTGCCGAACATCACATGCATAGAAATTAGCAGTACCAAGACTCACAAAATCTCCAAGTTATTCCACTCCTTTTTTTCTCTTTCTTTGGATCCTTAGTACTTACACAGAGCCTAACATACAGTAAGTACCTACCTAAATGCTTGTTGTTCAGTCACGTCCAATTCTTTGTGACTTCATTTGGAATGTTCTTGACAAAGATACCAGAATGGTTTTCCATTTCCTTCTCTGGCTTATTTGACGGATGAGGAACTAAGTGGCACAATAGGTAGACTGCTGGCCCCGGAGTTAGGAAGACCTGAGTCTTCTGACCTCAGATACTTACGAGTCATGTGACCCTGGGCAAGTCACTTAATCTTGTTTGCCTCATCTGTAAAATGGACTGGAGAAGGGAAGGGTAAACCACTCTACTTTGTGATCATGGGGTCACAAATGGTCAGACACGACTAACAGATTAAACAGCAACAAAAACGCTTATTGACTGGCTAGAGACCTTTTAGTCCAACCCATTTCTGAATGGAAATGTCCTCTACAATATTAATTAATTAAACAATCGCCCCACATTTATTAAGCATCAGCTATGTACCAGCCACTGGGGACAGAAAGACAAAAATGAAACAATCTTGCTTGCATTCTAGTCAAGGATAAACCTGAATACAATTAGGAAACTACAAAGCGATTTCAAGAGAGAAAGCATGTTGGAGGCTGAAGAGGCATCTGCTTTGTGTGAAGGAGGCATAGCTGAGCTCTGATGGAAGATGGGGATTCTATAAAGCAGAAGTGGAAAGGCAGTGGGGTACATTCCAGGCATGGAAAGTCACCTATACAAAGTCTTAGCTAGCAATTATATAGCTTTAACTTTTGCAAAGCAAACTTTACATTTCTTATCGCATTTTATCCTCACAACAACCAGGCGAGGCATGTGCTAGCCTTATCCCTACTTTACAGATTGAGGAAACTGAGGCAGAGAGAGATTAAGGGACTTGTCCAGGGTCACAGAGCTGTTAAGTGTCTAAAGCAGGATCTGAGCTCAGGTCTTCCTAACCTCCAAGTCCAGGGCTCAGACTGGTACAACAAATACATGCTATATATGTGGGTGTATGGGCGAGGGTTGGTATGTTTGTATATTCATGTATATGTAGGTATCCACGTGTGTATGTGCATGCATGTGCACATATTATACATACATGTTCATGTTTCCATAGGTGTATATATACGTATGTGATGTGTAGGGTGTGTGTGATGGGGGGGTTGTGTATGGAACAGGGCAATTTGAATGAAATGGACAATGCATAAAGGAATGTGATATAAAAGAAGCCTGAAAAATTAAGAAAGAGCCAGACTATAGAGGACTTAAAAGTCAAGCTATAAATTTCTATAGATTTTAGACAGACTTATCCTAAAGGCAGTTGGGAGTCATTGAAGATTTTTGAAGCAGAGAGGGCTTCATTAGATCTGTGTTTTTAGGAATATACATGTGGCAGAAGATTTGGAGAGGGCAAGAATGGAGGCTGGGAAGCCATTTAAGGGAATATGCAGTATTCAAATGAGAGATAATAAGGTCCAAACTAGAGTGGATTCATGTATAAGTAGGGAGAAGAGTACAGGTGTAAGAAATGTTATTAAGGGTTGACATCTTCAATCAATTGATTGAATATATGTAGGGGCAAGTGTTGGTAGGCCTGTGAGGGAGAGTGAAGAGTCAAGGATGAATCAGAGGATGTGCATTCATCTCAGTGAATGGAAAAATGGCAGTCCCATCAGCAGAAATGGTGAAGTTTCTTGGCCAGTGGGTTGGACAAGATGGTCTCTATGCTCGCTTCTTGCTCTAAACATTCTATGACTCTTGGATGAGCCAGAAGCCAAATTTCATCCATTTGGCTTCCCATCACAACAAGACTTCAGGGCTGCTTTGAGAGCCTGTGGGCAATCTGGGCTGAGAGGGTGGTGTGGGAAGTAGAAGGAGGCCACCTAATTTCAACATCCATACCCACTCCTTGGTACTCATTTTCATTCGAGCCAGGTTCTTTCTGCCGTCCCCCCCTCCCCGATATCTATACTCACCCTAAGTCCTGTCCTCTCACATCCAATTTCTACCTTCAGACCCTTAGCCCCTAAACCAGAGGCACTCCAACCCTTAGCCTATCAGGTCCTATGTGTCTCCACAGACCAATCTAAACCATCTTTAAATTAAAAAAAAAAAATTAAAGCCAATTAAGCCCAAATACTTATTTCTTACAATGACTTAGAAATAGTATTTATCCAAAACACCAAATCTGCACTCAAAAGAATAAATAATGGAAACATTTGTCCATTCTGTCAAACCCTTCAGTTAGATAATGTTATGTGTAGAATGGATTGGCCTTAAAGACCCTAAGAAACCAGATCAGACCAGGGAAGTGATTTGCCCATGGATGGGGAGGGACAAGAAAAGGAACTAAGTATTTATAAAGGACCTGCTATGTGTCAGGTACTATGCTAAGTGTTTTTACAAATATTACCAGATTTGGTCCTCATAACAAATCTGGGAGGTATGTGCTATTATCATACCCATTTTATAGATGAAGAAACTGAGGCAAACAGAGGTTAAGTGACTGACTTCAGATGCAGGGCTCACCTAGCAACAAATTAATGACAGATCACTCTTGCCTATTCACTTCCTGCACAAGCTTGAGCAAAGTTAACTATTTGAAAAAATAGTTCAGCACAGCCTTTTGCAAATTCTGACATAAATAGTATTACATACTTTGGTTGGAAGTCTCTGTTAATTTGTGGGGTCAATGAGGGAATTTGTTTTGCTTGACTATGTATATTTGTTACCAGGGTTTTGTTTTTCTTTTCTTTTTACTGAGGAGAGGAGAAAGTGAGGAGAGAAAATAAATACATGTTCATTTGAGGGAAATATTTTTAAAAGATCTCTGTTAAAAGGTAACTTACTACTTCTCGAGGCAGCTCTCTACTTTTGGACATCTCTAATTGAAAGGAAGTTTTTCTTTAAATCAAGTTGTGCAACTTTGACCATAGTTCATAGCTTTGCCTGCTCAAGGTAAGCAGGACAGACAGACGGATGGACAGACAGACAGATAGATATATAGATAGATGACGGATGGATGGAGAGAGAGATAAATGAATGAATAAATAAACACTTGTTGCCTTCCTTCCTTCCTTCTCCATGCTACTCATGTCCTTCTTCAGCTGTGGCACTCAGAACAATACTCCAGAAGTTGCTTGACCTAGCGAAAGGATTCACAGTCTATCACTTCCCTTGTTCTGGAGGGTCCCCAGACTCTAGGTCCAGGCTTCTGTTTACCGCCCTACCCTGCCCTGTCTTTTCCTCTCCTATTAGGCAGTACAGTCCTAGAAAGTAGGATCTGTGTTCAAACTCTATGCCCAAGGCCTAGCACAATGTCTTGCACACAGTAGGTGCTTAATGAATGTCTGTTCAATAAGTGAATAAGACTCAGCAGGATGATAGTTATAAAACTCATTAGAAGCCACCACATGTAGAAGGAGCAGCCCTTTCAGAGGTAGCTTGTCAGATAATTGATTGTTTACTCCCTGTCTAGAATAGGGAGTGAAAGGAAAGGAGAAATCAAAGAAACAACTAGTCTACTATGTGCCAGGCACTGTGCTAAATGTTTACAAATATCTTATCTAATGCTTACATCATTTTTCAAGGGTATTCTGATACTTAATAAGTGTCAAATTTAAAAAGAAAACACAATTTCTTGATCTCTAGAGATAAGTGCAATTTTATCCCCACTTTACAGATGAGGAAACTGAGGCAGACAATAGTGACTTATCCAGGGTCACACAACTAGTAAGCGTCTTAAGCCAGATTTGAGCTCAGATCTTCCTGACTCCAAACCCAGTTCTCTATCTCCTGCGTCACCTTAGGCAAGCCAAGAGGGACAAGGAAGGAAGTGTGTGTTGGGAAAGATGCTGGGGTCCTGTTCCAGAGAAGCAGCTTCTCTCTGTAGATATTCAACAAGACCATCCTGATGGCCTTGGCAGAGCTCTCAACCAATGAGCAGCTGGGCCCTCACCCTCAAGGAAGACTACACTGAGCCTGCAACAGATGACATTAAGTCCAGATGCCTGGGAACCTCTGGATTGAGAGTAAGATAGTTGAGAGGTACAGAAGGGAAGTGAAACAATATCCTAGGAGAACACATAATGAGTTAATTTTGCACCCAAGGCAAAAATATAATGATGTGGCTTCTTGAAATAGTAAATGCATGGTCCATGTATTTTTCTGTGCCCCTTAGCTTTGAGTGCCCAATACCAGTTGCCTCAGTTGTTTCACCCTTGATATACATCTGCCCTAGAACCCAACCTGCCATTTGCCTATACCCCAATCTGTCCTAGAAAACAACCTACAATTTGCCTATGCCCCTCTCTGCCCTAGAACATAGCCTGCAATTTGCCTGTACCCCTCTCCACAACCCAGGCCACCCAAGTGAAATTTCCATTCTAGAGGCTGCCAGAGAGAAGTGTTGTGCTACCAGAAGCGTTATATTTAGAAACAGGAGAGGCATAGGTTCAAATCCCAGCTCTGACATGTGTAACCCAATGACTCTGGGCCACTTACTTAAGCTCTCTGAGTCTCAGTTTCCCCTTCTATAAATGAGAATAGGAATATTTGCATGACTAACTCCTGAGGTCATTTAAAGGAAAGCACTCTAAGTGTTATGGAAGCCTTTCCTTAACATCCCTTTTTATTTTTAAGGCAACTGGGGTAAAGTGAATTGCCTAGGGTGACACAGTTAGTAAGTATCTGGGGCCAGATATCCACTCAGGTGCTCCTGACTCCAGGGCCAGTGCTGTATCCACTGTACCACTTAGCTGCCCCTTTCTAGCACTATTAATGCTAGTGCCTTCTAGTTAAGACTAGACACTTGACACTCACTAGCTGTGTGACCTTGGGCAAATCACTTAACCCCAATTGCCTCATCTTGGGTCATCTCCAGTCATCCTGAAGAATTTTTGGTCACTAGATTCAGATGACTCTAGAGGAGAAATGAGGTTGATGACCCGCACAGTCCGCCCTCACTCAAAACAAAGTCAAGTGCAAGTCATGACATCATTTCTCTGATGGCATGGTCTTCTTTGGCAACAAAGGATGAACACACATACCCCTGATTTATCCTGTCCTTATGTTGTTTGTGCACAGCTGTTTGTATGTTGTCTCTCCCAAGGACTGTGAGCTCCTTGATAATAAGGGATGTTTTTTGCCTCTCTTTTCATTCCCAGCACTTAGCTCAGGACCTGGCACAAAGTAGGTACTTAATACATGTTTGTTTTAGGGGAAGGGTTGATTTGTTTTTCAAGTTTCAGTTCAGAGTGCATTCCTAAGACATCATCCAAAGAATGTTATTCAAGCTACTTAAATAATTATTGTTTAACATTTGTGTCTCATGTATTACTCAAGTCTCTGAATTATCACTGCATCTTACTATAAATACTTTGGATCATTCACTAATCCTTGGGATTTGGGTCTTTAAAAAACTGGTTTATAATTAAAGATGCAATAAAATCATTGGTAACTATGAATAGTCTCTTTATATACATCTCTGGCTGGTTGTGGGTTGGTTGGGCTCTGTAACTGACTCATATTACTCATAGTAATATTTCCAGTGGTAATGCTTTCCATAAAATGGTTTCTCTCTATTGGATTATTTACTGTATGACATCCAATAGGTGATCCCTGGGAAGCCTTTTATTTATTTCTCGTTGATTGTGTAGAGAGCTCCCCATCCTTGTACTTCTATATGTCTCTCTCTTTGTTGTTGTTCAGTCTTTACAGTCCCTTCCAACTCTCCATGACCCTATTTGGGATTTTCTTGACAAAGATACTGTAGTGGTTTGCTATTACCTTCTCCAGCTCTTTTTAGAGATGAGGAAACCGAGGCAAACAAAGTGAAGTGACTTGCTCAGGGTCACACAGCTAGTAAATGTCCTTGACCATATTTGAACTCAAGTCTTCCTGAATCTTAGCCCAGTACTCTATTCACTGTGCCATCTATCTGTCTCTCTCTTAATAACTACTTATTGACTTGACTTGTTTACTATGGAGAGTTGCGGTTTTTATTATGTGACCATGTGAGCATTTATTAACTAATTCAAGGACCATGATTTCATCAGTGCCAGTGTCCCTGACTCCATCGATACAGATCACAACCCCGCCACCACTTAGTAGATGAAGAGTCTTGGTGACTTGCAGAGCCCCTGATACCCTGCCTTCTGCTGGTGAGCTCTCTGTACCTATCAAGGGTCGGTCCTGAATGGCAGACAAACAGTTTATCACTGGGCCATTTCTGACAAATTCAGGCTGTAGTTTTTATTCATGTGAGAAATAAATCCTTCTCCAATATCTCATCCTAGCATGAAAGTTACCCTTGGTTCTCGAAGGCTGCAATAACTTATGAGTGCCTAGTAGATCCGGTCAAAAAACTATAATATATATGAGCACCATTAAAAAACTTTTGGCTTTTCTTTGTCTCTGACACAATTTCTTTTTCTCAGTCTCTTTATCTCTCTCTGTGTCTCTCTCTCTGTCTGTTTCTGTTTGTCTCTGTCTCCATCTCTCTCTCTCTTTCTCTCCTTGGCCACTGTCTCTATATCTGTTCTCTCTTTCTGTCTGACTCTGCCTGTCTCCCTGTTTTTGTCTGTCTCTTTCTTCTGTAAGAGACTTTATGTTTTTAATTCTTTATCTTTATCTGTCTGCCTGTTTCTGTCTCCCTATCTCTCCCCGCCCCACACACACATACACAAACACATACTTTCTGTCTCACACACAAACAGTTTCTCCCCCTCTCTCCCTCTTTCTCTGTCTCTCTTTGTCTCTCTCTTTTTGTGTGTGTGTTTCTCTCTCTCTGTCTCTATGCCACTCCCTTCTCTCCTTGCCCCTCTTTGCCTCTCTCTACCTTTGCTTCTGTCTCCATCTTTCTGTTTCTATCTCTGTGTCTCTCTACCTCTCTGTCTCTGTTACTCTCTCTCTCCTCTTATATCAGGTACAGTTTTCTCCAATTTATTCATGGGATCAGGAAACTCTCTTTTTGGCAGAGGCCTGATATATCTTTGGAAGCCTGAACATTTATGTTTCTTTCACCAACATGACATAAGAAAAACCATTCAAATACAATTACTTGAATTCAGTCAGGTGCCAAGATTCCATCTCCTTTCCTTAAAAGTCTTAGGACAAAAAAGACCTAATGGAACTACAGAAGGAAAGCTGAAATAATCAAGAAGATCGGGGGTGGGGGTGTTGATAATGGGAGTGGAGGGGAAAGCTGGCTGCTAGTTGAGAAAACAAATTAGGTCTTTACAATCTGGAAAATTGGCAGCTTTGGGGAAGGGTTCCAGAGATCTGATTGAAATCTGTAAAATTATAATGGATAAGGGTAAGAAAAAGCCAAAAAAGTTTTTTAATGTTCTTCATATATATTTTTACAGTTTTTTGACAGGATCTACTAGACACATGTGAGTTTGTCATGTGATTATTGCAGCCTCCAAGAGCCAAACATTCTTAAAAATGGAGAAATATAGCCAGGAGAATGTGTGCTGGATTTGTTGGTAGAGGTCTCATGCCAGGATGAGATAATGGAGAAGGATTTATTTCTCACATGAATAAAAACTACAGCCTGTATTTGTCAAAAATGGCCCAGTGATGAGTTATTTGTCTGCCATTCAGGAATATTAGACCTGGAGGTGGGAGAGGTCCCCTTAAAGTTCTAAATAAGGACAGGTGTTGTGTGATAGTGGAAATAGCATTTTATTTGAAGTCAGAAGACCGGGATTCAAAACCCAGTTCTGCTACTTCATGCCTGTGTGTTTGTGAGGAAACCATTTCTTCTCTCTTTGTAATCAAACAAGAAACATTTATTAAGTACCTACCATGTGCCAGGTGGTCAGCTAGGTGGCACAATGGATAAAGCGCCAGGTCTGGAGTCAGGAAGACTTGAGTTCAAATCTAGCCTTAGATATTTATTAGCTATTTGACCTTGGGCAAGTCACTTGACCTTTGTTTGCCTCAGTTTCCTCAATTGTAAAATGGGAATAACACCCACCTACCTCGCAGCAGTTGTGAGTATCAAATGAGATATTAGTAAATTGTTTAACATAGTGCCTGATACATAGTAACACCTTAATAAAAGCTCATTCCCTTCCCTCCCCTTGTCCTTTACTTTACAGAGGGACTGAGCCCCAGGAAAGTGAAGCATAGCTACTAAGCAGCAGAGCCAGCATTTGAACCCAGGTCCTCTACCAACAAATCCAGCACAAATTCTCCTGACTACGCTTCTCCCTTTTTAAATTCCCCCACAACACCTAGCACAGTGCTTTAAAAATGGTACTGAATATAAATAATTGGTAACATATTTATGGTGCTTTAAGGTTTATTATCGTTTTTATTAGCAATAGATAATTTATGCATCACTATAAGGTTTACAGAGCCATTTACATACTCACAACAACTCCTTGAAGTTGGCAATTTTTTAACCCATTTACAGAAGAGGAGCTGGCCAAAAAGACTATTTTATGGAGAACTGATATGTGATATGTGGTTAGAAGAAGTGATACAAGGACACTTTCAAGGTCTCCTTTAAGAACTTTGGAATTAATTGTGTGACATGGGAGACACTGGCACAGGACCACTCAGCATGGTGTGCCCACATCAGAGAAGGGGCTGTGCTCTATGAGCAAAGCAGAATTGAAACAGCTCAAAGGAAACACAGGATGCACAAATTTAGAGAATCCACCTTAAATGTTCACATGAACTATTTGTGCCCAATCTGCGGTAGAGCATTCCGAGCTCATATTGGTCTTATCAGCCACAGTTGGACACATTGAAACTTGACTTTACCAGAGATGTCATTTTGGTCCTTTTCAAGAATGACGGACAACAACCAACCAACAGAAGAGGAAACAGAGGATATCAGTTACACAGCTCTTCAGTGTCAGAGCTAGGATATGCGTGCAAATATCCTGACTTCATTTACATCTCCAAAGCAAAGCTAGGAAGCCTGTACTGTCCAATTACATCCTCTTCCCTCTCCTTCATCCATTCTACCAGTTATCAGGAAGATGAGACCATTCCCTAGAAATCCCGGTTTCCAAGTTCAATCTACTTCTCTTACTACCCCCACCCATCTTGTCCTTCCCATCCCTCTTCCAGCTCAAACATGGGGGTCCAGTTCCATAAGATGAAATCAGGATCATCCTGCAGAGCCTTTTACTGGCCAATCTCATCTGAAACTTTTGTCTATTCCAGGGGTGTGGAACATGTGGTCCTACAGGTCCTCAAGTTCGACCCTTTGACTGAATCAAACATCACAGAACAAGTTTGGATTGAGTCAAAGGGATGCACTTGAGGACCTAGAGAGTCACATGTGGCCTTGAGGCCACCCTTCCATTGTTACTTTCTCTTTCTGTCTATATAGTTTATGCTAGATTTAAAGACAGGATAGAGAGAACGTTTACACACACACAAACATACACACACAAAGTGAAAACACTTCTGTTTCTCCAAATCCAAAACCAGTCTCCTACGCTGGAAGCTAGTTATATGTGAGATTAAAAAAAATAACAATCATTTATTAAGTACCTACTATGTAGTAGCAAGATAGAATGTTAAGTTCCTAAAGATTTCACTTTTATATTATTTTCATAATTATGTATATATATAAAATTTATAATTTTGATATTTCTTCTTTGACTTTGTATCCCAGCATCTATGATAATCACAGGTGTTTAATAATTGCTGATCCATTGATTGACTGATTGCAGAACCCTATGTTAGGCACTGAGAGGGAGGAAAAAAATGTTAATTAAGGCAGTGTTCCCTGCCTTGTAGGAGGCTGTACCCTCACCCTCTAAGAAACTCTTTCTTGGCCAGATGCTATGACAGAAAAGGCCTGTGTTGTTGATAACATGAAGAAACATTCAGAAAATGTGAAAGGCAGTCCAAGTTGGAATGAAGGGGTGTACTCCCCCATCCCTGCCCCCAAGAACCCTTGTGGCCTTGCTGCTCCAGGGAAGGCCCACCTGGCCTTATTCAGTCTTCTCAGGAGTCAGCTGGCCCACAGGGATCTCCCCTTCCCTCTTCTCCCTTCCCACATCACTCACCCGGCAATTGCTCAGTTCCTCCACGGACAAGATAATCGTGCCACACTTCTTCCCAGGGACCCCGCTGGGGAAAGGAAAGAGTTAGTATTAGCTAGTGGACAGCCACAACCAAGGCAACTCCTTTCTTTCACACCACACCCCTTCCTCAGCCCCAACACCATCGGCAGACCAGCCTTATTCCCACAGAAAAGAGCATCCTGGAACATTCAGGAAATGTGTAAACCAGAGGGGACTCAATACATCCCAGATCTGGGATTTCCTCAGCTCAGAAATTTTCCCTGCCTGCAGCAGCAGAATAGCCCACATAGCACTGAGTAACCCAGAGGATTGTCTGAGATACATTAAGTGATTTAAGTGACAGGCAGAACTTGAACTCAGATCTTTCTGACTCCAAATCCAACACCCTCTCCCCCCTGTTCTATATTGCCTTTTAGAAGTGACTTTTTGTCATTGTTCAGTCATGATAAAAAAAATTTATTTCAGTTGTATCCGACTCTTTGTGACCCAGTTTGGGATTTTCTTATCAAAGATTATAGAATGGTTCACTATTTCCTTCTCCAGTTCATTTCATAGATGAGGAAATTGAGGTGAACAGGGTGAAATGACTTGCCCAAGATCACACAGCTAATAAGTATCTGAGGGCAGATTTGAACTTAAGTCTTCCTGACTCCAGGCCAAGTTATCCATCTAACTGCCTAGAAGAGACTGCTGACAAATTCCCCCCAAGCCTAGAGTTGACTTCCTTTTCCCCTTCAGAACTAACTACATTTCCCTAATCTCCCCCTCTTCCTTGAGAGCCAAACCAGAGAGAGCTGCATGAACAAGGCTCTCTCATGGCTCTCATACTTTTCATCCAAAGATCACATTGCCCCGAAGGCCAATTAACCCTTCCATGCACATAAAATTTCTATAGTTTCATTGTCCTACCTATACCAATGCAGACTGCAACTTCTTATCAGGTCTTCCTTCACCGGTGAAGGCTAATCCTTTGGTGATGAAGCCCTACCATCACAGCTAGGCTGGCCTTCCAAGGACCACCTTTTGTGGGTTCTTAAGACCTACTACAGCTCTCCCGACAGAACTTTGAAGAGCCAAGCGCTGCCTCCAAGTCATGGTAAGGTATAAGAGGAGGACTTTAGTGGAGATCCTCAGTTGACATTGCCCCATTACCTTCCCCGTCCCCCATATAAACCAATCATGAAACCTCTTTTGACTTACTCTACTCAGAGCCACTCAGGCCATAATTTTTCCCACAAGAGAAGGGAGTTAAGGGACACAGACCTGAGGTGTGTAAGAATAGGGCTATTGGGTCTCCTCTTGAGATGGTGAATAGTGAGGAAAAAGTAAACTGTAACTTGAGTTGTTTTCTGTGGCCCAGAGCTCCCTGACTTTGAGTACTCACAGGCAGGATGTAATCTTTTTGACCTGAGCCAAAAGATCCAATTCCCCAATCCAGAGTTTCCTCTAGGATAGCAGTTCTCAAACTTTTTGGTCTTAAACCCCATTAAAAATTATTGAAGAAATAGGGGAGCCAAGCAGTTCAGTGGCTAGAGCACTGGCTCTGAGAGGACCTGAATTCAAATGTGACCTCAGATACTGCAACGTTAATCAGAGAGTTAAAGATCTTCCCCACCCATTAATGCGCCTACCTATCAAGGGCAGCTTGATTAGGGGAGGCCCCCACCTTTCGTTAATTTCTAAGGCGGAGCTGGTTCTCAAGGGCTGTGATGCCCTTTGGCTCTGAAAGGTGTAGAAATACTCTGAGCTGGGGTTTTACTTTGGGGCTTACTCTTTGGAAAGGTTTGTTTAACCAAATGAGATTCTGGGCAGCCACTAAAGAAACCCCCGGCTTTGAAAACCCAGATGCTGGTGCTTCTCTTGTATGCACGTATGGTTAGACAGCTGGAAGCCCTGCATGTTGATTATCACTTCTCTGTATTTTCTCTGAAGTTCAGGGTGCTGGCATTTTCCCCCTAAACTAAGTGAATGATTTATGTGCTTGATTAAAATTATTGTTGACCCCTCAAAAGTTGCTTTCCTTTTAGAAAAGCGGATCTAAGAACCTATACAGCAGGCCCTCCTGTATATATCAGGGTGCTTGCTTTTACAGATACTTACTAGCTGTGTGACCCTGGACAAGTTGCTTAACCCCAATTACCTCCCTCCAAAATTATGAAAGAGTTGGGGCAGCTAAGTGGTACAGTAGATAGAACACTGGTCCTGGAGTCAGGAGGATCTGAATTCAAATCTGGTCTCAGATATTTACTAGTTGTGTGACCCTGGGCAAGTCATTTAACCCCAATTACCTCCCCCCAAATTACTGAAGAACCCCACACAAAGCTTTTGTTATAAGGTACTTACCATACTAGAAACTAAAACCCCTTAGCATGATTGTGAATATTGTTTTGGCCTTATACAGCTCCCAGGGATACCAATTTGAGAACAGGTATTCCACCTATAATTTATATAGAGCTTTTGAGCCCTTCCTCAGTGGATGTCTTGGGGCAGGGACCAACTCTCCACCTCTGACAAAGCTTGGATCTGCATGTGGACACATTGTGGATGCACATCCAACCTACTAAGAACTACCTTGGCCCTCTCCAGGACTGTAAGGTAGACATCGATCCCAGGAGAAGAAGGAACCCATTTGACCTTACCCATTTGACACTGATGGAATGTGTTTACCAGTTCTGGCATTCAAGCTGAAAGTTCCTATCCTGGTGGAGAAAGACAGACAGACAGAGACACAGAGACAAACAGAGAAAGAGACAGTAAGGCAGAAAGAGTGAGAAGCAAAATAATGAGCAGTCCTGTTCTCTTCCTGACTGGGCTTGGCATTTATTGTCGACACCAGAGGTGTCCAGCATGCAGCCCCTTTCCATGCCATGTTCACTCTTCTCTGTCCTATTGCTCTTAAACCAGTCCCTTACCTTTGTTTTATGTACCACTTGCTTTTGCTTTGTCTTCCTCATTAAACTAAAAGTTCATTGAGGACAAGGATTCTTCTTCTATTTCTTTTATGTCCCCCCACTCTCTAACATCACAGTGGTCCCGGGGTCAGAAACATAGCCCTGGCTAAGAGCTGCTTTGGTCTGTGGACCTAAGTCTGACGATACAACTCTCGGAAGCTAGAAGGTCTCCTCTCCCATTCTCTCACTAGCCCTTGCTTCATAAGGAAGGTGGTGACATTCAATGACTCATTGGGTATCTGGGGTCAGGACTACTTACCTCTGCAACGGAGGTACACTCCCAAGTGAACCAGACAATAATATAACAATGACCAACATTTATAGCCTGCTTACTCTGTGCCAGGCACTGTGCTAAGTGCTTTACAATTAATATCTCAGTTGAGCCTTGTACCAACCCTTGGAGGATGATAAATAGTAAGTAGCGTTTATATGGGTAGCTGGGTGATGCAGTGGGGTGCAGACCTAGAGTCAGGAAGATTCAGCTTCCTGAGTTCAAACCCAGCCTCAGACACTATGTGACTCTAGGCAAGTCATTTAACCCTGTCTGCCTCAGTTTCCTCATCTGTAAAATGAGCTGGAGAAAAAAATGGTAAATCACTCCAGTATCTTTGCCTAGAAAACCCCAAATGGAGGCACAAAGAGTCAGGCATGACTGAAACAACTGGACAACAACTGAAGCATTTATATAGCACTTTAAGGTTTGTAAAGCACTTTCCATATGTTATGTGGTTTTATCTTCATAACCTGGTCAAGCAAGCGCTGTCATTATCCCATTGGACTCAATATTTCTCAACACCAACTCACCTTTCCCCTAAAACCATCCCCACCCCCAATTTCCTCATATCTACTAAAAGGCACTACTGTCCTCTTCAGAATCAACACAGAATCACAACTTTTTTTCAAAATATATATTGTTATCCTTGTTTTACAAATGAGGAAACTGAGGCAAGCTGTGGTTAAGTGACTTGCCCAGGTTCACACAGCTAGTAAGTGTCTGAGATATGATTTTAATTCAAGTTCACATTAACTTAGGTATCCCATGAATGTAATTTAAATTAAAATGTAAATTGGGATATATTTAACAAAATAAGTAAAAATACAGTATACCATAGATAATGGTCATATGTGGTTTTCTAAGTCAATATGGGGCCTGCAGGGATCCTTATGTATAATTTAGTGGCCCTGTTTCTATTTGAGTTTGACACCACTGGTCTGCACCATATACTTCGGTACTGTTTATATTCATTCACCCTTTTCCTTGTTTATTCAACATTAATTGATGGTCCACTATGTTTAAAGCATTGGGAGGAGATAAAAGAAATACACAAAACTGCTCTTAAGAACCTCCAAATCTAAAAAAGGAGGTAAGAAACGTAATTGCCAAAAATGAAGAAACTATTCTGTGAATAAGAAAGTGGACAGTTTTCCCTCTGATTTCCACAGCTCTGACACATGAGTTTTTTGCCTTTTGTTGGCAAAGGCTCAGGCCTCCACCCCATATCTTGCAGCCTCCTTTACATGGCCCCATTTACACACATGCACGTGTGCGCGCGCACACACACACACACACACACACACACACACACACACACACAGAGTTTTCCAGAACCTTATGTGTTGTCTTCCCCTGCTCAAATATAAGCTCCTTGAAAGCAGGAACGGTATTACTTCTTTGTATTACTTCTTTGCATAGCTCCTGGAACTTAGCAAGTGCTCAATAAATTGTTTATCTCACCACAAGAAAAGCCCCAAGATCAGGAGGGAAGGAGGGATGCCAGATGGTTGGGATAACTAAGAAAGGAAATAGGGATTTGATTTCCCACTTAAGCATACAGCATCATGTATATCTGTCCAACGAGTCAGTCCGTAGACCTCGAGAAGATAATTTCCTTTCTCTGATCTTTGTAAAATGACATCATTTAACTAGAGAGTGTCTTTATGTCTTTGCCAGCTCTGAAATATATTATACATCATCTATTTCTCTTGTAGCACAGGCCTGGGCACCTCAGTAGGAACGGAAGGATGCAGTCACAGAACCACAGAACAGGAGATGTTAGAAATCACCTAATTCAAACCTTTCGTTTAACATCTCCATCTATATTACATCATTATCATATATTTATAAATTTCATGAGGCCAAGAAAGAGAAAATCACTTCCCTAAAACCACTTATCAGCTAGCTATCAGTGGACCCAGGACTAGAACCCAGGTCTCTTGATTCCTAATCCAGCGCTCTCCTCATTGCATCATACTGACACTAGCTCACTTCTTCTCAATCTCCCTGGCCACCCTCCCTTTCTTACTATAGGTCTGCAGGCATCCAGTTTCTCAAAGATCCCCTAAACACTCACTGGCAAATGGAATAAACAGTATTCTCCACCCCCAGCAAGCCCCTCTGGAGAGCATCAGCTGGAGATAAGGATGAGAGAGGCCTCTATCCCTCAAGGGAGCATCTTCGCCTGTCTCAGAGAAAGGAAGCACTTTCTGACCTTCCCAGGTCTTTCTGTCCATCAGCCCTGTTTCTCTAGGCAGACGAGTGACCTAGAAACTGCCGCCCCCACACTCAGACAAAGACGAAGATGCCACCCACGTTTTTACCACCAGCTGGGTGGTACAGAGGAAGCTGAAATTTCCCAGTGGGTGACCAGACTCACTCCCAGAAGCCCACCCCCAAATTCTTTGCCCTTCCACTCCCCAAGAGAAACACAGCTTTCCCCACCCCCTCCCACCTACAGCTCCCGACTCCTGACACAGATGGGAAGGCAGCTATTATTCTCTGACTAAGGAGCTGTCAGTCATCCTCTGTATTATCTTCCCTCCCTCTTTTCTCTTATTTCTCCCCCCTCCCTTTGATGCCTCTGGGGCAGGGAGGAAGGGGCTGGCAGATGAGAAAAGACTGAAACTACATTTACCTTCCCGGGTATAAGCAGCCTGGTTTATTATTAAAGACCGTGGAATCTGGCTTAGAGAACAGTCCCCAAATCCAGCTTCAGTAAATGACTGCCCTTTTCTGAACCTCAGTTTCCTTGCTTATAAAATCAGAGGGTTAAACTAGGTGATTTCTTTTTTTTCTTCTTAAAAAAATTTTATTTAAAAAAATACACAATAAGAAAAGAAAAAGAAACATTATAAACTTAAATATTAAAACAATTACAAAATAGGAAATTTGAAAAAAACATGCCATATGCACAACAGAATGTAAGAGAGGATTCAAAATGTATAGCAATAAATTCCCATTTCAAAGGAGCCTATGTAATAAATACTATTTGTTATGTTAAGAGCTATCCATCTTTTCTTTTCTTTCTTGTAGGTTTCCTTTTGTCTCTGCTGTGCATTTCTTACTCTGTTTCTCCCCCTTCTTCCCCTGCCCCCAAAAGACTACACTTAAACATGGATATATTTATATGTAGATATACACATACACATATACATATATACACAAATCCACATATATATGTACATACCTACATATATGAACATATACTTTCTGATGAGGTGATTTCTAAGGTGTCCTCCCATGTTGGACATATGATCTACAAGCTTTCAGAAGCCAGGGAAAATCCCAGATCCTCCAAGAAGCCTTCCCTGGCTACTCCTTCCCAAACTTTTCTCTCCCCTCTCTTTCCCGTTGCTTGGACCTTGCCATGTGGTATTTGTTGTGTCTTCATACACCACTGCTTTAGTTTTTTCCCCCTTTTTGTATTAATACATATTTATAGAATAAAGCAGGCATTTCTATGACATAGTACAATAAAAAAAGATGATTGTACATATAACTGCAAATCTAAGCCATAATTTGCTATTCCTTTCAAATATACAACAAAATTATCATATACATTTCTTTTTTTTTCTTCTCTGCTTTAGTTTTGCCTTTCTTATTAAACTAAATGTTCTTAGACAAGGAGTCAAGTCTTATACTTCTTTTATGTCCCGTCCCCCCCCACCGCATTACACTGGTGGGGCATTGGAATTGTAGTTCTGGGTATATACTAGCTTAGGGTCAGGGATATTAGGTCTGAAAATATACCTGGAAAGTTTTGGGAGCTATAAAGTCTTCTCTCTCATTCTTTCCCCAACTCTTGCTTGGTAGGGAATGTGGCAGCTTTCAAGGATTTACTGGGTATCTGGGGCTATGGTTGCTAAACTAACAAAGGAAAGGTTCTTGGGAAAGGGGAATTATAAGGAAAAATTAGAGAGAAACTGGAACCTAGAGGAAGGTAGAGGGATTGGCTGAAGTGGACCTCAATTCTCCTCTCAGTCTTCAGTCCAGTGATGCTGAAGGGTATCCAAAGATGGAGCGTGCTAATGAGTTGGAACTACTCCCCATCCCTTGCTGGTGTGCTCCCTCCCCAAACTACCCTGTATTCATTTAGTATATGTCTACAATTATCCCTTCCACATCTCAACTTTCCGCATTGTGGTTTCAATGCATTGTGGTTTCAATATATCTTGTATTCTACTTATTTAGGATATATAGTGCCTGGCACATAGTAGGCACTTAATGAATGCTTCTTGATTGATAAATTGACTAATACATATATATGTATATATCCCAGAATATATACATATTCCTGAGGGAAAGAACAAGGAGGCCTGGCCCTCTCCATCTCACTTTCACCTACAGGCAAAACTCTGCTCCCCTCAACCTCTCCCCTGGTCCAGATCATCCCAGAACCAATCAGGGATAGCCAGAAGTGCCACCACCATTGGAGATACCCTACCCCATCTGCCCACTCCCCCAATCCTTTCCCTGGCCCTAGTAAGTCCCAGAACTTATGACTTTAACCCTCTGCCTTCCCCTCCTTCTCTTAGGATCTCCCCCAGAATGCCAAAGTCCTGGCCCAGGAAATCCTATAAGTACACAGAAAGAGTGTCTTAACTTTCACAGGACTTGGATGAGATGGAAATCAAGAACTGCATTTTTTTTCTGATAAAAAGGAAGACTACTAGGCTTTTCCACTTGAGCTGCCAATGACTCCTAAGATCCTCCAGTTCTTACCATCTATGTCTTGCAATATCCCAGCACTGTTAAGTAACTTAGGTCACTTAACTACCTAAGTAAACTAAAGACCTCTGAGTCTTGTCAGTCATTGTACTCTAAGGACAACTAGGCCTTTCCATCTGGTCTGTGGCTGAACTTTCTTTTATATACTGTCTCCTCAGATTAGAGTGTGAGCTCCTTCAGAGCTATAAGTGTCTCTTTTATCCTTAGTAAAGTACATGGCACAGAGTAAGCACTTAAATGCTTTTTCATTCATTGATTCATTCTAAGAGGGACAGTTGCAGAGGGAGTCTACAGCTAATGCCACCTTCTCCATCCTGACCTTCAACCTAAATAACTTTTAGTATTACCCTTGGTGAGTCTGGTTATCTGAGGAGTGTCTGGGTATCTGATTATCTTCAAGACTCTGTAAAGGAGCATGAGAAGTGTTGGTGATCAGAATACCTGTAGTGATTAAATTTCACCTAACAACCCAAAAAGTTCATGATCACCCCAACTAAACTTACTAACAAGTCAAAATAAAACCCAAGCATTTATTAGATTCCTATTTTGTGCAAGGTACCATGCTGGGCAAAAGAATCATTCACACTGTATTAATCGAGACACACCACTCATTCCTGCTTGGCATTCCCTCCCCACACACTTACGTGAGAGGCTTCTCTAAGCGACTCCCAGGGGACCCCACAATCTCTCCCAGAGTGCAGAAAGTCTGGCCCAGGAAATCCTGTAAGAATACAGAAAGAGTCATCCACATGCCAATTCTATCCCCAGACTTCAGCTCCAGCCCTTTCCGGGATACCGAGGTATCCTTTAGTTCTATAATTGTATGATTTCATATGCATGGATGTGTTATTGTTCAGTTGTTTTAGTCATATCTGACTCTTAACGACCTGATTCCAGATTTCTTGGCAAAGACACTGGAATGATTTGCCATTTTCTTCTCCACCTCATTTTATGGATGAGAAAACTAAAACAAATAGGGATTAAGTGACCTGCCCAGGGTCACACAGCTAGTTAGTGTCTGAGGTCAGGTTTGAACTCAGGTCTTCCTGTCTCCAGGGCCAGTATCCACTGTGCTACCTGGTTGCCCCAACCCACAACATTTTAACTAATATTTTGGAGAGGAAAAATGTTTGTGTCTGATAAGGAGCTGATGACTCTTTATGTAAGCACATTCAGCTGCCAGGTAAGGCATGGTCCCTGCCTCAGTGAATTTAGTCTAGTCTAGTAGAGTAGGTAAGAATAAATAAATAGCTATAATACAATAATAATAGCAAACTTTAAGTAGCACTGTGCTGGTAAATATTTAATAGCTGATTACAAAAAATAATACATGCACAACACACTTTTACATTAAATTTGCATTATTAACATTTTCTCTATCACTCTCCTAAGTCTAGACAATCAACAAAATAATAAATCCAGCCCTGTTTTGTAGCATTTGTCTATTTCTCATGCTCACATTCAAAATTTAACACTTGGCTCTCGTGAACCAGCACAAACTAGCTCCAACATATTTCTGGCTTTCAGATTTGCTGAGTATGGAAGAAATAAAATATTATTTTACAAAAAGGTTTGCTGAATGCTTTACATATGTCACTTCTCAGAAGGCGGAATAAGATTAGTGCACGAGAGAGCTACACAGGAGTGGAAGTGCAAGGAGAATTGGGAGAATCCACTTTGGACAGGGGGCTGTGATGGAAAATATGCATCATCATCAATAGTCATAGTAATCAAGTTTATCAAGCACCCACTATATGCCAGGCACTGGGGATATAAAAAAGGACAAAAGACATTCTTTGCCACACCTTGGAGGAGGTAGGATTACAGTGGAGTCTTGAATGGTGGGCAGAATGTCAACCAGTGGAGATGGAAGTCTACGGATGAGATGGAGAAAGAAGTTTCAGATACTGACAATGGTTTGAGCAAAACAGGGGCAGGGAAGCTCTTGAAGTGTTTCAGAAAAGGTAAGTAGGCAGCCTTGGTTGCTACATGTCCAAAACATGGAAGGGAGTAGTGCGAGCTGGACCTAGCAAACTCAGTGGCACAGTGGATAGACCAGTGGGGGTCTAGAGTCAGGAAGACTTGAATTCAAATCCAGCGTCAGATGCTTCCTAGCTGTATGATGCTGAGTTAAGTCATTTAAACTGTCTGCTTCACTTTCCCACAACTAACTGTAAAATGGGGATCATGAAAATACCCACCTCTCATGGTAGTGCTGATCAAATGAGATGATATTTGTTAAAAATTTAGTACATTTCAAATCTGACCTCAGCTAACTGGGTGACCCTAGGCAAGTCTCTTAACCCTGTTTGCCTCCACTTCCTCATTTGTAAAATGAGCTGGAGAAGGAAATGGCAAACCACTCCAGTATCTTTGCCAAGAAAACCTCAAATGGGGTCACAGAGAATTTGATTTGAATGAAATAATTGAACAACAACAAATTTAGTACAGTGCCTAGCATATAGTGAGCATTTAATAAATGTTCCCTTCCCTTTCCCTTCTCATAGACTGTGGAAGGCCTTGAATACCAAGATAAAAGGTTTGAACCTGGCATTCAATAAACATTTCAGAAATCCACAAAGCAACAGCCTGATACTTACATGTTTGGAGAGATCAGGGCTCTTAGAATCAACATCATACCTATGGGGGACACAGACAAAAAAAGAACAATGATGATAGGTCCAGGTCAACCTTGCCATGCCCGGCTCTCAGAGGATCACTCAAGGAAGTAGCCACTTTATAAGGACCAAAGACTACATTTGGAACTCTCCTGCTATGAAGTTGGTATTTTGACCACTGGGATACAATCTTTCCCTTCAGTCCCTCAATGTCCCAATGCTTGCCTCCAGCCCCGGAATAATGGAGAGCAAACTGGATAGCCCCATCTTTTTCTAGGAGTTTACACTCTCTCCTTGACACATATGAGAGCATCTCCTCCCGTGGTCACATCCCAGGAAACCAATCTCTTTCGCTATCTCTCTCTGTAACCAAATCCTGGATCCTGGCCCTGGAGAGCACCCATCAAGAAACAGTCATCAGCTTCTCACCAGGCAGAGGCATTTTTCCTCTCCAAAATGTCACTGTTAAAATGTTGTGGGTTTTTTTCTTTCTGCTTTAATATTAAACATTGACAATGAGCTGATATGAATCTTCTTGCCTTAAATTTCTACATGTAAGCAGTTTCCCCACCTCCCCCTTCATCAGCCTCTAAATGATTTCCTCTGAGCTCCAAAGCCTTCTCTCTGCCCTTTAACCTTTGTTCTCCCTCTATCCCCCCAAAACTTCAGATTATACATTTAGAAGCCATCTACTCTCATTCTACAAATGAGGAAATTGAGACCTTGGAAGTTTAGGTGATTTGCCCGAGGTCACTCAGTAACCAAGAACCAAGGCCACACAGTAATATCACGGATAGAATTCAAAACCTTTGAGTCCTTTGGCCCCAGAGGCAGTGTCTTGTCTACCGTACCTGATTACTCTTACTCCTTTCAGAGGTTCTGAGAAGTCCCCCCTCACAAGCATAGCTTCCTACCTCATCAGCACACCTACTTGACATATCCCAGTTAGCCTCAGGCCAAAGGAATGTGAATCTCTTATGAGGCTGGTAATGCATTAAGCTTTCTCAGGCATTGGTATCATTCTATGAAAGTCTGCTTTCATGCTGGGAAGCAGCAAGAGAATAAAAGCCGAGACCACAGAAAAGTCACCGGAAATGAAAAGAGAACCTAGGAGGTAGGAGTGCCTGTGTGTGTGTGTGTGTGTGTGTGTGTGTGTGTGTGTATGTATATATATATATATATATACATATATATACACACACACATATATATACACACACATATATATATAATATGTGTATACAAATGTTTGTATATGTGTGTTCATAGGCATGCATATTCCCTTGCATCTTAATGTTCTCTACATAACCTATATATTCCCTAATAGATTTTCTATATATTCTTTTATATGCCCTATATATTCCCTATATACATACAGGGAATATATTCACAATGTATTTCATATGCATCCCCTACATATGTTTCCAATATATTCCCTATATATTCCTTACATATGTATGTATGTATATGTATACATATAAATATATGTGTGCGTGCATGTGTGTATGTTGCTAATTAGAAAGTTAAAGATCTTCCCCACCTATTGATGGGCCTGAACATCTAGGGGAGGCCCTCACTTTTTTAAATTTCTAATGCACTAGTTCTCAAGAGTTATGAAGCCCTCTGGCTCTGAAATATATATAAATACACTGAGGTGAGGCTTTACTTTGGGGTCTATCATTGAACGTGTTTGTTTAGCCAGACAAGACACTGGGCAGCCACTAAGGAGGCCCCCAGCTTTGAAAACCCAGACGTCAGTGCTTCTCTCTCTGGTAACTGTGTATATGATCAGACAGTTGGCCCTGTTTGTTGATCTGTGATGTGTGTATTGCTTATGGTCAGGCAATTGGAAGCGCTGTCTGTTGGTTGATCTTTGTTTCTCTGTCTATATTTTCTCTGAAGTTCAAGGTGCTCACTTTTTCCCCTGAACTAAGTTAATGATACATGTGCTTGATTATAGTGACTGCTGACTCCTCAGAAGTTGCTTTCCTTTTAGAAAAGCAGATAAAAGAACCTGTGATAGCAGGCCATCCTGGATGTGTCAGGGTGCTTCCTTTCATAACATGTCTCTCTCTATAAAATCTCTCTCTATAGGACATCTCAAAAGTTTTAATGCAGATTTAAGCTATGATAGCTGAAGATACTTTAAAACTGCCCTTAGACTTTTGGAACAGCCTGGATATGCTACACATGCATACATACATGCATACATCCTTACATATATGTGTGTATGGATATACAGATATATATATCCATATATATATTAACTGTTGTGGTTCAGTTGTTTCAGTCATGTCTAACTCTTTGTGACCCCAATTGGGGTTTTCTTGGCAAAGATGCTGGAGTGATTTCACTATATATACATATACATATGTATATATAATATAGACATGTATATATAATAACTGACATTTATACAGTACCTATTATGTGCCAGGAATTGTGCTTTACAATTACCATGTCATCTGATCCTCACCACAATCCTAGAAAGCAAGTACTATTATTTTCCATATTTTACAGATGAGGAAACTGAGGCAAGCAAGGAGTTATGTGTATTGCCCAGCTAGTAAGTTTCTAAGGGCAGATTTGAACTCAGGTCTTCCTGACTCCCATGAAGGGTGATATCAATGCCTGAGAAAGTTTAATGCATTTCCAGTCTCATAAGAGATTCATATCCCTCTGGCCTGAGAATAACCTTTTTTTCAATTCTACCAGAATTGTGACTTCCTCAATGAGGTGAGCACGCAGTGAGGCATTCTTCTACCAAAGCAGATTTGCATCTGCTCTGAAACTTAACATCTTAGAGAGTTGCCCTGAGAAAAACAGAGCTGTCAAATGATTTATTCACATAGCCACATCCTTTACTTTCCAGAGAGGTGGCCCTCTCTATTCCCCCATTCCCTCTACCACCCTTGAACCAGGCATCTAGTTTAAGACAATGACTTTGAGAGGTGACAGTTGGTCTTTAGAAGATGAGAGAATCATAAGCTTCATGCATAATATAATCAGCTTATAACATTTCCCATCGTCACCAAAGCCTGTTTGCTTGGGTTGCTCTAAACCTCGTCTCTAACTGCCTTGCCTATTTATTATAATCTGATTTCACTCACATAAAAATGTTGGCGAGGAGTAGAGCTTAAGAGTCATCCTCTCTCTCTCTCTCTCTCTCTCTCTCTCTCTCTCTCTCTCTCTCTCTCTCTCTCTCTCTCTCTCTCTCTCTCTCTCTCTCTTTTCCCTTCTCCAGTTCTTGGTTTCCTTTGTTTTTTATTTTGTACATTTAGAAATCTTATTTGAAAAGGGATCCATAGGCTTTGTCAGACTACCAAGAAGGTCTATGATAACAAATGTGTATATGTGCATGTGTACACATATATATTATATGTATACACACACATCTATATATATATATACATTATATATATATAATATATATATACATATGTACATATCCTCCTGTCTTCAGAAAACAAAAATTTCCTCTTCAGTTATTCCATTATCTTGTTTGGTCCCAGACCTGGACTCAGATCTCATGGCCTACTCTAGTTTCTCTGTCTCTGTCTCTCTCACTGGATCTCCCTATCTCACCCAGCCTAGAAGTATAATCACCACTCATGGGCTAATGCCATTACTAACTGGCACAGAAACTTTGACTTGCTCTATTTCTGGTTTGTGCTGGTTCTACATGACTCTTCTTAGGCAGCCTGGTGGCCCCCTTTTTTCTGGGGGTAGGTCACCTGTCTTTGTGTGAGAAACCCACTTGTTAGGCCCTCCTGCAGTACAGAACTCTAAAGTTTAGATCCACAGACCCAGCCTTGCCTGTAGAAAGGGCTAGAGGTCTGTGCAACTGCACTTGGGCTATCTGCCTTTGCCTCGAAGATACCTCAGATGTCCTTGAGCAAAATGCCCTCCTCCATCAAAAAAAAAATCTACCTCCCTTCCAGTACTCCCTAAGAGAAATTATTATTTTGATACTATATTAATAACCAGATATTAAACCAGGATTCAAGTTTATTTCTCCTTTATTGCTTCTTTTTAAGACCCAGACCCTCTAGGTCAGTCAGTCAGTCTTTGAAGGACATGACTAATTGATGAGATAAACCCTAACCTTTGGGGACCATGCTCTTCAATCTTGGACCAGACTCCACTCAACCAAGATAGGGTGGAATGTAAACAAAATTCAGCCTGGGAGAGTTCTTGCCCCAAAGAGAACAGTTCTGTCCTTGTAACCCTCCACTAGAATTTAGGGTGACCCAACTCATGAAAGAAAAAACCAACCAGAGTGGTCTGGATGTAGATGGATTCCCCTGTCCAGATTGCTGGAAGTAGCTAAATCTCGCTACAGAGCTATATTCTCAGCAGGAAAAGATAAAGACTCCTAGCCTACCTCCTCATTAAATATTCATCCATCAGGGTTAATTTCTCCTGTCAGAGGCAATCCCTTTCAAAAAAAATATTTAAGTCATTCAGTGTCTCCGTTAGAGGTCTTTGGTTACCAAGAGAAACCACTGACCATCAATTTATTGATCATTAGCTAGCCTGATTATTAATTACCTAGCAACTCCGTCTCTTTGGTTTTTCATTTATTATACGCCCAAGCGATGAGAAGTGGGGAGAGATCTCCAACTTACCCACAAATAAGACCACTAGCTTTCCTATCCCTTGCTTTCTTCCTTCCCACCCTCACAATCTCTCCCCTTAACACATACACTCACATATATACATTCCACACCAACACACAGCCACATACAGACCCCAGAAGGCTGATCCTGAGACTGGAGCAGCAGTCAAGGTAGACCTGTTTCTCCCACTTACAGATCGAATCTGATGTTCTGTTTCTCCTCAAAGAAATAATCCAGTATAAATTTCCGCACAAAGTCAGGATTCAGTGTGTTGTCAATCACTTCCGTTCTTCCAAACTGCAAAAAAAGTCAGAATGTCAACTTCTGGAAAGTATCTATTTTTGAAACTGTGCCTGGAATTTCATCAACTAGGGAGCTTCCAGGGAGGAATTTCATCTACAGAGGCAGATGGGCACCTTCTTTGCGCCACACCTTGTTGTGTTAGAGTTGCCTGGAGTCCTGAAAGGTTAAGTGATTTGCCCAAGGTCAGAGGACAGACTCGAACCTACATCTTCCTGGCTCTGAAGATGGCTTTGTATCAACAATTCCACTGGGTCTTTTTTTTATGATTAAAAATGGAGGAGGAGCTGAAGGAGGATAGCAGATGATTGATGATGATAATGAAATGAACTGTAAAAGACTTGGAAAGTATCCAGAAAAAACCCCATATAAAATATTAACAAAACACAGAGCCCATCCTCCTCAAAGTGGCAAGATTAATAAAATCTCACTGAAAAAGAAGGAGCGAAGTAGCAGGCATTTTTGGAACACATGACAAACAAGTTAAAACTCTACAGAAATACTTGGGAACAAGAAGACATTACTTCACTGACCACTAGTAAAGGCTGACAGCAGATGCATGTAGTTGGATTTGTCAAACAGAAATGAAAGTTGTTTGCCTCCAGATGGAGCCTGTGAAATGGCCAGGATCCAAAAGCAGAATCCAAGGGCTCTCCATGGGTGACATCGGCATGAACTCAACCGACAATATGTGGACAAAGAAGTCTCAAACAAATGGACAAGTTATGCACATTTGTTGGGGCAAATGGAAGGGTTTCTGATGGCAATTCAGGACCGAGTCATTGCCACCAGAAATTGCAAAAGGCATCCTAGAGAAGGATGCACCAAGGGAATGGAGGAAACTGGGTCACACATCTCTCTAGGCTGCAAAGACTTAGCTCCTACTGAACACCTAATATAACATGACCTGGTGGCTAGAATTATACATCAGAAGCTCACTGTCTTCATGGACTTGCTGTGTGTGTTGCTCTTTTCAGTCATTTTTCAGTCACATCTAATTCTTCGTGATCCTGTTTGTAGTTTTCTTGGCAAAGATATTAAAATGGTTTACCATTTTCTTCTTCAGCTCATTTTACAGATGAGGAACCTGAGGCAAACAGGGGTAAGCTACTTGCCCAGAATCTGAGGCCAAATTTGAACTCAGGACTTCCAACTCTCAGTCTGGCTCTCTATCCACTGCACCACCTAGCTGCCCTGGATTGGCAAATGATCTCTATATTAAAAATACTATAGAGTCCTCTAGATGGTCCAGTGGATAGAGCACCAGCCCTGGAGTCAAGAGGACCCAAGTTCTAATTCAGCCTCAAAAACTTACTAGTGGTATAACCCTGGGCAAATCACTTGACTCCAATTGCCTTCCCAAGACAAACAAAATACTATAAATTTTAAAATTTTCTCAAAAATTCAGCCAATGATACTGGAACTGGAACATTATCATAGACTGAACACCAGCCCACAATTGCTCAGATAGCACTGATGCATAAAAACTTAAGAACTGTTTTTAATAGATATAGCCATACTAAATACTCATAATGTCCAAGTTATATAGGACAAAAAGCTTTCCAAATATAGAGATGTAATAGAAGAAATCAAAATCTTGTGAGACATATCATCACCCTCATCCTCTCTGCTATTGAAATTGTCCTGAGGGTGCTTTTGGTGAGGAGGAGGATCTTAAATTCTAATACTTCTATTCACTTACAGAGAGTAGTTCAAAGAACACAAACTATAAAGGATGGTGACTTATCCTAGGACTATCTCTGTCTGAATGTCATATTTTTAAAATGAGGAGAATGAAATTACTATTAATAATAATAGCTCAAATGTATATAATGGCTTTACAGTTGACAAAGCACCAATATCCCTACAAGTTAAGGGGCTATGGTATTATGAAGTCAGTATGGCATGGGGGAACAATATTGGATTTTGAATTTAAAGAACTAGATATGAATTCCTGTTCTGCCACTTACTACCTGTATGATCCTAATCATGTCTTTCTCTGAACCTCCTTTTTCTCCTCTGTACAATGCAGAGGATTAGATTATTTCTTGGGTTCCTCCTAGCTTGAACATTCTGTGAATCTATCCCTATATTTTAGAGACTGAGGTCCAGAAAGGTGAATCCTTTCCCCCATTATAAATAGTAGAAGATAGACAGCTAGGTGGTACAGTGAATAGAGTGCTGAGCCTGAAATCAGGAAGACTCATCTTCATGAATTCAAATCTGGCTTCAGGCACTTAGTAGCTGTGTGACCCTGAACAAGTCACTTCATCCTATTTGCCTCAGTTTCCTCAGCTGTAGAATGAGCTGGAGAAGCACTCCAGTATCTTTACCAAGAAAAGCCCAAATGAGGTCACAAAGAGTTGGATACAAATGAGTAACAACAAAAATAGAAGTGTTCCTGAACATAGTGCAATAATATTAATAATAGTTCTTTCTCTGGTGGCAAAGAATTGGAAACTGAGAGGATGTCCACTGAATGAGGAATGGCTGAACCAGTTATAGTATATGAATGTGACAGAATACTATTGTGCTGTAAGAAATGATGAAGGAATGGTTTCAAAAAAACCTTGAAAGACTTTCATGAACTGATGCAAAGTGAAGTAAGTGGAGCCAGGAGAACAATTTATATAACAGCAATATTGTGAAGATAATCAACTTGGAAAGACAGTAACTCTAATCAATGGCCAACCACAATTCCAAAGGACTCAGGATGAAACATGCTATCCATCTCCAGATAGAGAGCAGCTGGATCCAAGTGCAAATTGAAATATATTTTCTCTTTTTTTCTTCACCTCAAAAAATTGAAACATGTCTAATGAAGAAATTCGTTTTGCATGATTATACATACTTACAATTTTTTTTGCCTTCTCAATAGGTGTTATTAGAGGAGGAGGGGGAGAATTTGGAACTGAAAATAAAATAAAATTAATTTTAAAAAATAGGAAGCTGTCCACATCCAGAGAAAGAACTATGGAGTCTGAATGCAGAGTGAAGCAGATTATTTTTTTTTTGTTTTTTTTTCTTTCTCATGGTTCCTCCCATTCATTCTAATTCTTCTATACAATATGACTAATGTGAGATACGTTTAATAGGAATGTGTATATATAGAGCCTATATCAGATTGCAATGACATCTTGGGGAGGAGGGAGAGAAGGGAAGTGGAAAAATTTTAAATTTATGGAAGTAAATATTGAAAAATAAAAATAAATTAACTTTAAAAAAAGAAAGTTGTCCTATGCATAGGTCTGAAACCCAGCTTTCTTTCTTCTGTCACCTGCTCTCTTAGGTAGGTAATGTGGTACAGTTGAAACAACATAGACTCATGGATGGATGGATGGAATAAGCATTTATTAAGCACCAACTCTGTGCCAGGCATTGTACTAAATATCATCTCATTTCATTACAGCCATCTTGTAAAGTAGGTGCTATTACTAGCCCCATTTTACAGATGGAAACACTGAGGCAAACAGATATCAAGTGACTTGCCCAATGTCACATAGCCAGTGAATATCGGAAACCAACATTTGAACTCTTCATTAAGTCTTCAAGATTCTAGGTCCAGTCAGCACTCAATCCACTGTGTCAACTTCAGTTCAGTGAGCAGGACCAAGAATAAATTTTATACACAGTGACCACACTAATGTAAAGGAAACCAACATTAAAAGACATCAGAACTGCTATCAATACAATCACCAATATATATAAAAAAGGATTGAGGGTAAAAAATGCCTCCTGCCTCTTAGACAAAAGCTAGAAACTATAGCTGCAGAATGGCCATCACATTGATTTGTTTTGCTTATCTGAACTTATTTGTTGCATGGGAAGGTTCTAATGGAGGCTTAGTAGAGTTGTTGGAAAGTGATAGTGTTATATTAAAAAAAAAAGTTGTTTTTCAGTCACATCCAACTCTTTGTAACACTATTTGGGATTTTCTTGACAGAGATGATGGAGGAGTTTGCCATTTCCCTCTCTAGTTCATCTTACAGATGAGGAAACTGAGGCAAATAGGGTGAAGTGACTTGTTCAGTATCACACAGCTAGTAAAGTGCCTGAGGCCAAATTGGAAATCAGGTCTTCTTGACTCAAGCTTTATCCACTGTGCCACTTAGCAGCCCATAATATAAAATGCCATCAATTAAACATTTATATTAAAGAAAAAAGAAAGAATTCAAGATGCACTGTATGAATCAAATCATATCTCTCAGCTATTTCCTGACTTCCTACCTTCCCATTCCACTGAAATTACTCTCTCAAGAGCCACAATTGACTTTGGAATCATCTATTTATTATAATAAATTTTACTTTATTATATAATTTACTTTATTTATAATTATTTAATTTATTATAATAAATTATCAGTGATTATCCTCCCTAATCTTTACTGATCATTCCCTTCTTCTAAATATTCTTTCCTCCCTTGGCTTAAGAGATACCATACTCTCCCAGGTCCTACCTCTTAAATTCCTGTTTTTCTATTTCCTTCTTTAACATCTTATCTCCCCTCTCCCACAATAGTGAGTATACTCCAAGGTTCTGTCCTAGGTTGCCTTCTCATCTCTTCACACTTTCTCCCTCTTCAGCATCACTCAATGTCATGGCTTCAATTGTCATCTTGAGACAAACAGACTTCCAACTCATTATCTCTAATCTGGATCTTTCTTTGAACTAAGCAGAACCACATGTCCAACTGTCAGCAGAATGTCACTGGTGTGCTTCACTGGCACCTCAAAACCAAACATATTTACTTTTCCCAAAAACTTGCCCTTCTCAGTTCTGATTTTCATCCCTGTTGGTGAGATCCCCATTCACTCAGTCTCCCATATTTGCAATTTTTCTATTATCCTTTGACTCTTCCTTTCTTCATATCCAATTAGTTATAAAATTCTATTGATGTCAATCCTGTTCTATTTCTCCAAAGAGTTCTCTTCTCTCTAGTCCTCTGGCTAGCACAGGACCACATCACAATCTACTAGTACCATTGCAGTAATCCCTAACATGACTTCCTGCCTAACAAAATTGAACTAGAAAAATTAATGCAAGGAAGTAGACTTGACCCTACTGGTACTGCTAAGTCTTGGTGGGATAAGCCCCATGACAGAAATATGACTCAGATGGGAATATCTTATCTTTATGAAAGGAGAGTGGTGGGAGTAGATTAATAAAACAAACCCATATCTGAAATCTAGGAACCAGAGTAAGGAAAGCATGGTGGGAAGGATTTGAGTAAAGATCAATAGAAGGACAAAGAAAAGTTATTTCTGTGATAGGACTGAACTACAGACCACCTAGACAGAAAAGAGAAATAGTTAAGTTGAGGAATCAGAATGTAGTAGTGAGAGGGTACTTCATTTAATTAGAACCCATCTGTTAAGAGTTCTGTGCCAAAAGCAGAGCATCCAAAACCCTCTTTCTATTTCTTTTCAAAGAAAATCTATTTTCTCTTCTCCTCATTGAAAAGGAAAGGAAAAACAAAGCCCTTATAACAATGATGAGCAGTCAAGCAAAACAAATTCCCACATTTAGTCAACAATTTTTTTCACTTCCCTTAACGATAATTTCACCCAACAATGGGGGATTCTCTTCTGGTTACGATTTTCTTATCAACAGAAAAGCACTGGTTTCTGAGTGAGGAATAACAGGAACTTTTTAGGGACGTAATTGCTCCCTTCTAGAGTTTGTGATAGAAAGAGAGGCAAGCCTAGTAAAGTCTGATGGGAACCTAGATCTGTGGAGATTTGATCACTAGAGGATCCCAAGACTCTACTTTAATCCCACAGATTAAAATTCTCCAGGGAGAAGCCAGCTGGAAGGATGGAAAACTCTCAAGAATGAAATAAAAGAATGAAATTCCTAAGATGCCAAGGGAAGCAATTCCAATGAAGAGGTAAAACTTGTCTTAGAAGGATAATATGGTTGAGAGGAAAACTCATTAAACAACTTAAATTTTTCAAAGACATGAACATGAGATGGAAGTGAAGTTAGCTAACAAGGCATGGTACGGTGCCTTGAGAAAGTGAACTAAAAAATACAATGGTCCCGGACAATTCTGTAGGACTTATGATGAAAGGTGCTGTCCATGTCCAGAGAAAGAACTGATAGAGTCTGAATACAGACCAAAGATACTTTTTCTTTACTTTATTTTTCTTGGTTTTTTTTCCCTATGTTTTCTTTCACAGCAAGACTTCCATGAAAATGTGTTTTGCATGACTACACATGTATAACATATCAAATTGCTTTGCCTTCTCATTGGCAGTGGAGGGGAAAGAGGGTGAGAATTTGGCATGAAAAAATTTGAACAAAGAATGTTAAAATTGTTTTTACATGTTATTTGAATATATGAAATATTAAATTTTAAAAAAAGAAGGTGGGCTGAAGCTGATAAGAAAAGGTAGGAATAATATAAAGCATTTTGGGGGTTTTGTAGGAGATGGAGGAGAGAAGGGAATGCTTAGCATATTATCTGTCATATGACAGGCACTTAATAAACATTTATTGATTGACTGATTGATTGAAGGTGTCTAAAATGTCAAAAATTGTATGATCAAACAAAGGATAGGATCACTGCTTGGGGCAGATGGGACAATACCAACTGACAATAGAGAGAAGACAGAGCTGCTCATTTTTCTTCTTTATCTGCCCTTTAGACTGGAAAGGACAGTACAAAAATGGCTTCTAGAGGGTTGATATCCAAGATAAGTTAGGAGATAGTAAGAGAGTACTTAGCTGCCTTTGCTGATATCAAGTCACCCAGCCCAGCTGAGCTACATTCTCAGTCACTGGAGGGGGAAAAAGATAGATATGATATTAGAACCTCTGTCAGTGGTAATTAAAAGATCATGGAGAATATAAGAGGTATAAAAAGATTGGAGGACAACTATTGTCCCAGTTTCCAAAAAATGAAAAGAGAATAAAATTTCCAAACTATAGGCCCATTTCTGGGAAAAGTCTATAATGCATTATTAAAGCAATAAAACACAGTCTAGGAAAGGCAGTGATCACAAAAAACACTCATGACTTCATCAAAAGTAGATCATGCCCAATTGACCTTATTTCTTTGGGGGGGAACAGAGCTATTAAACTGGTATTTCTAAGAGAATAGTGGAGATAGAATTTACCTAAATTTTTTATTAAGTAGTTCATACTATTCTTGTAGATAAGGCACACCTTATAGATAAAGGTAGTGATGTGATGGTAAATGTTTAATAACGGACTCTCCAAAAAGAAATATGTGAAACACAATTTTAAGCTCAATTTGCATTGTTAACATTTTTTCTATTACTTTATAAAGTCTAGAGTACAATAAATCAAACCCTGATTTGTAGCATTTGTTAATTTCCAGGGTGCAAATGCTCACCCTGAAAATATATTAATTGACTTTTGCAAGCTGGTATGAGCAAATTGTACCATACCCCTGGATATGGGTCAAACAATAATACAATTAGATTCAGAACTAAGTGAATTTGGGCACTGAAAGAGTACTCTTTAAGGGTTCCATGTCAACTTAGATTCCCCAGGATCTGTCCCTAGTCCTGTGTGGCTTCACATTCTTATTAATGACTTGGATAAATGCATCAATGCTATCATCATATTCTCAGATGATACAAAGCTAGAAGGATTTGCTAACATACTAGATGACAGAAGTCAGGATCCAAAAGTCCTTGATAAGATAGAAAATTGGGTGACATCTCATAAGATGAAACATAGTAGAGATAAATGTAAAGTCTTATAAATGAATTCAAGAAATCCAATTCATAAGCAACCAAACAGAGAAGACATGGTTGGTTAGACAGAAATGTATCTGAACAGGAAAATCTGAGGGTCTTAGTGGACCCCAAGTTCATCAAACCAACAATATCATAGGGCAGCCCAAGAAGCAAATTGAGATTTTACACTACATTAAGAGAGTCATAACTTTCAGGAATAAAGAACTGATGGTTCTGTTGTACAGTGTTCTGATTAGACCCCTTCCCCACAACTTGAGTATTGCATTCAAGTATCCAGATCAGTGAAGGAATTTGAGTCAATGTTATCTGAGGATTGGTTGAAAGAACTGACTAAACGAAGTACCCTATTACATTTCTTAACTTATCTATTTCCCTTGTCTGCCTAGGTGGTCTGTAGTTCAGTTCTATCACACAAATAAGGTTGAAGGCATCCTTAACTTGACTTGAGATGTGAAGATGCAGGGGATGTGACAACTATCTTCAAGTATTTGTAAGATAGTCCTACGGCAATGGAACCGGATTTGTCCTGTTTGGTCACAGGGAGTAGAATTAAGAATATATGGGCAAGTTTAAAGAGTAAAATGGAGATCATCAGGGAAAAAAATAGACTCATCATGAGAGTTATCCAATCACAAGTGGAATAGGCTACCTGGGGAGCTCATGAGCAGTTACTTATCAGGTGTGTAATAATGGGGATTCTTCCAACTCTGACATTCCATGGTTTGGTGATTCTATTTTCCCTCCAACTCATTCTTAATCTTCTGTCACATTAAGCTTTCTACAGCATATATCTAGTCACAAAAATGTTCAGCAGTTCTCCACTGATTCTCTAATAAAGTTCAACCTCCTTTGCTTGTCTTTCAAAATCCTAGGCTTACAGTCTTATCTCATACTACTTTTCTTCTCTCTCCTAGAACCCTAGCCAAAACTGGACTCTATGCTACCCTTTCTTTTTCTACCTGAGAGATATTTCTGTTCCCTATATTCCTGGAGCCAGACAAACAAATCTTTCTGAGTTCAAATCTGGCCTCAGACACTTACTAGCTGTGTGACCTTGGACAAACCACTTAACCCCTTTGGACTTAGTTTCCTCATCTGTAAAATGGAGTGGAGAAGGAAATGGCAAACCACCCCAGCATCTTTGCCAAGAAAACCCTAAATGGGGTCATGAAGAGTCGGACATGACTGAAACAACTGAACAATAATAATGTTTGGAATATATCTTTCCATCCACTCCATCCCCTCAGTTTACTCTGAATTCCTACCCATCCTTTAAAGCCCAGTTCAAATGTTGTACCTTTCATGAAGCCTTCCCAGATCCCCAATGCTTAACCATAATGGTCCCCGCTTAGGCATCACTCCATCAAATCTCTTGTGAACTGACCGCAGGATCATTAGATCCCAGATCTAGAGAGGGAAGGGACCTTCTGGAGTCATCTAGTCCAGCCCCCTCATTTTAAAGATGAGGAAATTAAGACTCAGGGAGGTAAGGTTACTTGTAAATGGTGGTACAGGTAGTAAACATAAGAAGTAGCATTTGAACTCAGGTCTCCTGATTCCAGAGCCATGCTGTTTATGGGATCATAGATTTAGAGGATATCCCGTCCTACCACCTCCTCTTACAAATGAGGAAGCTGAGATCCAAAGTGATATGCTTAAAGTCATGCAGGTAGTAACAGCGTGGGATTAGAACCCAGGTCTCTGACTCTAAATCCAGCACTCTTTCCACCACACACTAAGCTGTTCGCTGTGTTGAAGAAAGACAAGAATTTGGGGGCAGAATTGAACAGGTATAAAAGGAAACATCACTGGTATGAGGGTGTCAAGAGGCCTTGAGTTTGAATCCTAGTTCTGTTCACTTCCCTTCCATGACTCTCAGTTTCCTCTACGTTACAGGAGACGGTTGGACAGGCTGATGTCCAAGGTCTCTTCAAGAGGGCAACTAGAGGGCGCAATGACAGAATGCCAGGAGTCAGGGAGATCCAAGTTCAAATCCAGCCTCAGATACTTACTAGCTAGGCAAGTCACTTAACCTCTGTTTACCTCAGTTTTCTCATCTATAAAATGGGGGTAAGTTGTGAAAATCAAATGAGGAAAAATTTGTAAAAACACTTGCATATAGTAGGTGCTTAATAAATGCTTGCTTGCTTCCTTCCTGATCTTTATCCTGTGATTACATAAAGATGAGTTCCTGTCTTCAGGCCAGCAAGAAATCAGACATCATCTTGGCCTAAAACTAAGCTGATGAAAACGTTTCATGATACTGAATAGCAGGCTGGTTTATGCACCCAGTGCTTTTAATGATCCCAAGCAGCTTCCTATTCAGATTCTGCTTTTTTTTTTTTAAACAACCAATTCCCAATAATGATGAATGGTTGTAATGCCTTTCCAACATCTCAGAACTGTCCAGTAGACATATTAAACTCAATATGTCCAAAATGGAACTCATTATCTTTGCCCTAAACCCTCCCGGATCCATCCCACCTTTCCTATTACCATAGAGGGCAATACCATCCCCCTCCCCCAGTCCCTCTGGCTTACAACCTAGGACTCATCTGGAACCTCTCATCATCTCTCCCCCCAGCCCCCACCCCATATCCAAATCTGTTTCCAAGGTCTGTCAATTTCACCTAAGTAACATCTCTCTAAAGCCACTGGTGCAGGCTCTTATCAGCTTGTGTCTTGATTATTGCAATAACCTGCTGATGGCTCTCTCTGTTACAGTCTCTTCCCACTCCAATTCATCCTCCATTAAGCTACTGAAGTAATTTTCCTAAAATGCAGATCCAATTATGTCACCTTCTCCAACCCCCACTCAGTAAATTCCAGCGGCCTCCAAGAGCAAATACAAAATGCTCTGTTGAGCATTCAAAGCCCTTTGTAACCAATCCCCTTCCGACCTTTCCAGTCTTCTGACACCTTCCTCCCTGACATGTATTCTCTGATCCGGTGACATTGGCCTCCTGGCTGTTCCCAAACAGGACACTCCATCTCTCAGTCCTGGCCATTTTCTCTGGGTGTCTCTCTGCCCCTCCACCCCGCCAACCCCTCCTGGAAAACTCTCACTTATCAGCTCTGACTTCTGACTTCCCTGGCTTCCTATAAGTCCCAACTACAATCCTACCTTCCACAGGAAGCCTTTCCCACCCCCTCTTAATTCCAGTGTCTACCTTCTGTTAATTATTTCTTATTCTTCCTGTATGTAGTTTGCTTTGTCTATATTTATTTGTTTGCTTGTTGTGAACTCCTGGAGGACAGGAAGTGGTTTTTGCCTCTTTTTGTATCCCCAGAGTTTAGCACAGTGCCTGTCACATAAAAGGAGTTTAATAAATGTTTGTTGATTGATTGGTATGACATCACAATCTCCCAGGAATCAAAGCTGCAGACAACTCAATGGGCATTCTAGAGACATGTTTGGGCTGGTTGGCAGCAACATAAATTCAGTAATGACCTATTGTGGGGGCATTCTGGAGCCAGTCCACACAGGCTTAGGAGAGCCAAGTATTAAACTTTCAGGATAAACACTTACACCTTGGAAATTGGCCAAAGCTACAGATCAGGGTTTAATTTATTGTTTTGTTGATTGTCTAGACTGAAGAAAGTGATCAAGAAAATGTTAATACTGTAAACTAAATGTATATCCTACACAGATTTTTTTGGAGAAATGCTTATTAAATATTTTTAGCACACCTTTGCCTATGAATAACAAATGGCATAAAGCATTCTCATGGAGGAAGTATACTATTGGCAAAGGGAGGGAGCTGTTGAGGTGAACATGAACAGTCATGACTTTATCAAGTGACCAACCAACCAAGAAACTTTTATTAAGTGCTAAGTATAAATGGGGCAACTAGGTGGTGTACTGGACCTGAAGTCAGGAAGACTCATCTCCCTGAGTTCAAACCCAGCCTCAGATACCTACTAGCCATGTGACCAAGGGCAAGTCACCTTACCCAGTTTGCCTCAGTTTCCTCATCTGCAAAATGAGCTGGAGAAGGAAATGGCAAACTACTTCAGTATCTTGGCCAAGAAAACCACAAAATGGGGTCACGATTTCAAAATGGATGTCCCAGAGACCTCTCAAATTTAAGATGTCCAAACACTAAATGTCTTCTCTCCATACCCCACCCTCCAAACACTCCCCTCTTACAAACTTCTCTATTTCTGTTGAAGGCACCAAAATCCTTCCATTCTCCCAAGGTCTTAGCCTCTGCAGCCAACTGTTTCTACCTTTTGACATCTCATCCCTTCTCTGCACTCACAACCATCACCTCAGTTCAGTTCTCATCATCTTTCACCTAGATTACTGAAACTGCTTCCTAACTGGTTTTCCTGAGGTCTCTCACCACAACTGCCAAAGAAATTTTCCTTAAGGGCAAATCTGACCATGTGACTCTATACTCAATTCCAGTGGCTTCCTCTTGTCTTTAGGATAAAACATAAGCTCTACTTTTAAAATTCTCAACAACCTGGCTGGCTATTTGACTCTGGGCAAGTCACTTAAACTCTTCCTGCCTCAAAGAAGGAAATGGCAAACCATTCCCATATCTCTGCCATCAAAATGTCACCCATCCCCATAACAGACTGTAAATTTCAGTAGATCAAAGACCTAATATTCTCTAAACTTAGTGTGTTCCTGAGGGGGAGCACAGTATACTGCATCTAATAGTCATTTAATAAACATTTGTTGGATCAGCATGAAGAGGTTGGACAATAATCTCTCAAAGGTCCCCTTTCGGCTCTAAAAACAATTATGATTCAAATAATTCCCTGACTTGATAATTCTAAAAATTAAAATTTAATTCTGTTTTCTGTTTTTATTTTAATCAGTTTGGGAGTTATGAAGCCACTACAAGACATGGTGACCCAGTAAAATACAAAGTAGCTGGAACTTGTTCATACTATGAATGGTCAAATAAATCTGGTTATATATAAGGGAATATAGGAAGATCACAGACCTTGGAGACAGGGTGCAGGCCCTAGAAATCTGCCTGGAACTTTCCCCAGAACTCTCCTTGAATTTTCCCACTTAATCAAGTGTCTGGCATCCCCCTGAGGCATTGACCCATCCCAGTCATCCTCTCACCTGGCTTTTCATTGTGGCCCTAAGCTCAGCCTCTCAATTCTCTGTTAGCTCTAACCTAACCAAGCCCCTCATGGTTGTTATCTCTGGAGCTCGAACACAATCCCCGCCTCCACTTCCCACCCTTGATTCCGTCTAGACCCCATTCTCCCTTGACCACATGATCCAGGTCCCTGTCAGTAGCCTAGGGCACCCAGCCCTTCTCTGTTACCTCCCAGGCACCCCAGTCTACTGGCCACTCCATTTTAGATCTCTTTCATAAAAAAAAAGAATTTCTCTAACAAGGCATGGATTTTTAGAATCATGCCCTGATTCTAAAAACCTGACCAAGTGTTCTAATAAACTTCGTCTACGATTGAAAGAAGGCTAGGATAAAATTCATTTGAGGTAGGACCCCTGTGTCGCTATTTTGGGATTCCAACACCCCTAAACCTCAACAGGAATATGTGTAAATGTGCCCTTTTATCAGCCACTAAGAAGTACAGTGGATCTGGAATTCAAATTTGACCTCAGACACCTACTAGCTGTGTGACCCTGGGCAAGTCACTTCACCCTGTTTGCTTCGGTTTCCTCATTTGGAAAAGAAAATGGCAAACCACTCCAGCATCTTTGCTAAGAAAACCTCACATGAGGTTACAAAGAGATACAATGGTAATGACTCAACAACAAAATATAATCTCCCCAGAGAGAAAGCAAGCTATTTGAGATCAGGAACTGTTTCATTTCATCTTTAATACTTGTGGGAAACAAGGAAGTTCTGTTTCCACAGGTTAAAACTCTTAGCTTTCAGTGATCAATGTTGTAACCTAACTCGGTCAAGTTAAAAGTCAGAAACTTGTGCACTGTCTTGATGAGCTGTTTGAGGGAAAGACTGTCTCAGAGATGAATGAAGTCACCTGGCCAATGGTGTGACAGGAAGTCCAAAATTCGGAACCGTATAATAGGGCTTGCATTGGTCTGAACAACTGGTGCTCTTCCTGTAGCCTTACTTGGGAGCTACCCGTTCATTCAGGGGAATGAACAGTGAAGACATTCCCTCCTCCTGAAGTGGAGGGGAGTCAGTTTTGGCCAAAGTGTTCAATTCCTCTGAACTCTGCTGTAATAAAATTTCCTTGATACATTTTTGTGTGTCAAGAGTGTTTTTAACACTTATTGTTTGTCCTTCGTTGTCAAAGAGGACCATGTCATAGCTTTCAAGTGAATTGGATTTAAGTGAGGCAGGGCCGTGCAAGGTCACCAGCCTCACTATCTCCTCAGGAGTCATCTGGGCTTAGGGGCAAGATATAGATCAGGACTGCTGGAGATGGCCCCCAGTGAAGTGGGAGACGTTGGCCTTTTTAAGCTAAAGTCTTTCCCAGGTCTCAGTTCATAGTCAGATACATAATAAGCAATCTTAAATGCTTCTAAACTGATTAATAAGTAAATACAAGATTTATACAAAGTAAATAATACAAAGTAATTGGGGAAGGGGAGGGGTGGTCAGGAACAGATTCAAGCTGGACGGTGCCCTTGAGGTAAACTCTGAAGGCAGCTAGAGATTAAGAGACCAAAGTGATTAAAGTGCACATCAAACTTTATCTGTGCAAAGACCCATAGAGGGGAGATGAAATGTCATATAAGAGAAATCTCAAAATTGGCCATATTTTTACACAGGGGTCAGCTAGGTGGCGAAGTGGACACAGTGCTGGGTCTGGAATCAGGAAGACTGATCTTCCTGAGTTCCAATCTGGCTTCAGACATTTACTAGCTGTGTGACCCTATGCAAATTACTTCACCCTGTTTGCCTCAGTTTCCTCATCTGTCAAATGAGCTGAAGAAGGAAATGGCAAACCACTTCAGTATCTCTGCGAAGAAAACCTTGAATGAGGTCACAAAGAATCGAATTCAACTGAAAACTATGGAATAACAACGTTTGCTCTGTGGGCAGTTCCCTTCCCTCCCCTGGGTCTTGATTTTCCCCATCTTAAAACGAGGGGGTTAGATTGGATGATCCTTAAGGTCTTTTTCCAGTTTTAGCTCTCATGAAAACTATGCCACCATGAGGGGGACATGGGCTTTGATTCTGATCTTGGACAAAGCATTTCCCCTTTCTGGGCCCCAGTTTCCTCAACTCCAGAATATGAGAATTGTGCTAAGTGATCTCCTAGATCCCTTCTAGCAGTAAAAGTCTAAGACTGTGAAAAATACCCAAACCTCAGTCCCCAGCCTGTAACCCTGCCTGCCATCTTAATTTACATTCACAAGCTTTTCCAGAGCCTGAAGCTTTTTCCTTTTGGAGCTCAGTAGAACACTTAACACCTCTTTGTCCCTAGGCTCTGAAAGGATTTTTCCCATGTTTTTTTTTTCCAGGAGATTGCAGGTAAGTAGGTTCCCAGAGATTTCTTTTTCTAGATGAAGGAGTTCACTAAGTTATTTTCTTCTACGCCATCTAATCTCCCCCTTCTTTCTCCCTTTCTTTCCCTTCCCCCATTCCCTCACTGGAGAAAAGATAACAAAATAAAAATTTAACACCTCAAGGAATCTGCCTGGCAGGATTATACATAAATACCAGCCCCAAGAAGAGCCAGGTTTCGTTTTTACATAGAGATTCAGCAGAAGCTTTGTTCTCAACCCAAATTCCTCTAATAAATTCTTTCAGCAAAAAAAAAAAAAGTCTATAAGTGAAGATCAAGCTTCCTTAAAATGGCCCTGGATGCTTCAATAGAAGGGAATTCCCCTAGAGAATGAATTCTGCCAGAGGAGAAAATGGAGTCCCCATGGAAGCTGGAGGGGGTAGATCCAGAAGGCATTTGAATGTTTCACTGGGTAGGAAGCGGTTGCAGGATCCCCCACAGAACTCCAGAGGTGATGAATTACCTTGGAGACTTCAGAGAAATCATTACCCAGAGGTAGTAATTAATATACACATATACACATGAAGTGAGAGACTGCAGTAATTAATGTACACATATGTACATGAAGTGAGAGTGAGTATATTCGCTGTTGATGGTTATAGTATTTATTACTGGTGAATGAAAAAACATGAGACAAGAAAGAAAAGAGGAGGGAGAAGAGACAAAGCAGAGAGGTAGAAGAAATAGGGAAATAAAAGGAGAGAGAACGGAGAATGAACAAGGATAAGAGATGAGACAGAAAAGAACAGAAAGAGGCAAAGAGAAGCAGAAAAAGGGGGAAAGGAAAAGAAAGGGAGAAAGGACAGAGGAGAGAGAAAAGAGAGAGAAGAGACAATAGAGAGAGGGAAAGAAGAAAGAGAGAAATGAGAGAAAGGGGGAGAAAAGAGGGAAAGAAGAGGAGAGAAAAGAGATAAATGGAGAGAGAAGAAAGAAAAAATAAAGAAAACCATAAAAAAAGAAGGGAAGGAAAACAGAAAACAAGAGATGAGAAATGGGGAAAGAGAAAAGACAGTAAATAAGAAAGAAATGAAAAAAGAGAGAAATGAAGAAAGAAAAGAGAGATAAGATAGATCAAGAAGGGGGAGGAGAGAGCAAGAAGGAGATGAGGTGAAGAGAAAGTAGAATGAGGAGACTCAAAGGAGAGAAGGGAAAGCAGAAAGAGAAGGTGGAATGAAGGAAAAGCTAGGAGAGAGAAAAAAGAAAAATGGCAGAGGAAAAGGAAGATAGAGGGATCCAGAGAAAAGGGTGGAGAAGTTAGGTGGAATGGTGGAGAGAGCACAGTGTGTTGGACCTGAGTTCAAATCCAACCTCAGACACTTATGAGCTGTGTGACCCTGGGCGAGAGGAAAGGAATTGAAAGAAAAGAGAGATGAGAGAAAAGGGAAAAGAAAATTAAGAAGGGAGGGGGAAGAAAGGGAAGAAAGAGATGAAGGAAAGGCAGGAGACTTGAGCAAAGACAGAAACTGAATGAAGTCTCAAGAAATTGAGAAAAATTAAGTGTCTATCAGATCCAATTTATGCCCATATTCTACCTTTGTGGAAGGAAGATCAAGTTAGATTTTTAAAAAGAGAGGAGAGAAGAAAAAAATCCAACTTGGCTGCCTTCACTATTGTATGGAATAGTCTGCCAATTGGGGACAGCCCCAGGCCCCTCAAGGTTCCACACAATTCTAAAACATTAGAGCTGGAAGAGACTATAGAGATAATATGTTAGCCAGCTTCACTGCAGGGAACAGCATATGAAACAGTATACTGTATAATATGCTCAGCTACATAAATGTTCCCTTGTGAGGGAAGGGCTGTGTTAACGCTTTCCTCCCCACTGTCAGAGAATAGAGCACAGAGCCAATGTTGTTTGAAGAAGGGTGCAGTTGAAATAGCCTTGGACTTGGAGCCAGTCAACAAGCATTTATAAAGTGCCTACTATGTGCCAGACATTGCCTAATGCTAGGGATGGGCAACTAGGTGGTGCAGTGGATAGAGCAAGAGTCAGAGGACCTGATTTCAGATTTCACCCTAGACACTTGACACTCATTAGCTGTATGACCTTGGTCAAGTCACTTAACCCGAACTGCCTCATCCTGGGTCATCTCCAGTCATCCTGATGAATATGTGGTCAGTGGATTCAGATGGCTCTTGAGGAGAAGTGAGGTTGGTGACCTGCGCAGCCCTCCCTCCCTCAAAACAAAGTCAAGTGCAAGTCATGTCATCATTTCTCTGACGGCATGGTCTTCTTTGGCAATGAAGGACAAACACACCTCAATGCTAGGGATATGATGAGATCTGAAAACCTGGGCTCCAATTCTAGCTCTGTCAGTCAATCAATAAACATGTATTAAATTCCTACTGTGTGCCAGGCACTATTCTAAGCACTCTGAATACAAAGTAAGGCTCTCAAGAATGTCATGGTCTAATGGGGGTGAACACATGCAAACAATTTGGTATAAACAAGCTATATATTAGAGACAAATTGGAAAGAATCAGCAGAGGAAAGATATTGTGTGATGTTGGACAAGTCACTTCCTCCTCTCTGGGCCTCATTTTCTTTATCTACAAAATTAGGTTGCTAGTCAACTTCTTTAGCATCCTTTCCAGCTTTAAACTCTATGAGAATTACATCCTCTCTCATTCATTAGGCAGATGGAGCTTTGGGGAGCCTGTGGTGGTGCCCTAAATAAAGTTAGTATGGAGACAGGAATCTATCCCTGGAGGATCCTGGGACCATTCACTCCCACCAACTCAGAGCACTTAGAGAGGATGACAAAACACTCATTTGAAACAATTATCCACTTCCGCATGTCAGTCCTTACATAGCTAAGTTGCCTCTTGTCAATATAAACAATCCTTGTTCATGTATATTCCTCCCCAGCTGCACTATAAGTTTCTGGAGCAAAGGATGTACACTTACATCTTCACATCTTCTAAAGCACTTGATGACAGTGGGCACATAGTAATATGACAGATTCAGAGTTGGAAAAAATGTTTGAAACCTGAATATGGCTTCCAACTCTCTTTACAGATAAGGACTCTAAGGCTCAGAGGTGTGACATTTATGATCACGTAGTCAGCAAATGTCAGTCAGGGTCTTCCTCATTCCATGTTCAGCATTCTGTCTTCTATACTGTGCTGTATTAATATTGACCCTTCCCTCTTAGGCACCTCTACAGCAATAGCCTCAATATGGAAATGAATAATCTTGATGAATAAATGAATTTTAAAACATTTTATTTAGTGCTTACATAAGCTGTTTTGCAAACCTTCAAGTGTCATAGAGATGTCAGCTATCGTTACTAAAATATTGAATGTCTATTTTATGGGCTACCATCCAATAATTAATCTCCTAATGGCCAATATATTGCTGATGAGCCTCTATGCATTTAGTCAGGCTGGACCTCAGACAGAAGTCACTACAGGTCCAGGCCTGTAGTAGAACTTGACAGCCCAGGGTCACCTTCATTTCATGATAGAGCATTGGGGAAGGTCTTTTGTGGAGCATTGAAAAAGAGGTTAGATGGCACAGGTCATGGAGCTTGTGAACATTTTGTCCAAGGACTTGTCTTGGACCCACTCCAATCCATCCTCTACTCAGCTCCCAAAGTGATTTTTCTAAAATCTAACCAAATTACCACCTCTTCAGCTGCAGTGGCTCCCTATTACCTCCAGGGTCAAATTTAAATTCCTCAGTTTGACATTGAAAGCTCTTCATAAACTGACCACTTCCATGTAGCTCCTTGAGGGCAAGTACCTACTTTTTGTCTTTCTTTGTATCCTCAGAGCTTAGTCCAATGCCTGGCATGAAGTAAACATTTAGTAAATGTTTGTTGACTAACTTGACATTTTTTTCCTACAATAGTTTCATAAATCTATAGCTGGAATTGATTTTACAGGGTGTCTAATCCACTACTTCTTATTTTACAGATGAAGAAACTGAAGTTGTAAGAAATTAAATGACAAAGCCATAAAATTACAAGTATGGACAAGATTTAAACACTGATTCACAAAAAAATAAAATTGGCTATACCGTCATAAAAAATGACCAGTTATTGATAGGGAAGCATTTTAGAACCAGCAGTCTGCCTGTTACCAGATAATTAACTAGTTAAATTAAACCTAAATAAAAAGATGAGATAAAAGTGAAAAAAATGTTATGATTAAAACATATCCAGTCTGACCTGTTTATGCAAGCTGTAGATTCTGAAAAATGAGAAATGGATAAAATTAAAGATAGTGACTTTGTCACCATTTGGAGATCAGAAGTGTCTAGAAGAGCTGTAACTATTACATTTGGTGCCCAGGGTAAGCAAAAGGAAGTATGACGGGGGCACAGAGCACAAATGTACTCTGGAATCAACTTTGTAACTCACGATCTAAAAAAAAAAACCAATTCAAAAAGTAGCTAATTTCTTTTTTAAAAAAAGTAACTGTCAGAGTTAATTCAATATTCCACATTTTCATGGTTTAGCCAAGGCAATTTTATTACTTGTTCTACACACAAGAGGAAAACTGGATCATAGACAGAAGTTAACATGGCCTCCCACCATGTAGAATATAGGTGGCCAATATATAATTTTACAACTAGGTTGAGAAGGCAAAAAAAAAACCCAAAACGGGAATGGTATAGAGTTAAAGATAAATGGAACAGCTGGGAAAGAGAATCACAAAATTAGGAGATTGATGAAGGTATATTTAGTGACAGTGATTGAGTTATGACTGGAACATTCTAGGAAAAAGTAATGCAAGTCTGGACAGGTACTTTCAATCATCCTTCCAAGGGACAGCAGCATTGTCTCCCATGGGAACACGTTACCCCATAGTTTCTTCATGGTAACAATGTCTGCTCTACCTACAGGCCTTTGCAGGGATGTCAACTTGTCTACAAGTACAAGCACAACAAAATTAGACAGGCCTAAGGTTTTGCTTCCACACTAAGACAATTTCAGTTAAACAAGATGAAGAATTACTTATGATAGTGACTGAAGGACTTACATGCATTTAATATCTGTACCCTCCAAATTTTAGTTCCCTAAGGAAACAATACCCTAAGGAAAAAATACCTGATTGCCCTGACTTCGTTACAGCTCTGATGTTTAGAGGCCAAGCAGAACAAATATTATCTGTTTTTCATAAATTGTCCCTCAAAATACTTGAAGACAACTACCATATTCCTCCTAAGCTTTATCTTCTTCAAGGTAGACATCTCCAGTTCTTTCAGCTGATCTCCATGTGACATGATCTCAGGAACTTTAATTATCCTCTCCTTGTTCCCCTTGATGCTTTCTAGTTCATCATAAAATTGTACATTTAGGAAAAAGACCTTTGGGAAAAAACCTTAGAAGTTATCAGATCCAAACCCTTCATTTTACAGATGTGGAAAATGAGACACAGAATTAAAAGCAAAATCAATTGTCCAGGATCACACAGCTAGGAAGTATATGTGGCAATATTCAAATCTATGGCTTCCTGATTCCAGGTGCAGCCCTCTATTGAATATCCTTCCTAAAATTGGGCATTTAGAATCGAACACGGTAATCTAGATATTGTTTGATCAAAGCAAAGAATAGTGAAACTATCACTGACTGAGGACCAAGCACAGTACCTCTCTTAATGCCTCCTAGGAAGGAAATAAAAATTTATTAAACATCCAATATGTACCAGGAATTGTACTGAGTACTTTTACAAAAAATATTATCTTATTTGATTCTCACAACAACCCTAGGAGGTAAGTGCTTTTATTGTCTGTAATTTGTAGTCTGGAAAACTGGGGCAGAAGTGGAGAGACTGATCCAAGGTCACACAGTTAGTGAGTGTCTGAGGTGGAACTTGAACTCAGAGCTTCCTGAGGGCAAGCACAGCATTCTATCCACTAGGGATGGCATTAGCTTGGGGCAGGGGGTGCTAGGATCACATTGTTGACTCTTGTGGAACCTGCCATTCACCAGAACCTCTCAATCTTTTTCACATAAATTGCTCTTTAGCATGATTTTCTAAAATTTGTGTAAGTTTGTGTTGTTAACATGACTAATGTGAAAATGTGTTTAATAAGGATATATGTGTAGAGCCCATATAAGATTGTATGCCATCTCAGGGAAAGAGGAAGGAAGGAAGGGGAAAAAATTTAAGACTTATGGAAGTGACTGTTGAAAACTAAAAACAAATAATTTATTTTAAAACAGTTTGTGTTGTTATCCCTAATGAATTTCATCTAATTAGATGCAGCCCAGTGTTCAAATCTGTCAAGATCATTTTAGAACTTGACTTTGTTATCCAGTATATTAGCACGCTATCCTTCCAATATTGTGTCATCTGCAAAAGTGATACTCTTCTAAAGGGATGTGCTGGTAAATGTTTAACAATCAGCTAGGGAGAGGGAAGGGTGAGTATACACATGAAACAGCTAACCATTAACATCTAGCCCTGATTTGTTGCATTTGCTGATTTCCAAAAGTGTAAATGCTTACATTGAAAATTTGCCAGTCAGTTCTAGATAGGACCAGCTGGCTCCAGGATACTCCTAGCTATAAGTCATTGATTAAAAACAAACAAGAACAAATGAAAAAACAAACAACAATTTTTAAATGAAAATTCACCTTCTCTCTCTCCTACCTCCCTGAAATCACTGAAAAGAAAGAAAAAGAAAACCCCTGCTATAGATATATAGTCAAGCAAAATAAATTCTCCCATCAGATATATTACACACACACACACACACACACACATATGTGTGTGTCTTACTCTGCCCTCTGAATCCATGACCTTTATGTCAAGAGGTGAGCATCATGTTTCACATTGATAACAATGTTAAAACACCATCACAGAGTCCAACACTCAAGACCCAGAGCATACCATCCAAGATATCCTCATAAGGTGAAATTGAACCCCTAGCAACTATTCTCTGAGTATAGTTCTGAATCTCACTAACTATATATAGCCTAGACCACATCTCTCCATCTTGTCCACAAATGTAGCAGCAGAGCTGTCATCAAATGCTCTGCTAAAATCTAAGTATTGGCACAATGGATAGAACATTGGCACAGTCAGGACTTGGAATCAGGAAGACTCATCTTCATGAGTTCAAATTTGATCTCTGGCACTTGCTAGCTGTGTGATCCTGGGCAAGTCTTTGCCTCGGTTTCCCCATTTGTAAAATGAGCTGGAGAAGGAAATGGCAAATCATTCCAGTATCTTCATCAAAAATACCCAAAAGGGGGCTACAAAGAGTCAGTTATGACTGAAACAACTTAAACAATTAAATTTTATTGAGAACAGTCTCCTCAACTTTTGACCCTATCAAATCCTGTGACTATCAAAAAAAAAACGAAATGAGGTTGATCTGACATGACTTATTCTTGGTGAATCAAGCCATGCTGACTCTTTGCTCTCACTCCTTCCTTTTCTAGGCCTGGTCCTAGGTCCTTTTTTCTTTTTCTACAAATTCTCCCTTAGTGATGTCATCAGCTAACAAGGATTCAGTTATCATCTCTCTGCAGATGGTATGTATCTAGCCCCAGTCAGTTACCTGAACTCCAGTTCAATATTAATAATGGTAACAGGTAGTAGCTAGATACATAGATAGCTGTAGATATACAAAGCATTTTACATATGCTATAGTGTGTGTTCCTCACAACCACTCTGTGAGGTAGGCAATATTATTTTTCCCATTTTACAAAGAAGGAAACTGAGACTAAGAAAGGTATAGTGACTTGCCCTGGGTCACACTGCTGAGAAAGAATCTGAACTCAGGTGTTCCTGACTCGAGGGCAAGCTGGGTAGCACCCTGGATAAAGCACTGGGCTTGGAATCAGGAAGACTCGTCTTCTTCACTCCATCTACTATGACCACAGGCTCCTTCTCTTGCCAGCTGCCTAGAGAACATCTCTACACAGTTATCCCACATACATATCAAATTCAACATTTCCAAAACAGAATTTATCATATTTTTTTTGCAAATCCACTTCTTAAAACATTTCTGTTTTTATTGATGGCATCACTATCCTTCAAGTCACTAAGGTTAAAAATCATAAGATCATCCCTGACTCTTCCTTCTCCCTAATCCCATATACTCACTCAACTGCCAAGTCTTTTCAGTCTTTCATATCTCTCTCATCTGTCCCCTTATCATTACTCAACCTTCTACCCTAGTTCAGTACTAATCACTTCCTCTTGGGGTGTATGGGGTGTTTAGGGAGGACTAGCACTTCTGGTATGCTAAGCCTTTTTCAAAGTGGCTTGACCACCTTTGGTGGTCACCCAAATCTCACTGTGGCTCCAAGAAGCTGTAGTATGGTCAGCAGCCACAGCTGGGTTAACTGTCCCAGTAGATAGGCTAACCATAGCCAGCAGTGAGTTAGGGGGATGTCTACCCTAATCATATGAAGACTCCCCTCCCCTAATCATGGTCGGATGAGATCAATCTGCTCCAGTGGCCATGAAGCAGGCACTATGGAGCACTTGGAGCTTTGTCAAGCTTTGAAGACGTCAAGATCATCCGCTGTATTCCAAAACATCACCAACCATCCAGACTTTTGCCTTGACCTGGACTTAGATGACTTAGATTAAAACAAGAGTGAGGCTGACAGTTTTGCCCAACTCTGCCTCACTTAAATAATAAATAATGTTTATTATTATTGTATTATATAATAATAATAATAAATAAGTCAACATCACCCATGATGTTATTGATCCTGTTGGAAAGCAAAGGATAAAACAACAACATCTCTTACCTAGACTACAGCAATAACCTCTTAACTAGTCTCCCAGGTTCTATTCCATTACCTCTCCAATTCATTCTCCACAGAGTTTCCAAATTGATACTTATAAAACATAGATCAGACAATGCTCCCTACTCAAAAACCTTCAATGGCTCTCAATTTCCTCCAGGATAAAATAAAAAACCCTGAGCTTAGTATTTAAAGTCTACCACAATCTGGATCTCACCCACCTTCCTGGTCTTACTTAATATCATTGCTCTTCATGAACTCTTTATTTCCAGCAAATTCATCCTTTAGCTGTTTCTCATACCTAGCATTCCATTTCTGGAACCCTGCACAAGTGATCCTCCATATTTAGAATATGGTCCCTTATCTTCTCTGTCTCTTAGAAACCTTCCCTTCTTTAACCTTTCCTGACACACACATCCATTAATATAGCACCCTCTACCTCTAGAAATTATCTTGTAGTATTTTTCATCTATTTCATATTTACATTCTTAAACATATCTTGTACCACCACGACCACCACCACCCACAATGTAAGCTCCTTGAAGGCAAGAAAGGTTTCTTTTTTGTTTTTGTATCCCCTGTATGTGACACACAGTAGGTGCTAACTGAATGTTGAATTCAAATTATGTTCACTATCCATCTAATACAATGTTCTAGAGTTTCTAACTGTGTTCTAGCTAGTGATCAAAACCTAGTTTACTGATTTAGAGTTTGTAGACTACACTCTTGCTCTCCTTTAAAAATCAGAATGTTTGTCATCCTGAAAGACTTTTCAAAGACTGTTGTTGTGTTTGTTCTTCATTCTCGAAGAAGACTATGACATCAAGATGATGACCTCACTTGCACTTGACTTTGATTTGAGTGAGGGAGGGCTGTGCAAGGTCACCAACCTCACTTTCTTCTCCTGAGCCATCTGGATCCAGTGGCCTGGTATTCATCAGGGAGACTGGAGATGACCCAGGATGTAGTGTGGAACCTTGGTCATTTTCGGTTAAGGTCTTAGCAGATTCTCACTTTGAGTGATATACACCCATTTAATGAATAAGGCCTCTTTAAGTAGTTACTCAAGGGATGATCCCTTTTAATAAAAGAAAAAATATCAAAAAAAATCAAACTGGGAGAGGAAGATGCTCAGGCTTCCTGGGTAAAAGAGAAACAGTAACTATTTAGTTGTTACATTCACTCTGTGCTAGGTGAGCAGAGACTTGGTGTCCAATCTGTGAGCTCCAGAGTGAACTGGGCTCAAGGCTTGTTCTTTGAGCAAGAAATCTAGCCAGTAAATTCAAAAGAGAAAAGGCAGCTTTTGGCCATGGAAGTGTACCTTCCCCTGGGTAGAACATCCCAGAAGAAGAGAGGAGAGGAGAGGAGAGGCTACTCACTCACAGGTTGTGTCTGTCCTTTGTTCTCAAAGAGGACCATGACAGTAGATGATGACATGACTTGCATTTGACTTTGATTTGAGGAAGTGAGGGCTGTGCAAGGTCACCAGACTCACTTTCTCCTCCAGAGTCATCTGGGTTCAGTGCCCTGATATTCATCAAGATGACTGGAGATGGCTCAGGATACAGTGTGGGACCTTGGCCATTTTAGGCTAAGGTCTTATCAGATTCTCACTTTGAGTGAGATATACCCATTTAATGACTAGGCCTCTTTAAAGACTGAGAATGACTTAGAAATCACAGGCACTAGCTCTTTCAGAACCCCAGAAAGAGTTCATCTGGACCAGGTGATCAAAAATCACCCAGGGTAGCTTGATGCCCTCTTACTATTTCCCTACTTCTCTTGAGTATAAATTTTCTATTTCTCATTCCCCTTCCCCCTTCTTTTTAATCCAAAGATAATTCTCCTTAGCAGAAAAGAAAGGAAAAAAAATCAAGAAAAATAAGCACTGAGCCTTCTTTCCATTGCTTGTTAACATCAAGCAACAGTTCAATCACCAAACAATTATTAAGTCAAGTCAAATCTAAAAGCACTTACTTTGTGCCAGATACTTCCCTGAGCTGCTAGGGATGCAAAGAAAGGTTTTTTAAAAATCCCTATCCTCAAAGACTTTTGTTGGAAGGTCTCAATTTCATTTTATTGAGCACCTATTCTCCCTCCTCTACCTTTCCATTCTGACTACTGATCTCCCTGGCTTCCTTTAACGACCAATTAAAATCCCACCTTTTCCAGGAAACCTTCTCCAATTCCTCCTAATTACAGCACCTTTGCTCTGTTAATTATTTCCTATTCGTCCTATATATAGCTTGCTTTGTATGTATTTGTTTGCATGTTGCCTCCTCTTTTGTCTGTCATTTGACTGTCCTTTGCCTCCTTTTATATCCCTAGTGCTTAACAAAGTACCTGGCACATAGTAGGGGCTTAATAAATGTTTATTGGTTGAATGATATATGATCATTTGAGCAGGAAAAGGATAAATGGGGCAAAGGCTTCCCTTAGGAGATGACATGACCTGAGCCTTGGAGGAAGCTAAGGATTCCAATGGGTGGAGGTGAAAAAAGTTGTCTACCCATGGGGGACAACTTGTACAAAAAAATGGAAGATGGAGGGCCTGGCTCAGGGAGAACCAAACAAGCTATCATTTGCCTGGAAGGTTGAATGAGAGGAGGGGAAGGTAACATAAAAATAGCGAAGGGCTTTAAATGTCAGTTTAGGATGGCCAGTCCCTTGTTTGATTCTCCTCTTTTCTCTCATATAGGTTTAAAAAACATATACCTGAAAATTAGGTGATTTCTATGTGAATCAGAGACAGAAAAAATATGTTGGAAGTTAATAGTTCTTGAAAGACGGAGAGAAACAGAGAAAGACAGGTGTTTTAAAACAAAGTGAATCTTAAAAAAGGAAAGAGGAAAATGAGAAAGGAGACCAGAAGTAGCAATATTTTCCTCTGGAAAGCTCATCTCTTGTCTCTGGAAGCAAAATCTAGCAGTAAAATGCTTCTGACCTTACACAAAAGATGTGCCAGAAGGTTCATAAAACTGCTGTGATTAAGCCCCTAAGAACATCAATTAAACAGCTGTTAATTACATGTGACCAGTTCTACCCAGATTCCCTACGGAAAGGGAAACTTGTAACAGTTAGTGTCTTTAGGGAACTCAATTGAGTTGCTCCTAGGAGTCCTGCTCTAGTTCATGGAATTCAGAGCTTAGAATTCAATCTAACTCTCATATGATAAATAAGGCAACTGAAGGCCAAAAAGAGAAAGTGACTTGTCCAAAGTCATATAGCTTAGTATCAAGGCCTGCATTTCAAACTTATGATACCAACTCCACAAGATGGGATCAAATGCCAAAGTGCACTGTATCTCACTCATCACACACACACACACACACACACACACACACACCCTTCCAAATTTAGATAATTAAGGCAAGGAGCTGTCCACATATATTTCGTAATTCACATTAACATAACGCTTTGAAAGTTTTTAACTCATATTTATCCTAGCATATTCCTAGCAGCACTTTTTGAGGTAGCAAAGAATTGGAAATAAGGTGGATACCTGCTGACTGGGGAATGACTTTCAGTGCATAGATGCAAAGGAATACTGTGTAGTAAGAAAGGAATAAACACAGAGCAGCAAGGGAAGATTTACATAAACTGACGCAGAGTGAAGTAAGTAGAGCCAGGAGAGCAGCAACAGTGTAAACAGAAATAACAAGGAAACAGAACTGAAGGCTTTGGAAGTATAAGGACCATGCTTGGCCTTCTCAGTACAGAGGAGAAAATACACCTTTCACTGAAGACATGGGGGGTCATGGGTGTGGGGTGTCACATATACTGCCAAATGGGGTTATTGTGTGAGGTAGTTTGACCGAATTGGTGCTATTTGTTTTTGTTTTTAAAATCTTTGGCACAAGAGAAGAATCACTGTGTAGGGGAGGTAGAGAGGAATATATTCAGAAATAAATGTGATATAAAAAGAAAATGCATTAGCAAAAGTTTTCTAAAATTAAATAAAAAGTGTTAGACTCACTCAGGAATCTTCTCAGAGGTGCTTTAAGACACAGTTTCCCTGACACATTAGAGCATTCATCAAATGACTCATTAACTCCAGCACGGTCAGTCAGTGATTTTCACATAAATCAATGGGAAAATTGGGTTTATTTGTCTGGTTTTTGTTTGGGTTTTTTGAAACTAACTCTCTCTGTCTCATCAAGTTAGAAGTGCAGAAGTCTCTGACTAGTTTTGACCAGCTCCATTTCAGACCTGAGACAGTTTGACCCTCATTAGACAGCCTGGTGACCTCCCAACTCTTGTATCAGACTTAATGAAGACACCTGAGTGACTTGGCCCATTTCAGCTCAGAACTCTAGAGATCAATCCTCCAGTCTCAACCTCCTTAATGGCTGGTAGTAAAGATTCCAGGCATGTGCCATGACACTTGATTTGTTTGGTTAAATTAAATCTACAAAATACTTTTCATTTGTCATATAGCCCACCTTTGAGATTCCACAAGATTCCAGGAAATAATTCTAGAGCCCTTCTGTAGACAACATCAGCCCCATTCAGCATTGGATTTAGATTTGAAAAAGAACCTTAGAGATGATCTACTTTTTCCATCTATTCATTGTACATGTGAAGAAACTGAGGCCTTTGGGCTCCTTGCCATGACTCTTTCTAGCACATAGACCTAAGTTCAGAGTCTCTAAAAGCAGCTCTTTTTTGGCATCTTCAAGGGTCTAGATGTCCTCTTCAGTTCTGTTTGTTTTTTTCTTAGTCCAGAATTCTGGCCCAGCTCCCTATAAAGTCTAGTTTTTCAAGTATCTGAGAAGTCAAGGTTATATTTTCTCTCACCTTGTCAAGCCCACCCAATCATCCACCTCACCAGGAAGCCCATTTTCTACCATTGGGTATGTACCCAATGGTGTAAGGCAGAAAGAAATAAAGGTCTTCAGTGTACCAAAAAAAAAATGCTGATAGCACCTCTCCTTGTGGTAGCCAAGAGCTACAAGAAAAGTGGGTACTCTCCCATCAGCTAAAGAATGGTTAAACAAAATGTGGCATGTGAACATCTGAGAATATTATGACTTAAGAGAATATAGGATGAGGAATTGAGAAATCTATAGGAAAACGTGTATGAACTGATGTAGATCAAAATAAGCAGCAGCAGAATAGCATCCACAATTATTTTTGCTATCATAATGTGAATAAAAACCATTAAAAAGGCAAAAAACCAACTCAGATTTTTTGTTTCCTTGGCCTGAACTTGTGACTTCCATTGGCATAAAGAAACTTCTTTTATTATGGATGGACAAATCAATTATCTTGGGGATTTGTCCAAGACACTGAAAGGAAGGTTAAGTGACTTGAGCAGAGTCCCATGGTCAATATGTATTAGAGACAGAAGTTTGAACACAGGTCTTCCTAAGTTCTAAGGTGGCTCACTAACCACTTCACCATCCTATCTCTCAAGAAGAGGAGCCAGTGGAGAAAGAATGCTGCATGGGCTATCAGACACAGTCACTGTGCTGACTGACTTTGCCCAACTGTTTTCTTCATTAAAAGGGAGCATGAAATGTGAAGGGAGGGAGGTGACAACAGGAAATAACTACAGTGTAAAAAACAAAAGCCATCATGAAAGCTTTTTTTAAGCCTATTTTCTCATGTGTAAGCTACCTTGGAATTAGGAAGACCTGGATTCAAGCCCCACCTCTGACAAATACTGGCTGTGTGACTCTGGGTAAGTCACCAAGTTTCTCAATGGCTGTGAGTTGAACAGCAGATGCTGGATGCTCATGTACACGGGTAGAAAGCCAGTTTCTTTACTGGAGTGACTTTTACAAATGAAATCATAAGTCTTGTCCAAAAACCATTCTCATAAGGCTCATCATCCTCCCTTTCTAACATTCCTCTTTGTTCCCCATTTCCTTCTACCCCACGACAAAAACAAACACCAATTAGGTCCACCTACCTCACACAAGGACCTCATTTAGCAGTATAGATCACACCCCACACCCATAATTCCCTTCGTCTTCAATGTCTTCAGTGAAAGGTATATCTCATCTCTCTGGGCCAGAGCCAGGAATTGTCCTTATACTTCCAAAGCCTTCAGTTCTATTTCATTGTATCTGTTTATATTGTTGCAGACAATGTATCTAATGTTTTCCTGACTCTACTTACTTCACTCTGCATCAGTTCATGTAAATCTTCCCATGCTGCTCTGAACTCATCACATTCATCTTTTCTTACCCTACAGTAGCATTCTTTTGCATGTATGCACTGAAAGTCATCCCCCAACCACTTTATTTCCAGTTCTTTGTGGCCTGGAAAAGTGCTGCTAGGAATATTTTGATAGATATGAGTTAAAAACTTTTGAAGCACTAGGTTAATGTGAATTGTGAAATATATATGGACAGTTCCTTGCCTTAATTTTCGACTATGGGTTCCTTCACTCTACTTACAGGTGGGTTCCCCATTGTCCTTCCAGTCCCCCACTTCCTTAGAAAAGCAAGTTTCCAATTCAATCATCTCTCTTGATAGAAACAATCAACATTTCCTTTCATTTAAACTTGATACCTGCTGACCTCTTTCTCGATACCTTTTGTACAAGCCCAGAATTCTATCCCAGTGAGGTTGAAGTTCTGAGCACTGGGAAACTGGACTGTTCCTTTAAGAATCCGGACCAGTCTGATTCTAGGACAACCACCCATAGGAGAAAGAGCCAGGAGAAAAGAAAAAGAAATTAAAAGTCCAATAATCAAATGAAGGGGGAAGGCAGGGCCAAGGCAAAAGGAAGAAACCATGATTTGAGAGGCAAAGACCCAGGAAAGAAAATTCATTTTGTCAACACAGCCCAAAAAGAGAGATTATTTAGGCAACAGGGAAACAGTGCAAGAGCTGTTTGAAGTGTGCCTAATGAGTCCCCTGATGTGCCAGTGAGTCATGTATCTCGCTCACCCCAGCCCTGAAATCTCAATGCAAAATTGCGCTAAACGAGGTTGACCCTGTGAAGAGTTCAATTTGGTTTCAATTATGCTAGAGTGAGGGGTCAGCCTTCCTTCTCTCATAAATAGCACACTCAAATAACCAGGGAAAACTGAGTGGGGAAGTGAATGGAGTTCCAGATAAATTCCCAGCACCTGATTCAGCTTCTATTCACATCAGCAACTCAATTAAACAAACACTTAAGGTCATAGGATTTAGCAATGGTACAGACTTTAGAGACCACCTAGTCTAACCTCTGATTTTACAGATGAGGAAACTGAGGCCCAAAGAAGTTAAGTAATTTGCCCAACCTCACAGAGATAATAAGAGACAGAACCAGGATTCTTAATCAGGTCATTTGACTCCAAATCCAGCCCTTCTCCCCTATACCATGATGCTGGCCATATGCATTAACCCATCAGTAAGCGTTTTTTAAATTAGTTCTTTATGTGCTAGGCACCAAGCAAAATTAAACATTACCTGCCCTCAAGGAGATTCCAGTCTGCTTAATACAGATCAGTAAAGATAATGGCACATTTAAATGTAAATGAATTATCATGTACTGTTGGGTATATATTTTTTCATGTATAGAGAAGCAGTGAGCCATGGTGGACAGAGTGCTGGACTTAAAGGTAGAAAGAGTCAAATAATAGCCTACTATACGCTAGGCACTTCACTAATCGATGTACAAATCTCATGTGATCCTCACAACAACCCTGGAAGGTAGGTGCTCTTATTATCCTTCATTCTTACAGATGAAGAAACTATGGCTAAGGGACACATTCAAGGTAAAATAGCAAGGAACTGTTTGAGGCTGATTTTGAACTCTGGTCTTCCTGACTCCAGGCCCAGATAGCACATACCAGATGCCTATAAATCCTGCCTTTAATAGCCATGTGATCCCAAGCAAATCATTTAACCTCTCTGACACTCAGGCAATTCTCTAAAATTTATCTACTAAGTTATTAAAGGGCTGCTATTGGTCTATTGGTAAGTCTTTTCCTTCTGGGCATTCAGCTCTATGCTGTGCTCAGTAAATGTCTATTAGTTGACCTAGAATTGTAGCTCACATTTATGGAGAACATTAAGGTTTGCAAAGCACTTGGCACACACTAATGCCATGATGTAGATGGTGCCAGTGTTACTATCCCCATTTTACAGTTGAGGAAAGAAAGGCTGGTGGGGGGGAGTTATTTGCCCAGGTCACACAGCTGCTAACCATCAGAGCTGATGCTTAACCCTAGCTCTTCGGATTCTCAAGTCCAGGGGTTCTTTCTGATATCATCCCACTCCTTCTGCTTGGGGATTTCTTCCAGGGTCAGAGGAAACCTTTCAAAATCTCTTTCTGAAATCTGTTTTCCTACCTTGTTGCTATGACTCCCCTTTATGTTTCCTTATATTCCAGTTCGATAAGTTTATTCCATAGCTTTTGGACTGCCCTCCTTGCTTGAAATATCCATCCTTCTCACCTCTGGTTCCTCAAATCCCTAATTTCCTTCAAGGCTCAACTTATTTGCCAAGCTACAACTTGGCACTCTTGGTCATGTTCTCTCTCCCTTCCCACATTATCATGCTATTGGCTTAATATTCTTGTCTTATCGTCTCTTCCAATAGAAAACCAACTCCTTGAAGCAAAAACTGTTTTTCTTTCTGTTCCCGTATTCCCCAGTGCCTAGCACGGTGATTGGCACATAGAAGGTATTTAAGTAATACCTGTTGAATTATTTGGGATTGGAGGGAAGGAAGAAAACATGCATTTATTAAGGGCCTACTAGGAGCCAAGCAAGGGTAGCTAAGTGGAACAGTGAACAGAACAGTGAATAGAATAGAACAGTGAATAGTGAATAGAATTTCAAGTCAAGAAAACTCATCTTCATTAGTTCAAATCTGGACTCAGGCACTTACTAGCTATATGATTCTGAGCAAGTCACTTCACCCTGTTTGCCTCAGTTTCCTCATCTGTAAAATGAGCTGGAGAAAGAAATGGCAAGCCACTTCAGTTTCTTTGCCAAGAAAACTCCAAATGGGATCACAAAGAGTCGACCATGACTGAAACGACTGAACAAAATAAACTAAGCACTTTACAAATATTACCTCATTTGATCCACAACCCTGGAAGGTAAATACTATTATTATGTCCAGCTCACTGAGGCATACAGAGCTTAAGTCACTTGCTCAGGGTCCAGAAGCTAGTAAGTGTCTGAGGCAGTATTTGAATTTAGGTCCTCCTGATTCCAGGTCCAACACTCTACTCATTGTACCACCTCACTCCCCCTAAGATGCCGTGGACCTGGACAATAAATAGTCAAGGGAATATTTGTTGCGCGGCTGAGATGAAGGGGACTGGGCTTTCTTAAAATATTTTTTGTGGATACACTGTTTTTACATTATCTACGTTTCCCACTGTATCATTCCATCTACACCACCCCAGGGAGCCATTCCTTATAATAAATAATTTAAAAATAAAAACAATTCATCAAACCTGTCAACATATTGAACAAGTCTGACATTGGATTCAGTATTCTACATCTGTGGTCCCCCCTCCTCTGCAGCAAGGGGTGGGGAGTTATCTTCTCTCTCAAATGAGATCACATAAGATAATATTTGCAAAGCACTTATCACGGTGACTGGCACATAGTAGGAGCTTAATAAATGCTTTTGTTCCTTGCTCTCCCCTCTCTACTGTGAGGCCAGGCTTGGCACTGGGCATCAGAACTTGGAGGTATTTAGTTTGGGAGGAAGGGAAACAATGAAAGAAAATATCAGAACAAGAAGGGACCTTAGGCCAAACCCCTCCTTTTATAGAATGGGAAAATGGACAGCTGCACCTTAAATGAAATGATGTGTGGAGAGCACTTTGCAAAGTTCAGAGTGTTATAAACATAAATGTCAGTTATCATCTCCTCCTTTTTTCAACAGATGATCCCAAGATTTTAGAGCCGAAAGGGACCTTGGAGACAAACCTCATCCATCTAAACACTGTTGACTAACTCTGCCAGGCACTGGATTAGACCCTATGGGCTCAGCAAGAGCTTGCCGAGCTCCCCGCCCTGTAATGGAAGAATGACTCTCTGCAAGGTTGAATGGTCTTAATGGACGCCGAATTAAAACAGCTCCTGCTTCTCTCAAATTACAGCTGGAAGAAGCTTCTGAGCCTCCTCCCCAGCTGAAAGGTTCCACCGTGGCTGGGTCCGAGCAATGAGAACAAGCACGAAGCTGACAGATTGTTTGCTCTGATTTCCAAACTGTCCACCCTTCCCCAATTGTTGCTTCCCCTGTAATCTCCATATATTATTGATGGCTTCCTAATTGGGAATTCTAAAAGCTGTGTGGCAGATACAAACCCAAGGCCCTAGTGAATCATATTAACCGGGATTAAAATTAGAGGCCAGAAAGCAATCTGCCTCAAATAAAAATAGAAAATGCAAATGTGCTTTCAGAGGTCTGCCCTGAAACCACACAGCAAGTACTGGCCAATCTCACATCCCCAGGGAGCTGCTGGAGAATCATCTTAGCCTTTTAGAACCATAGGAGCAGATGAGCTGGAAGAGGACCTTGGAGACCTCCTAGTCCCAATTCTTTCATTTGACAGAGGAGAAAATTGAAGTTCAGAGCAAAGTAAGAGCCCTCCTGGCCACAGAAGCTCTTTGATTTCCCAACTTGCCCAAGGTCATGTGGCTGATTGTACCATGAAGACTGTATTTTGTGAAATTGGGAGATTTGGACCTCTTTGACCAATCAATAAATATTTATTAAGTGCCTACTACGTACCTGGAACTGTGCTGGGGATACAAGTGCAAAGTCATTACTCACAGATCTCCATAAAGACCTTAGTTTAAAGAGGCCAAGGTCTCCTACTGCTTCCTGGGCCATTGCCAGTTGTCCTGATCTATATCTGGTCACTAGACCCAGAGGGCCACGGAATAGAAAGTGAGGCTGGTGACTTTGCACAGCCCTTCCTCACTTAAATCCAATTCACTTGTATGTTAGGGCATCACCTCCCTGATGTCATGGTCCTCTTTGAGAACGAAGGACGAACAATACCCCCACTCACAACGAGCTTAACATTCTAATGGGGGAGAAATGATAACAAGTCCATACAAAAACATATACAGCATAAATACAAAGTTACACAATTATTTGGGAGGGAGGGCACAAATACAAAGTTACAAAATGGTTCCAGCAGGAGCACTGGGAGGAAGAAATGTAACCTATTAAGCACCTATCATGCACCCAGATACAACACTAAATGCTTTACATATGTTATCTCATTTGAACCTCACACTATCCTTGGGAAGACAGGTGCTATAATGATTCCTCCTTTGTAGCTGAAACTAGCAAATATCGATGGCTACATCTGAACTCAGGTCTTCCTGAAGCTAGACCCAGGATTCTATGCAGTTCACCACCTAGCTTCCTAGGACTGGCTTCAGGTAGAAAGTACGACTTGTGCTACATCTTAAAGGAAGATAAGAACTGTATGCTTCTGACAAGCAGAAATAAAGAGGGAGTGCATTCCAGGAATAGGAAATGGGCAATATAAAGGCACGAAGGATCTCAAGGTATTTTATAAGTATCAATTTTGTATTTTACAAATACAAATGAACAGTAACTGACTTATAGCACTGTTTTACACACACCTTAGAGCAAATGAGCATTTGTTCAAGGTTGAATGATGACATCTCAGCTGATCCTCACAACCCTGTGAAATAGGCACCACAAGTATCATCATCCCCATTTTAGAGATTATAAAACTGAGGCTCAGTGAGTTTAACTGACTGGCCTATGGTCACACAGCTGATAGGTATCAGAGACTCCAAGTCCAGCACAGTATCAACCATGCCATCTCCAAATGAGATATAAATGGTGCTGTCCTTCTTCACAGAGAAAGATATCCTATATTTGTATGCTATAGGATCTCCCAATGTGGATACTCTTTCTACCATGGCAGACTGCAGCACTTCCAATAAAGGTCTTCTCAACCTCTGTGATTCTCTTCCGTGTCCTCCTACAAATCTATCATGTCGGAGGCCATCCTCTGGATCTTTTACCATCTTGTGGGTACTAGTATAGCAGATTTCCATCTCCTACCCCTTTTGATAGGCCCATCTCTTTCCTGGTACTATATGTTATGGATGTCTGGATCTGGGATTCTTTAATGGAAGGAATTCCTAGCAAGGAAACCCACTGTACCAATGCAGATACTATATTGTTAATGTATTTTTGCATAATGGGAAGATCTTTCCCATCCATTAATAAGCCCATGTGACTTTCTTGAGTCACATGAGTCTGTGGTAGAAGGAGATGGTCAAACAGGTGGAACAAGAAGAGTGGAGCAGAGGTGAGAAGAAGTTGAACACAAGAGTTAGAGCTGATGAGGAGAGAGGAAGTAGGCAGTAGGCTGTGAGTGTTTGTGGGAAGGCCATGGTGGGGGCCGGAATACTTGGGGATGGTGGCGCCCTCCTGTATTGTTATTGTGTATAGATTTCTTTGTTGCCATGAGGGATTTGGCTTTCTGGTGTTTAAATAAATGTTTTGGTTCTGTCTTCTATGTGGAGAGTCTGTTATATTTTGCAATTCAGAATTACGCCAGCATATTCATAGCCACCTAGGTGCTGTGAATATTGCTTTGGTGCTACAGCTATGCACCTGCTGTGCAATTTATAATCTTAGAGAGTAGCCTGAGACCCTCGGAGGTTAAGTGACTTGCCCAGATCACACGGCCAGTATATGACAAACATGGGACTAGAACCCAATACTTCCTAACTTCGAGGCAGGTTCTCTCTCCACTACATTCATGAGTCTCCTGGCTTATGGATGATATGACTGATAAAATAATGAGACAATTCCTGTAGACCAGGGTTTTTTTTTTTCACCTGGGGCCCATGAACATTTTTTATATATATTTCATTTTATCTGTGTTTCATTATATTTGATTTCCCCTTAATTCTATGTAGTTTACTATATGCATTTAAAAAAATTATTCTAAAGAAGAAGACTTTACCAGAGTCTTTACTAGTCTGTTAAAGGGGTCCATGACACAAAAGAAGGTTAACAACCCCTGCTTTAAAGATAGGGAAATGGAGGTCCAGGGAGAACAAGGCTGATCAAGTGCAGATGGACCTGTCTTCAGTCCCAGACTAAGTACGGAGCACAAGGGTCTTGAAGTCCCCTTCTAACACTGGAACAAAGTGCACCTCCCCCTCATCTAATCACACGCTGGGTATTTTGCTGTGTTTCAGAGAAGAAAGCTCCATTTAGATGAATTGGCAGAGGCATCACTGCCCCAGCCAGCCTCATGAAATGCCATGAGCTTATAATGAAAGACTTCCTGCCAAAAAGCTGATTTTCTAATTAGCTGCTGTTTTAGATAATCTACCACATCACCCTCAGCTACTCAGAGAATGGCCTTTTCACCACAATCCCTGCCAGAGAGCTGACAAAAAAATGCTTTCCACCAACCTTTGCCTCAAGCCCTGGAAAGAAGACTCCATTGCTGCCTCTCTGGGCTTCTCTCTTGGAGCCTCAGGTCCTAGTTTAGATTGAAAGTAGGGCCAGCTCGAAGAGCTCACACTCCTGAAAGTGTCCAGTTAGGGGCACTAGCTAATCTCCTTTAACCTTTTCCCCTTCCACCAAATATCTCAGGCCTCCAATGTGCCACAATATCTGAAAGTTCCTTAGAGATTCATTCCTTTGTGTTCGGCACCACCATTTCCCTCTATTCTTTTAAAATACAATTACCCTTGGCAAGAATAACATGGAATCACTGACCCCCTGATCTTCTACTGCAAATAAGTTCATAATAATAGCTCACATCATCTCCACAATAGCATTTTCAAATTGATAGATACTTTCCTAACAGGGCACATAGTCCAAGTGCTACTTTCCTCAACCCCATGAAACTAAAGGTCAGAGAGGTAAACAAATTTACCAGTAGTCACAGTGAACAAACAGCAGTAGTAAAACTTGAACCTAAAATCCTTGACTTTAAATCCAATACTCATTCACCCTAATATGCCACTTCTCCCTCTCTAATGCCTCTCTGATCAATTTCCTATTGGTCAAGTGGGGTTCCAGGCAGTTTTCTAACCATTATACCCTAATGATTCCCAACTCATAGCAGGCACTTTCTGATTTATTGTTGCTTGAAAACATAATCTTGTCCCATTTAACATTCAAACCCTGTCTTCCACTAACTCTCCACTTGAACTAAAATAACTGACTCTCATGAACAGCCCCCTCCACCAAAAAAAATCCATTCTGACCTCCACCTTTGCATCTACTTCTATTTCATGCCCACCTTGTCCAAGAGCCCTTCCTCTCCTCTCTTCCAAATATCTAAGTCTTTCTCATACTTCAAGGCCCAGGACAAATTCCACTCCTTCTATAAATAGCTTCCTAGGACCATCGCAGCCCACAGAGATCTCTCCCTCCTTGGAATTCCTCAAGTCCTGACTGAGTCACTTGGCATTTATTCTACATGGCCTTGTCTTGTAGATTATTGTTTTTGCATGTCTTGTCTCCAAAATTAACTTAAAGGTCCTGTGAAAGAAAGACCTTACCTCTTTGCACCCTCAGTAGCCTAGCACAATTCCCCAACAGCATCACAGATATTCAATGTTTGTCTGTGGTCAGTGATTTATTTCAGGGACTAAGAGGAAATGTTTGGCTAGAGCTGAATATTTTGACAGAGTGGGGCACTGGAAAGCAAAACTAGACTGAGAAGCTGGAATCAACTTGTGGAAGATACTGAATGTCAGGACACGGAATTTGGATTTGATCATTTAGCAACAAGGAGCCATTGAAGGTTTTTGTTCAGGAAAGTGAAATGATGACTTAGTTATTGTAATAGGGTATTTGAGGAATCCACGTTTAGCCTTACAGAACCAGAGTTGGAAGAGACCTCTCAGGCAGCCTTAGTCCAATCCCCTCATTTTACAAATGAGAAAACTGAGATCCAGGGAAGTTATGACTTTTCCAAAAGGACTAAACAGCAGAAACAGAATTGGAACCCAGGTTCTTTTCATTGTACACCAAAGACAGGAAAGAAGAAACAATGCACTGCTATCTGTGCTGAACAGAGGAAATCTGCCAAAGGAGATAGGAGTAAGCCAGAAAGTTCAACCAGTGCTGAAAGGAGGGATTCAGAAAGAGCAGAGGGAATTCTAAGAAGCTTAAAGAATAGCAAGGGGTCAAGAGGAGCTTCTGTGGGAAGGTCTGTTGGCACAATAAGCAGGTAGAAAAGTTTAAACGAAGAGGAACCCTGTCTAGAAATCCTGAAACCAAGAAGACAAACCATTCAAAATGACATTCATATATGCATGTTCAATTCAATTGAACATTTATTATGCACCTACTGTCTACAGAATAAGAAGCAGGGGCTCACAGTGGATAGAATGCTAGACTTAGATTCAACAAGCCTTGGGAAATCCAGCCTCTGACAGCTACCAATTGTGAGACCACATACAAATAATTTCACCACTCAGTCTCAAATTGCCTCATGTGTAAAATAGGGAACATAAGTGAGCCTACTTCACAGCATCTTTGCAAGGACCAAATGAGATCCTTACCTAAGGTATTTGGCCAGTCTTAAAGCAACACATAGACAGCAGCTCTTAATGTCTCTAAGTCTCAGTTTCCTCAAGAGTAAAGCAGAGATAATAACAGCACCTGCCTGCTAGGGCTGTCAGGGTAAAACAAGACAAAATTTTTGCCAACCTTAGAGCACTATATAAACTGTTCTCGTGCTCCCCATCACCCTTCTTTCTAATATCCCTCTTGGTTTTCCACTTCATTCCAATCCATGACACTGGGTGCCTCCATTCTATTTATGGGCAGGTTCTCCATTGTCCTTCCAGTCTCCTTCCCTCCAAAAAAGCAAACTTCTGGGTCAATTGTCTCTCTTAACAGAGGCAATTGACACATCCTTTCATTTAAACGGGATCCTGACACAGGACCAATATTCTTTCTACCACAGAAAGCTCTTGTAGCAATTATAAAACAAGACCACCATAAGAGGTCTTCATAGACCACCACCAAGCTGAGCCACATGGAGGTGAAGGTATAGAATAGATCACTGGGACAGTGAAAGGATTTCATTTGGAATCAGGAGAGCTGAACTCAAATACCATCTCCACTACTCATTCCTACCTGTGTGACCCTGGGTAAGTCATGTATCTTTTCTGGGGTTTAGGTTCTGCCTCTACGAAATCATGGAATCAGAGAATTTGAGGGTTGGAAGAAGTTGGCCATCTAGTCCCACTCATACTGGAAAAGAATCCCTGCCGTGACATATCCACCAAACAAGTGCTCATCTACCCTCTGTTTGAAGCCCACCAGTGATGGGGGAAACCCACCACATTCTGCCAATTTCCCTTCTAGGCAGTTTTACTTCCCTTAAGTCTCTTTCTACAGGAAGCCTTCCCTAACACCTCTTAATTCCAGTGCTTTCCCTCTGTTACTTATCTCCTCTTTATTTTGTATATAGCTGGCTTTGTATATATTTGTTTGCATGTTGTTTTGCCACTAGGTTGTAAGCTTCTTGAGGGCAGGAACTGTTTTGTCTTTTGCCTCTTTTTTGAGCTCTGAGTAGCTCAAAGTAATATTAGTTCACATTTCTGCTGTGTTTAAGGTCTACAAAATGCCCACCTTCCAGTAATCTTGCAAAGTGGGCAGGGTAGGAACATTTTTATTCATCCTTTGTTCTCAAAAAGGGCCAATGACATCAGAAGGGTGTCTTGACTTGCAAGTGAATTGGATTTAAATGAGGTAGATTGTGCAAAGTCATCAGCCTCACTCTCTCCTCCAGAGTCATTGGAGTCCAGGGGCAAGACTGTCGATGGCCCCAGATGCAGTGGAAGACCTTTTTAAGGTAAGGTCTTTTCTAAATCTCAGTTTGTCTGAGGCAACATCCATTCAGTGATTCAAAGCTAGGTAAGAATTGAGGCAAAGGATGGTCTAGTTTACCTTCATAAGAGAATCGATCTGGGAAGGAAAGACTCTTAGAGTTTCTCAGGGAAGGGATGACCTATTTTACAAATAAGCAAACTGAGGCTCAGAGAGGTTACGGGGCTAAGTGTCAGTGTCAGGATCTGAACCTAGGTCTCCTGACTTGAATCTAGCAATCCCTCAGCCTTGAATTTACCTATCGTTCTTCCAAGAAAAGGTGCTCTTCTGTAAGCTGATCCAACCATTCTGGAGAGCAATTTGGAACTATGCCTAAAGGGCTGCAAAAATGTGCATATCTTTTGACCCAGCAATACTGCTTCTAGGACTGTATTCCCAGGAGATCATAAAAATGGGAAATGTACAAAATGTACAAAACATGTACAAAAATATTTATAGCAATTTTGTGGTGACCAAGAACTAGAAATCAAGGGGATACCCATCAATTGGGGAATGGCTGAACAAGTTGTAGTATATGAATGTAATGGAATACTATTGTGCTATAAGAAATTATGAACAGGAAGACTTCAGAAAAACCTGGAAAGACTTATATGACCTGATGCTGAATGAAATGAGCAGAACAGGAGAATATTATACACAGTAACAGCCATAGCATGTGAGGACTGTTTCTGATAGATTTAGCCCTTCACAGCAAGGCAAGGACCTAAAACACTCCCAAAGGACTCAAGGCAAAATGCCATCCACATTCAGAGGCAGAACTATGGAACTGGAACACAGAATGAAGTAGACTATTTTGTATTATGTTTTGGTTTGATTTGGTTTTTCTCATGGTTTCTCCCATTTGTTTTAATTCTTCTATGCAACATGACTAATGTTTTCACATTTTCATGTGTTTAATAAGAATGTAAATGATTGCATGCCATCTCGGGGAGAGAAGGGGGATGAAGGGAGAGAAAATTTAAAACTTATGGAAGTGATTGTTGAATTGAAAATAAATTAATTAATTAAATTTTTTTAAACAGAAAAAAAAAAGAGGTGCTCCTTCACTGACAGACAGGCAGGGCTCAAGAAGGAGAGAAAGGGAGTATTATTCCCACTTGACAAACAAGCAAACTGAAAGACTTAATGATTCCTGATTTCTTCTACCACTGCCCCTAGCCCAAGGCTCTTTCCATCAGACCCCACTTCTTTCAACCAGGAGACTTAAAACCTCCTGTGAGGCCTATCATGCAAGTAATGCTCCATTTCCCAGCCTAAAATTACATCTTGAGTCAATTTTCACAAAATGTGGTGACAGATTTAGGCTCTGGGAAAGCTGAGCTTTCTCCAAAGGCACATCTATGACCTGAATGGATAAACTCAGATGAAACCAGTCAGCCAGAGGTTAGGATGGGGGCTTCCATCTTCCCTGGATTAAACTCAAGCCTCCTGCAACAGCTCCAGGGTCCAGACTCTGCCCAAAGAAACTGCTGTGACTGCATTTGTCTCTACCACTCCATTCTTATTAGCTTTAAACTAAAGTGACATTCTTTCTGCTTGGTTTGGAGGGACAATGCTTGTAATCACTGTCATGGGGCCTGATTATGCTGGGTTTTGCTTCTCTGATCCTGTGAGGAGTTCCTTAGGAGTGGGCCTGAGGACTCCTTTTCATCCCAGGCACGAGGGGGCTGGATTCTTCTACCACCTCAACTTCTAGCAGGCAGCACAGAAGGACTCAGAGTGTGGAAGGGACCTTGCTGCTGTCCAGTCTTTTCTGTTATATTTGACTCTTTATGACCCCATTTGGGATTTTTTTTTACAAATTTATTTATTTATTTTAGTTTTCAACATTCACTTCCATAAGTTTTAAATTTTCTCCCTCCTCTCTCCCATTTAGGGTTTTCTTGGCAGAAATACTGAAGTGATTTGGCATTTCCTTCTCCAGGTCTTTTTACAGATGAGGAAACTGAAGCAAACAAGGTTAAGTGACTTACCCAGGGCGGCATAGCTAGTAAGTGTCTGAGGCCAGATTTGAGCATGGGTCTTCCTGACTCTAGGCCAGGCACTCTAATCATTTCACTACCTAGCTGTAATCCATCTTCCACTTTGTTTTACAGATGAAGAAATGGAGGCCTAGTGATGTTACAGGAACCAGGGGCTAAGTGCCAGATCAGGGATTCAAACCCAAGTCTTTTGCCTCTTTAACTCCATTGTTCTTGGCTCTATGTAAGCTACTGATCAAAAGGTGAACCAGGGAAGAGAAAAGAGATAGATCCGGACCATTCCCAGAACCCCAGAGTTGGAAGGAACCTCCAAAGTTCCACTTCTAAACTGGGATTAATTAGCAATGCCTAGTAAAGGTTAATTATGAAAATTTAGCATTTAAATTAAATAAATAAATAAATTGAATTTAAATGAGCCTTGTTGTCTGTATTCCATTCCATTCATGGAACAATTTGGATGAGCAATTTTGGATTGAGTAATTATGGCCTTATTAATTAATATTGTGATGAACATTACACACACTGAAAAGATTTTAGAATATGCTCTGCTTTTGTCTCAAATGGTTGAAGTGTTGTCCAAATGGTAGTCAGTTGTTCTGTGTTTCTAACGGATTCCAGTGGTCTGCTTTGAAGTGTCTTATCTTAAAATTTGTCTTTTAAATTCCAATTCTTGCCTGAAATATGAATGTCTTCTATAATCTCCCAACAAGCGATTAGCCAGCCTTATCTTGACACTTCCAGTAAAGAGATTCACTTTCTACCTAGGCAAATCCATTCTATTTGGAGGAAAATACTAATCAGTGGAAGGTAAGGGTTAGGAGGACAGGAACTGCTTTCATTTAAGTTCTTTGTAACCCTGGCAGTTTGCACATAGCAGAACTTAATCAATGTTTATTGATTGACTAATTGATGTGTTGGTCATGATAAATCTTAACCACACTACTCTGGAAACAAAATACCTTATGTATGGTAGATGAATAGCACCATTTTCTTGCACGAAAAATCATCTTAGACTATTAACTGTGCTATAAAACAAGAAGGGCAGCTGGGTGGTGCAGTGGATGGAGTACAGGGTCTGCAGTCAGCAAGAATTCAAATGTAGCCTAATACGCTTACTAGCTGTATGACCCTGGGCAAATCATTTCACTCTGTTTCCTCATCTGTAAAATGAGCTGGAGAAGGAAATGTAAAATCACTTCTGTATCTTTGCCAAGAAAACCCCAAATGAGGTCACGAAGAGTCAGACATGACTGAAAAACAACTGAACAAAATTATTTGCTGTTAATAGCTTTTTGTTCACTTGAATATTGCTTAAAATAAATGCGTGATTGCCAAGAGCCTGAGTCTTTTCTGAGGATGGAGTAGAGAGAGACCTAGATGTGCAGTAAAAGCCCAGGTTTCACATTCCATCTCTGCCATTTGTGACCTATAGGACCCTGGACAAATGACTTTACCTCACTCAGCCTCAGTGTCTCCAGCTATAAAATGGACATTAGACTAGATGACCCCTGAAGTCCTTTCCAGCTCTAGAACCTGTTCCCTACATCATGTTAGATGGTTTTGTTGTTTATTTGTTTGTTTGTTGGAGGCAGTTAGGGTTAAGTGACTTGCCCAGGATCACACAGCTATTAAGTGTCTAGGATCAGAGCTGGAAGATGAGTCTTCCTGACTCTAGAGCCTGTTCTCTATCCACTGAACTACCCAGATGCCCCCATCATGTTAGAGATCACTACACTTAATCACAGTGCCCCAGACAACTCTCCAAGAATGTAAGTTACAGACCAGACCAGTTGCTGTCCACCTCAGAAGTAGTTTTAATACCAAAGTTCCACTATCATAAATCTCCACCAAAAATATAAACTAAAAGATGTACGGGCAATGGGATATAGATATCTATTTTGCCCTACAGGAAAATAGAAGAGAAGGGGATGGTAGAGGGGGTGAGAGAAGGGGGTGATAGAAGGGAGGACAGACTGGGGAAAGGGGTAGATAGGGTGCACTGTGTCCTGGAGTAGGGAGAGATGGGGAGAAAATTTGAAATTCAAATTCTTGTGGAAGTAAATGTTGAATACTGAAAAATAAATAAAATATATATTAAAAAAAGAAAAGAAAAAAAAGGACCACTAATCCATATGTTGGGATTCTTGCCAGCTACATTCTGACAGTTTTAAAATGTAATATTGTCTAAGTTGTATTGCACTTTTATTTATTTTGTTAAATATTTCCCAACTATATTTTAATCTAGTAGCACTTGGGAGTGTGGTGGGTCAAGCATGTTTGACCTTTCTGATCTAGTCTGACCCCTTCATTTAACAAACAGATAACCTGAGGCCAGAGGGATTACTTTACATGAAGATAGTGTTCCAGGATAAATTTGAGATCAGGACCTCTGATGTGAAATCCAGTGCTCTTTCTGTGAATTAACACTGTTTTAACAGTATATAGGGAGCCAGCACTGGAATTAAAAAGACCCATCTTTTCTAAGTACAAATCTGGCCTCTGGCACTTACTGACTGTGTGACCTAGGGTAAGTCACTTCACATGCTTACCTCAGTTTTCTCATCTGTAAAATGAGCTGGCAATGGCAAACCACTCCAGTATCGTTGCCAAGAAAATCCCAAACAGGATCACAGAGTCAGACATAACTGAAAAACACTGAACAACCACAACCATAAAACCCGACTACCTACAGGGAAGGGAAACCTGAATTATAAACCATTCCATAAAGAAATAGTCATTACTTTCAAGTACACGCAGTACCCCAAAGAAATGGCTGACAAATTAGTGTCCTCCCAGGCCTTTTGAGGCCTCTTTTAAAGAAGAGGGAAGGATCATTTGAAAATGAGCACAGTCTTTGTTTGTGTGCAAGATGTCCCCCAAGTACTCAAAAGCAATTTGTTCTCTTAAGCAGGCTTAAACACCACCCAGACAGTGTTGTTTACACCATTGTAATGTGCTTAGTAAAGTCATTTTTCAGCCCCAGCAGAGAGATGGGAAATTCTACATCAGTGAAAATCGAGTTCATTCTGTTCCACTCTCTGTTAACGCACCCACCTGTCAATAGGTTGGTTTGTCAAAAGTATTCTGTGGTGACTCTTCAAAGATGTTCTGTCTTCTCCGCATTTAAACTGAAAGGTTCCTGTGGGATTGGCCTGTCACTCATCTAAATCATTCATGCATGCCTTTCACAAACATTTTTACTGAGTGCTTACTAATTATGAGTCCCTAAAGGGATGAAGAAATAAATAAGGCCCAGTCTTTGCCCTTACACAGCCTACCACCTAGGAAGGGAAGTAGTATCTATGCGTGCCTACTATGTGCTAGGCATTATGCTAAGCATTTTATTTTTGACATTTGATCCTTACAACCTACCTGGGAAATAGGTGATATAATTATCCCCATTTTATAGTTGGGGAAATTGAGGCAGAAAGCAGTTAAGTGATTTGCCCAGAATACATATCTAAGGCTGGATTTGAACTCAGATCTTCCTGACTCCAAGTTCAACACTCTATCCACCGAGCCACCTAGCTGCCTCTAGCAGAGAGCTGTAGACATACACCAATAAATGTAATGGAAGGCAGTAAGTGGTATAAACATGAACCCAAAGGAGTTTAGAGGAGTAAGAAGTCATGAATGGTTGGAAGCTACTCCATGAAACCTGTAAGAGGCAGGGAAAAGAGTGATGGCTCAACTTGAAGGTTGAATATGGAGTCTGTGGACGTGGCTTTGAATTTCAATTCTCCCTTCCTGGGTTTAACTTCCTTTAAATGTAAAAAGAAGGAACTCAGATCAAATTGACAGCCAAGGTCCCTTCAGCTCTGGGCTGAAACCTTCTAATCTTCTCTCCCATTAGAGCATGAGTTCCTTGAAAGCTGAGACTGTCTTAGAAATCTGTTTGTATCCCCAGTACTTAGCACCATGCTATGCACACAGTAAGTACTTAATAAATGCTTTTTTCCATTCATTCTATCTAGACCTATATAATTCATTGGCCTAGGGAACTCCCAGGGAGGAAACTCCCCTCACCAATTCAGTTTAGCAACTGTTCAACCACTTACCATCTTAAAGAGTTGCCTACGGCTTTGAGAAGTTAAGGGATTGTCTAGGCTAGGTTTGCCCAGCCTGGGATTTAAATCCAGGGCTTCCTGAGTCTAACCACTAAGCAACTGTCTCTCTTCCTAATAACAGGTCACACCTTTATAGCTCTTAAAGAACCAAGCACTTTTTCTCCCAATAGTCCTATGTGGGGTAGACAATGCAAATATTACTATCCCCATTTTACAGACAAGAAAACTGAGGCTCAAAGAAGTTAATGTTATGTCTTTAGAGTGGTCCACAGCTCCTTCTATTATTCCATAGATACAGCATTTGTCTCTAAACAGTGACCCAGATCCTGCAATCTCATCAACTTGATTTGGTAATTCCTGAAATTGATCAAGTATTCCACCTCTATCCCATTTACCCACCTACCCCCAATAACCTTGCAAACCTGAAAACAAAAGTTTGAGGTTTGCAAAGTCTTAACTGAATAGTAACTGGAGGAAATAGAAAGCTGAAAAGGGAGGGCAGGGCAGGGCAGGGCTAATTTGTGGAAAGCCTTGAATGCCAGGTTAAAGAATTTGAACTTAGTTTTATATACAATGGGGAGCCAATGAAGGTCTTAGTGGAAGGTGACAAAATTCCCAAACCATTTCATCAAACCTGGAGCCTCAACAGATATTTACCGTGTATCTGATAACAAGCAAGATCTCAAGGCTCCACCATTCTTCTAGTTACCTAGGTGTGCAATTTCAGTCATCCTCCACTCTTCTCTGTTGCTCGCCCCACAAATCTATATCAGTTGCCAAGTCTTGTTGATTCTGCCTCCAGTTCTCTCCTATTCACCCTCTTCTTTCCACCTAAATGGCCAACACTCTAGTTCATCATGTCTCTAAGACTACTGCAGTAACTTCTTAATTGGTCTGCCTGCCTCTAGACTCTCCCCACTTCCCTCTCAACTCATCCTCCACTAAGATGATAAAGAGATATTCCTAAAGCTCAGTCTGAACATGTCACTCCATTGCTCAGTACTGTCCAATGTCTATCTATTACCTCTAGGATCAAAGGCAAACTTCTTTGTCTGACACTTCAAGCTCTCTACCATCTTGATCCACCTACTTTTCCATGCTCATTATATACTCTCCCCTTGATTTACTTCATTCATCTTTCAGCAAAACTGGTCTTCATGCTGTTCCTTAAACACCACATTCCTTCTCCCATTATGCCTGGCATGTACCCCTTTACCCCCTGCCCCTTAGAATTCCTGCATTCTTTCTGAGTTCAGCTCAAGGATCACCTCCTACACAAGTCCTTTCTGGATTACCCCCAATTGTTGGTGTCTCCCCCCCAAAATTACTGTGTATTTGTGGTATATTTGGTACACTGTATATTTGCCATTTTTTTCATAGACTATAATATGGTGGTTGAAGAGTTGACCTTGGTACCAAGAAGACCTAGACTCAACACTTACCTCTGCATGATCCTGGACATATCACAACCTCTGAGTAAACACTACAAATGTGCTGATCTGCATTAGTAGAAAGAATTTCCTCACCTGGGAGTTCCCTATGTCAATGAAATTACAGATGCAATCCCTAGCGCCTATATGGCCTATATTTGTTACATACTTAATGTGTCCATGTTGTGTCCTTTATTAGAATGTAAGCTCAAGTGCATAGCATAGAACAAAAGAAAACAGAAGGAAGCACAGAAAAGCAGAGTAGCTTTGAAAACAATGCATAGTATTCATTACATAGTTTTATTTTGCTTTGTTTTCAAAAAGAAGCAAACAGTATGAAACAGAGATTCATGGTTTTATATTGAATTCTCTTATGTTGTGCTGTGTACATGGAAATAGGGTGGGGCTTTTTGTCTTTTTGTATTTAAGTTCAAAATGAATAAAAAAATTTTTTTTAAAGAATGTTAAACCCCTTGGAGGCATAGATTGTTTCATTTTTGTCTCTGTACCCAAACACTCAGCACAGTGCCTGGTATACATGAGGCACTTAATAAATGGTTATTCATTGAGTAATTGACTAACCTTGTTGTTTCCATCAGACTGAGAGTTCCCTAAGGGCAAAGATTGTGTTAGTCAGTTGGTCAATAAGCATTTGTTAAATGCTTACTGTGTGCCAGGCACTGTGCTAAACACTGAGGATACAAAGGAAAACAAAAAAATACTTCTTGAAGTCCCTGCCTTCAGGAAGCTCACAATCCAGTAGGGAAGACAAGTATATTAAAAAAGTTCATACAACATATCCAGAAAGTGGGTGAAAAGTAATCCCAGAGGCAAAGGGAGTGGAAGGGACCAGTGAAAGCCTCCTACACAAAGTGGGATTTGAGAATCTCATTAAAGAGTGGAAATGGTCCCTTTATTGTTTTCATGCTAGGGCTAGGTTGACTTGAAAGGGGGTCTTAAAGTGTCTCTGTCTTGATGTCACTGTCCCCATGCTAACATAACTCCCAAAGGATATTGAGACCCTACAGTAAGAAGTACCCCAGCTAAAAGGCAGAAGGAGACAGAGAAACAGACAGATGACAGGCCAATGAATACATTTATCAAGGAATGAGAGGAGCAGTACCTACCTCCCTCCATTGCTTGTTCTCCATTCCTTGAGTGTACATCACACACACTGGGGGAAGAGAAAAGCATAGGGATTAGAGACCCAGACAAGAAGTTGAAGAAGGGAGAGTTGAGGAGAAGAGAAAGGTGTGCAATAGAGAAGAGGGAACTCCACAGGAATTTTTGTCATTCAGTTGTGTCTGACTCTTCATGACTCTACTGGGGTTTTCTTGGCAAAGATACTAGAGTGGATTGCCATTTCCTTCTCCAGCTCATTTTACAGACGAAGAAACTGAGATAAACTGGTTTAAGTGACTTGCCCAGGGTCACTCAGTTAGTAAGTCTGAGGTCAGATTTGAACTCAGGTCTTCCGATTCCTGCTCTATGTGCTCTCTAGTGGAGGAGACAACACATACAAATAACTATTTATGAATAAGATATAGAGAGGATAAATGGGAGATAATCAACAGAGGGAAGGCACTAGCATTAAAGTGAAATTGAGAAAACTTCTTGCAGAAGGTGACACTTGAAGAAAATCAGGAGATGAAGGTAAGGAGGGAGAGAATCCTAGGTATGGGGGACAAGTCAATGAAAATCCTTAGAGTTGAGGCTAGGCCTCAAATATTTCTGGGCCTCCCTCCCCAATAGAGAGCTCACCTGATGTCAAAGTGGAAATGATATTTGAGATCATTTAACCCAGCCCCTTCATTTTACAGGGTAAGAAACTGAGTCCCCAAAAATACAAAAACAAAACCCATAAGGCTACCAAATGACAGAGTTGGCACTTGAATCTGGGCCTTTTTATTCCAAATCTAATGTTCCTTTCAGTATATCACATTGTCTCTTACCTTGTTGATTTGACTTCTATTCTCACCTCCCTAGGCTTGGCCTAACGTAAGTCTATGGTGATGAATCCAATAGACAAGTGTTCATTCCTCCTCCCTCCCTCCCCTCCAAAAGATCATAAACTACTCAAGAACGGGGAGTAGGTGCTTTCTTCCGCTTTGTATACCCAGAGTTGTGCACATAGTCAATGTTTAATGAATTTTTGATTTAATTGAATTCTGTCAAACTGCAAGGCCTAAGCTAGATTTGCAGAGCTGATATGAGGGAAGCAGATTCAGAAGACTGTGGAGGAGGGGGAGAGGCTGGGAGGGGAGAGATTTGGAACAAATTTAACTGGGGAATGGCTGGAATCATAGAATGTTAGCGGGGGCGTGGGGAGCAAGCGCACTTGGGAGACAGAAGGTCCAGTAAGAGGAAGAATCTGATGAGAGTTAGGGCAGAACATTCTGAAGAAAGGAGTAATCACTGAAGTGCTGTTATATAATTATCTCATTTGATTGTCAAAATTACATTATGAGGAGGTAAAATAGGGTGGGGGAAGGGAGAGAGTGAGAGAGCCATATTATTTGTTCTCTTTTACAGATGAGGGCACTGAGTCCCAGAGAGGTTACATGGATTGTTCAAGGTCACACAGCTAGTTAGCAACAGAACCAGAACCAGAAAGCAGGTCTCCTAATTCCTATCCAAGGGTATTTCCATTTCATAACTTCATGACCTCACAGCTGACATCCACAAGGGCCCCTTATTACCTGTGCGACTTTGGGTCAGTAGCTTAATTTCTTTTAGCTTCAGTTTCCCCTCTAAAAGAGGAGAGGGCTGGCCTGCATGTCCTTGAACCCCTATCAACTTGGGGCAATATCTAATGTTCTATGGTAAGGGTAGCAAGGCATAATGGACAGAGTGCTAGCGTCTGGAATGGAAGAAGAAACAAGCATTTCTTAAGTGCCTACTATGTTCTAGGCACTGTGCTAAGTGCTTTACAAATATTATCTCATTTCATCCTCACTACAACCCTTTAAGTACTCCCATTTTACAGATGAGGAAACTGAGGCAGATTTAGCCCAGGGCCACACAGCTAGTAAGTTCTGTGAGACCACATTTGAACTCATGCCTTCTAAGATCTGGGTTCAAATTCCACCAAAGATACTTACCAGCTAGTAATTGAGCAAATTACTTCCATTCTCTGGGTCTCAGCTGCCTCAACTTCCTCATCTGTAAATGAGGGGGCCGAATGAAATGGTTTTTGAGGTCCCTGCCAGTTCTAAATCTATGAAACTGTAGTAGTCAGATGATCTGAGAATTCATACTATGTTCATAACCTCTATCCCCACCTGTCAATATAGACTTAGGAAGGTTCAGGAGACCCCAAAACCTAGTACAAGGAAATATGGAACTTACAACAAGACAGCTAAAAGTCAGTTTTACTGAGGGGAAGTACTCACTAAATGAAGGAGTGGTCAGGGAGGATAGACACAAAGAATAAGGGCCCCTGAAGAGAATGGGAGACCCTCTACCAAATCAGTAAAGTCTGGTGAGTTTTTACATGGTTCTTTCATAGTGTCACAGTGGATAAAGTGCTGAGTTTGGAATCAGTAAGACTCATCTTCCTGAGTTAAAATCCAACCTGAGACACTTACTAGCTATGTGACCCTAGGCAAGTCACTTCACCCTGTTTGTCTCAGTTTCCTCACTTGTCAAACGAACTGGAGAAGGAAATGGCAAAACACCCCAGTATCTTTGCCAAAAAAACCCCAAATGGGGTCACAAAGAGTTGAACACAACTGAACAACAAATATATGGGGCATTGACAGTGAGGATCCTAGACTAAGGGACTAGTGCTAATGCATGCTAGTGTAGGGAGCTAATTGATATTCAAACTTCCCACCATCTGGAAAAGAGGCTTTGGGTCTTTATGACTGGCCTTATTCTAATAAATCAACTCAGCCATTGTCTGGAGTATCTGAAGCATTCCTCAAGCCTTCTTCCTTTAGCAGATTGGCAAGGATATCAGGATTATTATATCCTTCCCCTGATTACTACCCTTTTAGGGAAGAGAGAGAGAAGAAAACCTTTTGATCTTGTCCCTGAAGACAGGAGTAGAGAGACTTAAACTCCTATGGGGATAGGATAAAAATGGGGAGATATTCTCCACCCATTCTCCTCCTCTATATCTAGGAATATTATACAAAAGAGGAAGGTCAGCCAGTCTAGGAGCCTCCAACCACCCACCAGGCAGTATCTGTGAAAGAGCAAACAGTATCCCAGACCAGTCTAGGGACTTACATGGGTCTGACTTGGAGAACATGTCTTTATCCAAGAGATTCCTGAAAGAGAAGGAGAAGAAAAGACTATTACTGCCAGAGGCCAGGAGGAGATCCCAGCACAAGGGAGAAGATGAGAGAGGGAGAGCCTCAATTTACCAAGGAACTCTGCCTCAGGTAAGACTACAGAACCAGACAAGGTTTCTCCTCAAAATAAGCCCCTGTCCTCATTTCTGATCATCTTTTCCTTCCCTTGACAATACTTTAAGCAGGTTGATTGTTGTTGTCGTTCATTCTCAAAGAGGACCAAAATGACATCACTACGCTAGAGTTAAGTTTCATTGTGTTTGACTGGATGATCAAACCAATATGTATGCATACCCAGTATGCTCTACCAAATATCCGTGTGAACATTTGGGGTGAATTCTCTAAATTTGCGCATCCTGTGTTTCCTTTGAGCTGTTTCAATTATGTTTGCTCAGAGAGCACAGCACCTTCTCTGAAGTGGGCATGCCATGCTAAGCACAAACACACATATACATACAACACATGAACACTGGATATTCTTTGATTTCATGCTGACTCAACTTCCCCTTCTGTGTGACAGCTAACCCAGATCAGCTCCATGACTCAGACCTTTCTAGACATTCCTGCCTCTTATCCCCTCCTCTCCCTCAATTCATTCAATAAGAATTTATTCCATTTAGTTGTGAGCTGATCCAACCATTCTGGAGAGCAATTTGGAACTATGCCCAAAAGGCTATAAAAATGTGCATACCTTTTGACCCAGAAATATCGCTTCTAGGTCTGTATCCCAAAGAGATCATAAAAATTGGAAAAGGACTCACATGTACAAAAATATTTATAGCAACTCTTTTGTAGTGGCAGAAATTGAGAGGATGCCCATCAATTGGGGAATGGTTGAACAAGTTCTGGTATATGAATGCAATGGAATACTCTCGTGCTATAAAAAATGATGAGCAGGCAGACTTCAGAAAAACCTGGAAAGACTGGTATGGACTTATGCTGAGTGAAATGAGCAGAACCAGGAGAACACTGTACACAGTAACGGCCACATTATGGGATGACTGACCTTGATAGACTTAGCTCTTCTCAGCAGTGCAAAGATCTAAGACAACTCCAAAAGACTCACAATGGAAAATATTATCCACAGTCAGAGAAAGAACTCGGGAGGTTGAATGCAAATAGAGCATACATTTGCTCTCCTTTTCTTTCGTTGTTTGGTTTGGTTTCTTTCTTCTCATGGTTTCTCCTTATAGTTCTAATTCTTCTTTCCATAATGACTAATGTGAAAATACATTTAATATTAATATGTAGAGCCTATTTCAGATTGTATACCATCTTGGAGGGGGGGAAGAGATGGAGGGGTAGAAAATTTAAAACTCAAAATCTTGTAGAAGTAAAAGTTGAAAGCTAAAACTAATTATTTTTTTGAAAGAATTTATTCTATTGAAAGTGATTGTAGGGGCAGCTAGATGGCACAGTGGATAGAGCACTGGACCTGCAGTCAGGAGGACCTGAGTTCAAATCCAGCCCCAGATACTTACTAGCCATGTGACCCTAGGCAAGTCACTTAACCCTGACTGCCTCCAAAAAAAAGGCAAAATAACTGTAGACAATATAAACTACTTGGTAGTCTACTGGTCAAGAAAAACCCAGGAACTGTGTGAACACAATTACAAAACACTTTTCACACATATAAAGTCAGATTTTAAAAATTGGAAAGATATCAGTTGCTCATGGGTAGGCTGAGCCAATAAGAAGAATTTATTAAGTGACTGGTATGAGTCAGGCACTGTGTCAGTCACTATGGAGGTAGAGACAAAACTAAACGATCCTTACTTTCAAGGATCTTCTATTAGAGAAAGGGTGGTACAAAAGGATAAAAAGATAAGTAAATAAAAAGCAATTAAAACAGAAAGAATCCCAAAACAAAAGAAGGAAATGGAAAGGTCCTTGTGTATATAGAGCATGTGTTAGCCTGTTTAAAGATGTGATAACTAGAAACGTATCGCCCATATTGGGGCAAATATGCACAGAGAAAAAGGGAGACAAAATAAGTCTGAAAAGGTAAGCTGGAGCCAATCAAATCTGACATGTCCTGTATCCCGTTATCTTGGGGCTCTGTTAGGTGATGGCTAATCTATGCTGGTTAGAGGCAGGAGTCCAGGGTAGCATGCTATCTGAGAAGCCTAGCTACAACTTCCCATAACATTGAGCAGCTTCCTAATGACTTCCTCCAGTAAGGAGAAGAGAGAAAAGATATCCCCAGTGAAACAGCCAAGACAAATTGTTGAAGAGATAGAGGATTTTTACCCCTGGCCTCACACATCCATCAACAAGCATTTATTAAGCACCTGCTACATATAGTGGCTGTGTGACCCATGACAAGTCCCTTGATCTCTCAGTATCACAAGCAGCTCTCTAAGGTATTAAATTGCAGAGAAGGTGCAGACCTGCATTGGTGAAAAGAGTTTCCTCATCCAGAAATTCCCTGTATCAATGAAATTACAAAGGCAATCCCTATCTCTATCTCTAAGTGTTAAGTACTTAGCGAGTGCTGGGGATACAGAGACAAAAGTGAAAGAGACCCACAAGGTACTACTAAAGGGGATGCCCCAAATGAATAAACTCTCTTTATCAGGGCAGGCTGGCATCTTCTTTGCAGTTTATAGTCTAACATAGTTGCCTATTTAAGGAGTGGTTAAATAATTCCAGATCATACAGCCAGCAGGAATCAAGGTTTTTGCTTCTGCAACTATGCTTTTGCTAGCATGAAAATGTTAGGTTTGGCAAAGCTCAAAAAGGGGAAATTGTAGGGAAAATTATTTATTATATTGTTTGAGGAAAAAACATTACACTGTTTAAATCCAACCCTCTGTGACTAAAGTCTGTCTGCACCAAGAATATCACCTGACTACAGTAACTATCCAGAAATGCTGGAGATGGCTACAAGGAATTTTGAGTTCCCCCAGGTCCTAGATTCTACCTACCCACTCCCCACCTCGCCAAAGCATTCTCATTTTGGGTTGTGGTTCATCCTTCCTTTTCAAAGAGGACCAATGACACCATGGGGTGGTGCCTTAACTTGAGAAGGAACTGGATTGAAGTGAGTCAGAGGTGCACCAAGTCATCAGCTTCAGTCTGTCTTCCAGTCATCAAAGTCCAGTGACAAGGCAAAACTCAAGATGACTGTTGACAGTCGGGGATGCAGTAGATGATTTTGACATCTTTGATGTCTGACTAAGCTCCAAGCCTTCCACAGCTCCTGCTTCAGCCACTTTCATGGCTATTGGAACAAATGGTTCTCATCTGACCATTCCTTCCATTTCTGAAAATGTTAAGGTTCATTCTGCATCGTTAGACTTCTGAAGTCATGATTGGTCACTGCCTTGATTAGAATTCCTGAATCTTTCAAAGGCGATTTCCTTTTTGTAGTCATTATAGAAATTTTTCCTCTACTTTTGCTCACTTCATTGGGGGGAACTCTTAATATGCTTGCGATAGACATCCCCCTAACTCAAGGACAGATTTGGACTCTGTTGGTTACCCCCAACCTAGTTTAGCCTATCTGCTAAGACAGTTTTACTGCGATTGGTTGATGTATATGCTACAGGTTGAGAGTTGGATGACAGGTGAACACCAAAGATGGATGAGTAGCCCTGAAAAGAGCTCAACAAGATCTCAAACCATAGGTGCTAGTTGTCCCTGAACACACAATTGTTTTGGATTACCACACACAAGACTTCTGTTGGCTTCACCCAAATTTTATTGAAAATTTTACATACCTTACAGTTACTCCTATCTATTTCAATCTTGCTCTCAAGTTACCCTCTTGGCCAAAGTGCTTAATTGTATACATGTGATTCGTGCACAGGCACCTTTGTCTAAACTCTATATAATGTAAACCTTCCCAGAACCTGGACAAAAGATAGTCACATCTCCTTTCTGGTTCACTCTCCTCTACTAAATAGCCTTTAGAACTATTTCAGATTTTGAGGTCTGTTCTCAAGAACAACAGGAGCTTGAAGACAAGCTTCTATATCCACTTTATCATTGTGCCTTAAGAAACGATGGATTCCAAGAAACCTGGGAGGACTCACATGAACAGATGCAGAATGAAGTGAGCAGAACCAGAGAAACAATTTCTATAATAACCATGAAAAGGAAATCACCTGTGAAAGATTGAGGAATTCTAATCAAGGCAGTGACCAATCATGACTTCAGAAGACTAACGATGCAGAATGAACCTTAACATTTTCAGAAATGGAAAATGATTGAATTTACTTTGCCTTTTTTGTTACAAGAAAGGGTTTCTATTTGGGAGGAAGGGAAATTGTGGGGAAGGGAGGGGTAGACCATGTAATGATTTAAAAAAAGACAGGAAAGAAAAAACTGTCAATTAAACATCAATATAATTACCCAGAATAGAGCAGATTGAATTTCAGAGACATCAACAAGCATTCCAGTTTTGTTATTATCATAGTATATCCTTAAAACTGTATTAACTGTATTCAGTTATATACTGTATATTCAGCTATTACCAGGTGATACAGTTAAAACTACATGTTGAGTAACACAATGAGTACAGGTAAACCTGTATTACCATTTCAAATGTAATCTTCTTTCTCTATTCTTTTGTATATTGAAATGTTCATTTTATTGATACCTGGTTAAGTTCATAAAATAAGATGTACATTGGAAAGCCAGAAAAACAAGAAAATAGAAAAAAAAGTGTTTTTTTAAAAGCATCAGTAAAACATATTCTCAAAAAGAAAAAGACTGTAGCTAGGAAGGCCAATTAGGAGGCTATTATGATAGTCTAGGAGAGAGGTAATGAGAGTCTGAACTCAAGAGCTAAGATAGGAACAAGAGGAGAGATTGAAGACATTTTGGAGCCAGAATCAATAGAGTTTGGTAACTGCTGGGATGGCAGAGAAGAGGGCGAGGTGAAGAGTCGATGAGAACACAGGAGACACGGTGAATGATGGCACCATTGACAGATAGAGTGAAGTCCGAAAGAAAATAAGCTTGGTTTTGGACATGTTGAGTTTGAGAGAATGATGGAACAGGCCATTGAAGATGTCAAACTGAAATTCAGGGCAGAAGTTGGTGCTGAATGTATAAATTTTATTTTAAAATATAGATAGACTCATATGCACAGAGGTGATGGGTGAAGTCAAGGGAATGGATGAAATTTGCCAGGAGAGAAGAGGAAAGGGCCCAGGACAGAACATTACAGGACAAGCCCACACAGGGCACAGGAAGAGAAAAATGAACCCACCTAGGAGACAGAGCAAGACTCATATACAGACAGATAAAGGACCATGTCTCAGAGACCAAGGACAGACACAGTGAACATGGAGAGGAAGGTTTGGTCAGACCTGTTAGAGACTTATCAAGCAGGACAAGGACTAAGAAGAGGCCACCAGTAGAGGTAAACTACTGTAGCAGAATGAGCCCTGCATTTGAGTCAAAGGATCCAGGTTCAAATCCTGTCCCTGATCATCTGAGTGATCTTGGGCAAGTCACTTACCCCTTCTAGGTCTCAGTTTGCCCATTTGCAAAGTGAATTAGTAGGAAGAAATGATTTCTAAATTTTATGATCCTGTGGCTTAACAACTAGGTGGCTATTGATGACCTTAAGGAAGGTAATTTCAGTTAAGATAGAGCTCAAACACAGCAATTGAGGACTGAGTGGGTGGTGAGGAAGTGAAGGCAGCTAGTGTAGATTATATTTTTCTAGAAATTTAGCAATGAATGTGTTTTTTTTCTGCCTTTTATTCTTTGTCATAAGGGATTGCTCTCTGGGAAGAGGGGAGAAAAAGAGACAAGAGATAGAGAAAAGAAGGGAGGGAGAGAGCAGAGAAGAAGAGGGGGCAGAGAGAAAGAAAGAGATAAAGAGGAGGGGGAAGAGGAAGGAGGGAGAAGGAGGAAGAGAGGGAAGGAATAAAGGGGGAAGGGAGAGAGGACTAGAGGTATGAGAGGGAGAGAGAAGGAATACATTAAAAAATGTAAGTGATGTAAAAGAAAGATATATATATATATAAATTATTTTTAAAGCAAATCTATTCCTTCTTCTGTATGACAGCCCATTCTCAGAGTGGGTGACAGTTTGTGGAGATGCATGGAAGCAAGCAATGTAGTGTGAGAGAGACAGAGAGAATCCATAGGGGGGGAAAGAAAACTCTAGGAAGAGAAAGCAGGAGATAGGTGATGACTCAGAAAAGGAGACTGAGAAGGAATAGTCCAACAGGAAGAAGGAAAGGCAAGAAAGAAGAGAGTGTCTGTTTTAGGGGTGTGCGGGATGCGATGGGGCGCGTCAACAGGTCAGAAGTCAAATAAAAGAAGAAAAAAGAAAAGGCCATCTGATTTCAAAGTGAAAAGATGGCTGGCTCCCTTGAAAAGAGCAATTTTATTCAAGTGGTGGGATTGGAAAGATGATGACAAGGGATTCAGAAGTGAGTGGGTGATAAGGAAATGGAGGTAACCACGGGGTAGATGACTCCAGGAATTTATTAATAAAAATAGTAGCTAGCATTTACATAAGATTTTAAGATTGGCAAAGCATGTTACAAATATCTCATTTTAACCTCACAACTCTGAGAGGTAGGTGCTAGTAGTATCCTCATTTTATAGATGAGGAAACTGAGACTGACAGAGGATAAATGACTCGCTAGTAAGCGTCTGAGGCCACATTTAAATTTGGGTCTTCCTGTCTCCAGGCCCTGTGCTCTATCCACTTCACTACCTACCTGCCTAATTTGGCAGTGAATGGGAGGTGAGTCATAGGACGATAGCTTAAGAATGATAGCCTTGGATGAAGGGTAAATATGGAGTAGCTCTGAATACATCTGTAGGCCTGGGGAAAGAATCAGTAGATAGGAAGACATTGAAAATGAGAAAGATGGTGAGGGAATGAGTTCAGGGGTTGCAGCAGAAAGACTGAGGCCAGGTAGTGAAGTCACAGGGGTATCATGGCATGGTAGGACAGACAGAACAAGGTCAGATTTGGTGTCAGGAGACCTAATATATACTAGTTGTTTGACCACGGATGCGGCTTTCACTTTTTCAAGCCCCAGTTTCCTCATCTGTAAAATGGGAATCGTAATCTTTGTACTGCCCACATCACAGGATTAATTTAAGAAAAGGTCTTCATCAACTTTAAAAAGCTATATAAATGTGAGTTATTAATACCATGGAAGAGCACACAGAAAGTCTGCTAGGGTAGACGCAGTCCCTGCTCTCAGGAAACTATCAGTCTGCTGACTGGAAGCTTTGCAGACCTTGAAGTGCTGTGTAAATATGAGTTGTCACTACTATAATCATGATTTTTGTCCAGCCAGGTGATTTCATTATGTAGGGAACTCCTGGTAAGGAAACTCTCTCTACCAGTGCGGGACTGCACCATCTCTGCCATTTACAGTCAGAAAGCTGCCTGGAATTCTGAGAGGTTAAGTGCCCTGGGTCACATGGCCAGAATGTGTCACAGGTAGGACTCGAGCCCAGGTCTTCCTGGCTCTGAGTCTGACTCTCTATCCACTATGTCATGCTGCATTTTCTAAGAATAATAATTGTTGTTGTTCCAAATCAGATATAGTGCCTGTCTTCAAAGAGCTGCCAGTTAGACGGAGGAAAGAGACAGCACCCCTGATTGGAGGATGCTCCATAGTGCAGTATGGTGGTTCTTAAAGTGTGGTCTAGGGACCCCCAGAGGTGCCTAGGGGAACCAACACAAAAAGATAATGAGGCCAAAAAGTAGTGGATGGGTAGGGCACTGGACTTGAAAATTGGGAAAGACCTGCGTTCCAATTCCACTTCAAGCATTTACAAGCTGTGAGTCCCTGGGCAGGTCACTTAACTTCTCCAGACCTGTTTCTTCATTGGTACAATGAGAGGGTGGGCTTTGATGGCCTCTAAGTTCCCTTCTGGTGCTAAATCTAAGTCTAGGTAGAGAAGTTCTAATTAATGTCTTGGAGTTCTGTAAACCTTCAAGTATTACATAAATGTAAGTACATATAAATATAAATATGTGCATGCAGGTACGTATATACACAGATATATATATATATATATATGTATACATGTATGTGTGTATACCTTATCACTATTGTTTAGTTGTTTCAGTTATGCCTGACTCTGTGACCCCATTTGAGTTTTCTTGGCAAAGACACCGGAGTGGTTTGCCATTTCCTTCTCCAGTTCATTTTACAGATGAGGACACTGAGGCAAACAGGAGGAAGTGACTTGCACAGGGTCACACAGCTATTAAATGTCTGAGGCCAGATCTAGACTCAGCAGGATGAGTCTTCTAGATTCCAAGTGCAGTGTTCTATCTACTACACCATCTAGCTGCTCCACATATGTATATGTGTGTCTATATGCACACATAGACACTTACAGCACACATGCATACACACATATCCACACGCAGTGGATAGAGCAAAGGGCTTGGAGTCTGGAAGATCTGAGTTCAAATCCAGCCTGAGGCACTTACTAGCTGTGTGACCCTGGGCAGTCCATTAACCCTGTTTGCCTCAGTTTCCTTATCTGTAAAATGAGGTGGAGAAGAAAATGGCAAACCACTTCAGTATCTTCTCCAAGAAAACCCCAAAATGGGGTCATGAAAAGTCAGACACAATTGAAAAACAATTCAACAACTGTTTATATATATATATGTATGTATATATGTATATGTATACATACATATGTGCATGTATACACACATATATGCATATATACATATTTCTTAATATATAATACACCTATAATAATATGATCCATAATATATATCATATAATATGTATGTTTTATGTTGTCTCCTCCATTACAATGTAAGTTCCCTTGAGGACAGAGACTGGTTTTTGCCTTTTCTTCATTATCTCCAGTCTCTGACACAGAAAAATGATTAATAAGTGCTTTTTGATTAACTAATTACTTGATTTTCACATTATTTTCAAGAAGGAAGCTCAGTCTTTGCCACCAAAGATTTGACATGCAAAAGTAAGAACCCTCCCAGACCACACATTACGCCTAACTTAACTGGGCCCATGACACCTGAAGACAGACCTGGAACTATGCCTTGCTAGGGTCTCTTTCCCCTGTGGTCTCATTGGGCCGCTCAGTGGAAAACCAAGTTGGGGAGGGAGCCTTGCCCTCCCCTCCCCCAGCATACCACTCGACAGAGGGCCTTTCTCCACATGCTCTTGTCTACCACAAAGGAGATATCCTTAGGATATATTTCATGGTTGGCCAAAGTCAGGCACTTAGCACAGTGCTTGGCTGCCATCCGAGGTGCTCATTGAACATTTGTCGGTAGGTTTATGATTAAGGCCAGCCTCTCTGTGTTCTGATTCTCCTGTGTCCTGCCCTTCCTGTTGAGCATATCTAGCACAGTTGAATGCCCTGCCCACCTGAGGGGCCCCAAATAATCCTCCATGGAATAATAATTAATTATAATCATAAAGGTCTGCAAAGTGCTTTATATACAACCATTATCCCCATCAAACCTCCTAACAGTGCTGTGTGGTCCCAGTATCCCCATTTTACAAACAAGGAAACTGAGGCAGAGAGAGGTTAAGTGACTTACCTACAGTGACAGTCAATAAGTGTCTGAGTTAGAAATTGAACCTAGGTTAAATATATTTAATTGCGAGTCTAACCTTGCGGGAATGAAAGTTTGAAGCAGTGAGGAAACATCTATCAGGCCTCAGTGTGGTACGATGGAAAGAAGGCTGGATTTTTAAGTGTGAGGATCTGAGTTCAAATCCTACCTCCTTGAGACCTTAGGCAAAGCACTTCAGGACTATAGACCTGAGGTCCTTCATCTGCAAAATGAGGGGGATGGACAACATGACTTCTAAGGTCCCTCCTAGATCATTTAGATCTATGATCTCTGAAGCAGCAGAGGATACTGGGACAAGGCCTGGGCTATAAGAATCAGGAGACAGAAATACAGGATTTGAGAGGTGGAAGGGATTGTAGCAGCCATTTAACCTATCCTATTTGTGAAAGGAATTCCTGCATTAACACACCAGATTTCGGTGTTTTTAACACATCAGCTCTGTCACTAATAATCTGTGTGTGGTCTGGGACAGGACATTTTCCCTCTCCAGGACTCAGTTTTGTCATCGGTAAAATGGGGAGAATGGAATAATTCCCCTCAAAATCTAAGGCCCCTTCAAGCTTTAATATCCCAAGGTCCAGAATGGGAAGAGGGGGTATATGTGGAATCTAATAAAGGGCTAGAAAATATTCTGATTGAATATTTTCTTCAGCCTATAGGAATGGAAAAGGCAACTAGGTAACATAATGGATAGAACACTGGATTCAGAACCAGAAAGACATATCTTTCTGAGTTCAAATCTGGCCTCAGGCACTCACTAGCTGTGTAATCCTGGGCAAGTCACTTAACCCTGTTTGCCTCAGTTTCCTCATCTGTAAAATGATCTGGAGAAGGAAATGCCAAACTACTTCTCCGTCAAGAAAATCCCAAATGAGGTCATATGGAGTCAGATATTAATGAAAAACAACTTAACAAAAAGAAAAACGGAAAGGCAGCTCTCCTTTCCTGAAAGATTTTGTCACACTAAGCAAATCTATAAAACTTCCAGAGTGAATTCCAAAGCTAGCTCTTTCTCCTCATCATAGGGATTGACAAAGCTGCCATTAGGGGGACTCTCATTGAAAGGGATGATAAGTCCCAGCATCTCCAAAGGCTTATTGGACATTTCCAATTGAATGTCCCACAGACATTTCTAATGCAATATGCCTGAAAGAGAAATCACTATCTTTTTCCTCAAATCAACCCCTAGATGAAGTGACTAGAATCCTGGATTTGGAATCAAGAAGATCTGTGTTCATATTCTGCCTCAGACGCTTATTAGTTGTACGACCCTGGGCAAGTCACTTAACCTCTAACATCCTCAGTATCTTCATCTATAAAATAGGGCTAATTATAATAGCATCTACATCACAGAGCTGTTAGGTGGCTCATTTGGATAGTATATGCAAAGTACTTTGCAAAACCTAAAAATGCTATTACCTTCTCTCCACATCCAAACTTCCCTCTTTTTTATCAAAGGCATCAAATTCTTCCAGTCACTCAGGTTCATACCCTCAGTATCATTCTCAACTCTTCTCTCTCCCTCATCCCCATATTCCATCAGTTGACCAAGTTTGTCAAATCCACCTACACAAAATTTCTCACATCTAATTCCCTCTAGCCAGTCACCCAGCTACCACCCTAGTCCGAGCCCCTATCACCTCTTAGTTGGACTATTGCCCTAGTGGGTGTCCTGGCCTCAGATCTGTCCTTTGTTCCCAAAGTACTATTCCTGAAACACAGCTCTGGCAATGTCACCTCTCACCTCTAGGCAAAATACAATACTCTTCTATTTGGCATCTAAACTTTGCATAATCTGAGACCAGCCTTATTACACATTCATTACTCCTTCACACACTTTATGGTCTAAGCAAATTGCCTACATGTGCAACATTCATTTCCCATCTCCTTACTTTTGCTCCAAACAGTCCCTCCCTCACCTCCACCTCTTAAGACTCTCTTTACTTCATTCAGGATTCAGCTCAAGTGTTACCTTTTACACAAGATCTTTTCTGATCCTCCACTTCTTAGACTTTCCTTCCCATTTCTTTGTGTATATTTTACATATATTTAGCTGTGGGCTGCTAACATCCTTGCCCTGTTGAGGGCAGGAACAGTTTCATGTTTCTGCATCCCCAGTCCCTAGCACAGGGCCAGGAACACAGTAGACACCTAATAAATATTGGTTGGTCAAGAAGATCACAGGAAGAGCGAAGATAAGGAGATAAATTCTGACAGAAATACCACAAATACCTGCTCACAACGACCCTTCAAGCCAGCTCTGATGATATAGAGAATGCCTCTTCCCAGTGATAACAATGAGTCACATTCATTAGTAACAAAGTTACACTTTACAAAGCATTTTCTTCACCATAGTCCTGGGAATTAGGAGCTTGTCAGTGGTGTTCCCATTTTACAAATGAGAAAACTGAGGCCCAGGGAAATTAAGGAATTCACTCCTGACCACATAGATAGTATGTAGTAGACTAAGAATTCAAACTCACATCACCAGATCTCAAGGTTGGTGCTCTTTCCACTATATCCTACATCACCAAGCTCATACAAATCTCATTTCAGATAATGATTTTTTACCAAGAGGATCGAAGTTCTGAGAATTTGCAAGCCCAGGAAGCCACTGTACAATTTGGGAACAAAGAGAGTTTGTGTACTTAGGGAGGTCCGTCCAGAAAGATCTAAGCCTCAGGTGCCCGATAATTAACCACAGTCTGTTTGGTTTCTACCCCACCTCCATCCTGTACCACACCCCTAGTGTGTTCCTGTACCTAAGGAGAAAGAATTTTAAATTGCTTCAATTTATAGAAATTGCAAGAAAACAAGTTTTGGTTCAGTAACAGACAATAAGTTCTAAGGAATTTATCTCTTATCCAAACCCCATACCTCCTCCAGCACCTAGTACATAATATACTTAAATATTTAATAAGTTTTCTTGCAACTTCCATCTCCAATCCATCTTTTACATGACTCCCAAAATAATCTTCCTAAAACATATGTTGGATTTTGTTTCTCTTCTGCTCAGGATATTTCGATGGCTTCCCATGGCATCTAGGCTAAATGCAAACCACTCAGCATTTAAAGTCCTTCACAATCAAACTCTGGACTCCTCTTCTAGGATTACTACACATTATCCCTCTTCATCAGTCCAGCTAGGCTACTCCACTTCTCCAGAATTGGCACTCCTTCTTCTGCTTTCAGAGCCTTGTATAGGCTGCTCCACCATTTTTGGCTTTATATTCGCTCCTCACTTTCACTTCTTGAAATCCCTAGATTCCTTCAAAGTTCAGCTCATGAAGCAACTCCTGCAGGGAACTTTTACATTGACTCTCCTTAGTCAGGGATTGCTCACTCTTCACCCTCAAATGATCATGTTGATATGTCATATTCCATCAGCAGAGTACTGTTACTGTGAGAGTAAGTACCTAGGATAGCGTCTCACATGACATTAGTCATTTGCTAGTTGAATGATATGGGAAATTGTTGGTCAATGAATAAGTAAAAGGAAAATACTCTTTTTAGGGTTGTTGACTATCCAGAATAAGGTAACAAGACTAGGGAAGGGTCTGGAAATTGTCATATGAAGAGCAGTTAAAGAACTGGAGTTTTCAGTTGGGAGAAGACTTAGAGTTTGGGAGGAAAATGGGAGAAGAGGGTGGACACATGAGGCCAGTCTTTAAAAACAAAGAACTATGTTGTGGATGAGCTTTGCTTCAGAAGACCAAACTAGGACAAATGGGTGGATGGTACAGGGCCAACAGTTTTTGGGTGAATATAAGGAGATTTCTATTGACAAAAAAAAGGCCCAACAACCAGCATTTATATAGCACCTACTGTGTACCAGGGCAGCTAGGTGTCATAGTGGATAGAGCACCAACTCTGGAGTCAGAAGAATTTGAGCTCAAATCCAGACTCAGACACTTACTAACTGTGTGACCCTGGACAAGTCATATAATCCTATTTATCTCAGTTTGTAAAATGAGGTAGAGAAAGAAATGGCAAAGCACTCCAGTATCTTTGCCAAGAAAACCCTAAATAAGGTCACAAAGAATTGGACGTGAGTGAAAGGATTCAGCAACAACATGTGGCAGACACTGCTAAGACTTGACAAATGTTATCTCATTTACTTCAAAGAAATCCTGAAAGGTAGGTGCTATTATTAAACCCATTTTACAGTTAAGGAAACTGAAGCAGAGAGCAATTAAGTGATGTGTCCATTATCACATGACTAGTAAGAATCTAAGGGCAGATTTGCACTCAGGTCTTCCTAACTCCAAGGCTATTTTTCTATCTTCTGTGCTACCTAGTTACCTGCCTTGTAAGATAGTATCACTTGAAGTGTTCTAGTAGAGGCTGGATGACTACCTGTGGGGGATATAATTCTGGCACTGAGTAGAAAATTGAACTAGTAGTTAATGGCCCTTTAAGTGCTGTGTTTCTATGATTCTAGCCACAGCAGGGAGATGTACAACATAAACAGACTCCATATTGGGGATTTTATTGGAGTCATGGTAGCACAGATGATAGAGTGCCAGACCTGGAGTCAGGAAGACTCTTCTTCCTAAGTTTAAATCTGGCCTCAGACACTAGCTCTGTGACCTTGGACAAATCACTTAACTCTATTTACCTTAGTTTCCCCATCTGTGAAATGAGTTGGAGAAGGAAATGGCAAATCACTCCAATATCTTTGTTAAGAAAATCATAAAATAAAGTCACAAAGAGTCAGACATGACTGAAAAATGACTAAACAATAGCACCATGAGAGCCGTGCTAGATATCCACAGACCAGGTTTTTGTGACCCTCTGAATTTTCCCCATGACATCCTATCTTTTGTAAAACACAGATATTTCCAATCACCTGAAAGTGTTAATGAGAATGCTCAAATCTTTACTGGTTTTCCCATCACTCAGAAGATAACCTGGCCTTCTTTGGTTGGAGTTGGCAGTTAACGACTTGTGCACCCAAGATAGCATACTGCCTGTCAGATCCCACTCCTTGCCAGGGAGATCCAGTTAGCGTTCCTCCATCCTTCCTAGAACTACCTTAGTAACACTGCCGTCCTCCCCTGTACTTTGCCCCTAAAGGATTAGCCTTGCTTCCAGACCCTCCTCCCAACACATTCCCTCAGCTCTCCCCACATACCAAAAGAACAAGAATTCGAACCATGTAATGCCACCTTGAAAAGGTAGCCAAGCACTGTCCCAGGGATGGGAGCAGATAGGGAATTCTTCCCAGACCAGGTTTCTGTTTGGATACTTTCCTCTCCTTTGCCTCAGAATTCTTTGAGCTGTTCACCCTCTTGCTCTGGTGGCTCATCTCAAAGATGTACACTTGGGCAAACAGCTCAAGACAGTCTGTGAAGGCAAGAGAAAGAGGCCAACAAACCGACACGAATGAGGAGGAGGCAAGCTGTCTCTGTGGTGTAATCCTAAGGGCCAGTCTGCCTGAAAATCTCTTCCTTGAGCCCCAGTGTTAGAAATTACAATCATTTATAAAAATAGTCCAGCTTATAGGAGCTTTACAGCTGACAATTAGCTCTCCACACAATGACTGGCAGCGCAAATATTAGACCCATTTTACAGACAGGAAACTGAGGTTAGAAGAAGCATGGCTTGCAAAAGGTCACACAGCTAGTGTCAGTTAGGTGTTGTAATCCATTTTAGGAAAGACATTGGAAAGTCTGGACATGTGCAAAGGAGAATGATTGTGATAAGGAGAGGGCTAGAAACCATGTCCTAAGACAGAAGTTCTCAGACTTTTTGGTCTTGAGACCCCTTTACACTCTTAAAAATTATTGAAGACTCTAAAGAGCTTTTATTCATGATTTACCTAACAATATTTATTGTATTTAAACGGATCAATTTTTAAAATGCGTATTCATTTGTTTAAAAATAATGAACCTATTGCATAGTTACAAAATAGAGTATTTTATGAAAAATAACTATATTTTCCAAAACAAAAAAGATTTAGCAAGAAAAGTGGCATTGTTTTACATCTTTTTACAAATCTCTTTAATGACTTACTTAATATCTTAAGACAACCAAATTCTGTTTGTTTCTGTATTCAATCTGTTGTGATATGTTGTTTTGGTTGAAGTATATGAAGAAAATCTGGTCTCCCACAGATATGTGGTTGGAAAAGTAAGGATTATTTTAATAGGGAAATAACATATTAGTATTATTATGAAAATAATTTTGATCTCCTGGACCCCCTGAAAGGATCTTAGAGATTCCCAGGAATCCCTGGACCACACTTTAAGAACTGTTTCTCTTAAGAATCACTTAGAGCATGGAAATCAATGTGGAATAAGAGGGCACTGGATCTCAAGTGAGGAACTAACTGGGTTTGAATATTACTATTGTTAATTTTTATTAATAAAACTATGTTTTATGACTGTGTATTTGATGAATGTTTATCATATAAAAAATAAATAGATAGATAGATAAATAAATAAAATTCACCGGGTGCAAGCCCTGATGAGGTGTATTTATGCCTCTGACACTTGCTGAAACATGATCCTGGGTAAATCGCTCTACCTTCTATGTCTTGGTTTCTTCATACAGTGGAAATAACATCAATAATACCTTCCTCCTCAAGCTGTTTATAAGGATCACAAGAGTCAATGTATGTAAAGCACTTTGTAAGCCTTAAAGTTCTTTCTCTGGATGTCAGTTATTATTATGTTAAGCCTGAAGTTAGAAAAGACTGGGGGAGGTAGGAATAGACATAGGATACCTGCTTTCAAGTTTATAAAGGGCTAACAAGTAAAGGGAAGCAGTTAGGTGGCACAGTGGATTGAACACTGAGCTTGGAATCAGGAAGTCTCATCTTCCTGAGTTCAAATCTAGCCTTAGACACTTACTTAGCTGTGTGACCCTGAGCAAGTCAATTCACTCTATTTATCTTAGTTTCCTCATCCATAAAATTAGAGGAGAAAATGGTAAATCATTCCAGTATCTTTGCCAAGGAAACCCTAAATAGAGTCACAAAGAATACACGACTAAAATGACTGAACAAAAAATGAAATGAAGGAAGATTTGTTTTGCTTAGTCCTACAGAGCAGAGCTAGGAATAATAAGTGGAAGGAAATTCCAATGAGGCAAACTTAGGCTACAAGTAAAGGGAGATCAAAAAAAGTTTTAACAATTAGAGATATATAAAAGTGGGGAGGGAGAGGTAGAAACGAACATTTATTAAGCACCTATTGAGTACTAGGCACTGTGCTATGTAAGTGCTTTACAAATAATAGTTCAAAAGTGGAATAAACCATCTCCAGAGAGAGTAAATTCCCCATCCCTGAAAGTGTAAAAGTAGAATCTGGATATGATCATTTGATGAGGATATTGTGGAGGGGGTTCCTATTGGAGGAAAGGCTGGGTTAAATAGCATCTATTTGTTGTTGTGCAGTCATGTCCAATTCTTCATGTCCCCTTTTGGGTTTTTCTTGGCAAAGATACTGGAGTGGTTTGCCATTTTCTTCTCCACTCATTTGATAGATGAGGAAACTGAGGCATTCAAAGACAAGTGACTTACCTGAGGTCAGACAGCTAGTGAGTGTCTGAGGTTGGATTTGAACTCAGGAAGATGTCTCCAGTGGATGGACTCTAGGCTCCATCCACTGTGCCACTTGGCTGCCCAAATGGCATCCGTAGTCCTTTCCAAATCTGAGATTCTCTGACCATGATTCCAGTGCTCTCTCTTCTCCACAACACTGCCTCTCATCAGAACAATTCAGATTTCTATAAGGCTCTAAGGTTGATCCATCACAAGCCTGTGAGCTAGCTAGGATGACCTCACTATGGCCACACTGGGGTTCAGTTTTGTGTCTCTGGATTGCATGTACAACCTTATTTCCGCGAGACTGTGACATGTATCTTCGTATACTATGGTTATGGTATGTTTATTTTCCTATCTGTATTCAGATTTTAGGAGAGAAGGGACTTTGTATCTTTCCTGATGCCTAAAAGGATTCCATCCACATTTGTTCAGTGATGTCCAGTTCTTTGTAACCCTGTGGGCCATACTGTCCATGAGGTTTTCTTTAGAGTGGTTTGCCATTTCCTTCTCCAGTGGATTAGGGTAAACAGAGGTTAAATGACTTGCCCAGGGTCACACACACAGCTAGAAAGTGTCTGAGGTCAGATTTGACTCCAGGCTCAGTGCTCTATCCACTGAGTCACCTAGCTGCCCCATCAGTGATTTTATATGTTTGTTAAATTGGGTCTCAGAAGTGTCTCTACCTTCCCCCTCCACTGCCAGGATCTCCTCATTAGGATACAGATCTCTAGAATTAGGCAGGGTCAAGGCTCATCCTTCCACTCAAAGAAAAAGAGGGACTTCCTTTCAGAGGTGGAGGACTACAGCTACGGAATGTTGCATACACTATCAAATAATCAATGTCTTGGTTAGTTTTACTAAGATACCTTTTTTCTTTCTTCCTTGCTTAATCTTTGTTAAAAGGGGTTGCCTCACCAGGTAGGGGAGGGAGAAGGATATCACTGGAAATGAATGTGACACTAAAAAATTTAAAAATCTTTTAAAACAAACAAACAAAGGGAGCAAGCAACTTGATATGCCTTTTGGTGGTGGCTGGTTATGACTGTAAGAAAGCAGATCCAGGCAGAATCTATGAAATATGGTAAGAGACAGTGTGGTCTAGAAGGGGTTCAGGATTCAGGGTCAAAGCACCTGACTCTGCTACTCATTGCCTATTGTCACCTAAGCCAAGTGACTTCACTTCCTGGGCCTCAGAGTAAAATGAATGGATTAGACTTAATACCTCTAAGGTCCCTTCCAGCTATCAATCTATGATGCTCTGAGCCTGTAAAATGGAGTTAGCTGTTGAACAGGAAATCATGGATCAGTGGACAGAACAAGGAATCTGAAGTCAGAGGACCTGGCTTTAGATTCTGGTTCTGATATTGACTTTGAACAAGTCATTTCTCCTCTCTAGGCATTAGTTTCTTCATCTCTCAGATTGGACTGGATGGTCTCATAGGTCCCTTCCAACTTTAAATCTCATACCCACATTATCTATGACCACAGTCATCTTTTTTAGAATGTTTGGTTCCTGCTATGACCAGTTTCCCACTCTGGTAAAGTCCTCCCTACCTCGAAACCCCAGCACTGAGGGCAAGATGCACCCTACCTCCAATCACTATCTTTCCTGTCTTCTCTCCTCTTCTCATCTCTCCCCTACCTCTCCTCCCATTCCCACCCATCATTCTGGTGTCACAGATGATGCTCTAGGGAAGAAAATACACCCACATATCTCTTTCTCTCTCTCTCTCTCTCTCATACACACACACACACACACACACACACACACACACACACACACACGGTTTCTGCTCTACAAGTACCATGGAAGCCCTGCTCCTCCAAGAGTACCATCTATCAGCATATAGACCAAGCTGAAGAGATGCCTTTGGGTATTGCCCAGCATTTCTCCCCTCTCCACACCCTTTCTTTCCTATCGCACATAAAACCATCAACAAAGAGACCCAGACACTTTAATGAAGAAGGAAGATGTATTTCTAATTCCAAGCCCACCCCTAGCATCTTGCTACTCTTTCTTCTGCTTTCCTATTCATGCCACCAAACACCTTCTTACAAGCAGAAATAAGAAGGTCCCATGTCCCACCTCCCATCTCCCCCTCTGTCTCTCCTCTGTTCTTTTATTAGCTGTAGTTGATTTTCAGTCAGCCGAATCCAACTCTTGTGACCTCATTTGGGTTTTCTTGGCAAAGATACTGGAGCGGTTTGCCATTTCCCTTCCCAGCTCATTTTACAGACAAGAAAACTGAGGCAAACAGGGTAAAGTGACTTGCCCAGGGTCACACAGCTAATAAGAATCTGAGGCCACATGTGAACTCAGGAAGATGATTCTAAACCCAATGCCTTGTCCACTGCACCACGTAGTTCCTCCTTTATTAGTGTTGCCCCCTAACTAATTCTCCTCTGGCCACATCCCCAAGGATCTTGGGACTGGGAGAAATTTCTCTCCCCAAGGCACTTCTAGCTCAAAAAGACAGACCATAGGAAACCCAGCTTCAGAGTAATTGACTTGCCCAAAGTCACTCAAGTAGTAAGTGACAGGAAGACTGGAATCCAAGTCCTCTAACTCAAGAACCAGTGGTTTTTCCACTGCCTCTCAGACATCTCTTAGAGCTCCTAGGGTAAAGGCATTTCTGGAGACAGGAGAGAAGCTGTATTGTTTGATGGAAAGAACACTGGATTGGGATTTTGAATACCAGTGACATGACTTTGAATCATGGCTTTGTTATATACTATCCGTATAATCTTGGACAAATCATCTCACCTCCCTGGGCTGAAGATTCATTTGTAAAATGGCAGCAGTAGAACTGGGAGAAGGTTAGAGGAAGAGGGGGAGTTAGAGGGTTTGAATGGATTACCTACAATCCTATGACCCAATTTTACTGACAACAGCATGAATTGAGTGAGTTCACAGGAGTGAATAAATATAATGAGGAGGGGGCCCCTGTCATCAAGAGACCCATAATCTATTTGGAGGAAATTAAACATATACAGAAAGAATATCTGAAAGGAATTAAAAGGATATCTGAAGGGGATTAACAAGCAATATTAATTATCAAATGCATAAAGTAGTCTTTTGTTCAGTCATTTTAGTTGTTCAATTCTTGGTGAGCCCATGTGGGGTTTTCTTGACAAAAAAAATTAGTGATTTGCCATTTCTTTTTCCAATTTAGTTTACAGATGAGGAAACTGAGGCAAACAGGTTAAGTGATTTGCCCAGGGTCACACAGTTAGTAAATATCTGAGGTCAAAGTTGAACTCAGATCCTCCTGGATTCCAGGTCTAGTGCTCTATCTTTTGCACCACCCAGGTGGTGCCCAAAGTGATGAGCTATAAGCAAGCCACTTGCCATCTGTAGGTCTCAGTTTCTTCTGTAAAATGATGGGGATTGGGTTAAATCAGAGGTTCTTAACCTGGGGTCTGTAAAATTTTTTAAATATATTTTGATAACTGTATTTCAATATAATTTGTTTCTGGGTAATCTTAATGCCTTTAAAAACATTATTCTGGGAATCATAGACTTCCCTAGCTGGCCAAAGTGGCCCATGATCCAAAAAAAAAAAAAAGGTTAAGCACTCTGGGCACTATGATTTCTCAAGTCCCTCCTATGTCTCCAGCTCTAGCCATCAAGAATGCCAAGATTCTAAAGTCCAAGGGGGCCTTTAGAATAAAGATTGGGTCAAAATTGGGTGCTATTTATAAAGAAAGGCTTCATCAAAGGGACTATTGGGCTTGATTTTTAAAAAAGGGAGGAGGCAAGAATGAGCAGAGAGGAACCCAGAGTACATTTTAGGTAGAGGGTATAGAGATAGCACATACTCTACCAAAAGGTATTATCACATCCATTTTCAAAGGCTAGATACTCAAATTCATATCGAATGAATGAATGGCTGAGGGTACAATGATAAAGAAGAATAATGAAGTATGGAGATTTTGAGAAGGGCCTTGAATCTAGCTGAGCAGGTGAGATTTCACATAACAAGCATTAGAGAATCATGGAGTAGAGGGTATGACATAAAGCAAATGGTGTCTAAGGCCCATTCTAGCAGCAGTGTATAAAATGGATTAGAAGAGAAAAGGAGTATGTGTAGGTTGTTTTACAGGATCCAGGAGGTGATGAAGGCCTAGCTAAGGTTGATGGCACCCACAATCCTCACACCAGGCTGACTTCTCACCATAACCCTTCGTAGGCTATAGGACTCCTAAGCGTTGAGAGAAGTCCTAATTTTTGACCAATTTCCCCATTCACAGATTAGCCCCTCTCTTTGAACAATATTCTTCCAACTACATGATACCTATACTTCTGGAAGGTTGACTGGGGAGAGGGTTCTGAGGGAATTCTGGGGATGAGGGTGTTAGATTAAAACGTGACTGATATGAAGGGGTGACCAAAGCTATAGGGATAACTCTAATGGATATATGGCAGAATGCAGGAAACACACACACACGCACACACACACAAACACACACACACATACCAAGACTTATAATTCCCACCATATTTCCCAAATGCTAGTAGAGTAGCTGGGTTGGAAGCCATTGCTCTGCCAGGTACTCTAAACTGTCTTAAGATGAGCCCACTTCTCTGATAGATTCCAGAACCTTGTAGAAACAAGAACAAGGATGACCTTGATCTTAAGTGATGCTTCCATAATGTCGTGGTGTGAGTTAGGAAGAAAGACAAAAAAAAATGCTTCTCTTATCCTCTGCCTTCCACCAGAAATTCCATCCCTTTAGCTAAAGGCTGGGATCCCAGTTAATGGTCACTCTTCTTTAATGCTCTCATCAGCATTTGCACCTCACTGGGAACGAGTTTATCAGCCTTCTTTTTCAGAGAACAACTGTTGATGTAGGAAGGGATGCTGAAATAAAAAATAAATAAGGAAACACGGGAGGCTAGAGAGCCACTAAGGGGTATAGAATGGAGAAGCTCAGGATGCTAGGAAGAAACCATCAACTTAACACTGGGGTGGGGGAGGGGCAGTTCAAAGACAAACCTGGATTAGACCCTAGATTTATAAAGAGAAGACCAAGCTGAGCATCAAGAGTTCCATCTCCTCAGACTTCACCGTAAATTTCCCTTCCTTGAGTGCTTGCCCTCCCTCCTTCCCATTTTTTCTAGCTTCCTATACAGCCATACCACAGAGCACAAACTTTCCTGATCTGATCTAGGCTACCCTCATTCCTAAGGCATTATTTTGTATTTGGGTTCCCCTCACCCCACAACACATCCCACCTAGCAGGTCTCACAACTAAGGGCTGGGAAGGAGATACGGAAAAACTGGGTGGGGTGGGATTAGGACTGGGCAAAACAGAGGTTTTGCACATCCGAGAGGAGAAACATACGAGTTCCTGGGAGACCCAGCTTTAGGGAGTAGGTGTGGTGGGGATACTCACACAGACATGGAGGGACAGAGGGAAGATCCTGATTAGGACGGAGGCATAGAACCCAAGGGAGCTGAAGAAGTCTGTCAGTCCCCTGGGCGGAGAAGCCCCATTATTGGTCATTTGGGGGAGCCCTGGCCACTCACCTGCAGGACACGGTGATCTCCACCTTGGTGGCTGGTATGCTGCCTGCCAGGGAGTCGAACTCACTCACTGACGCCATATCCTCCGGCTGCTCCATTGCCCAGCTAAGCCCCCAGCACGATTGCCCACCCACCCCCCACTCCTACTGCCCCCTTCCTCCGGGGGAAGGCAAAATGAAGCCTTTTGGGGCTTCTTTTGGGGATTCCAGTAGGACGGAACCAGCACGCGAGGGGTAGCTGAGTTCACCCCCAACTCAGGGACGATGGGCAGGCGAGAGAAAAGGAGGGAGAGAAGGGGCGTGGGAAGGGTGAGAGAAAGCGGGGAAGTGGGGGAATGAAGAAAAGGGAGAACAGAGGATATGGAGAGGGAAAGGAGGAGAGAGCAGCAGCAGAGAGAGAGAGAAAAAAGAGATGTGGGGAAATGGGTGGGGAGAAGGAGATGGGGAGAGGGAGGTAGGGATGGGGAGTGGAAAGAGAAAGATGGGGAGTAGGAGACAGAGATAAGAGTGTAAGATGAAAAAGGGGAACGGGGGCCGGGGGGAGAAGAAGCAAGAAAGGGAGGCAGAAGAGGTGAAAGGGAGATGGGAAGAGGGGTGCAAAGGAGATGAGGAGAGGGCTGCTGGAGAGAGATGGGGAGAAGGGTGTTGGAGGAGATGGAAAAGGGGTGTTGGAGAGGAAGACAGGAAGCGGGGGGTTAAAAGGGAGACTAGGAGAACGGAGAGGGCGGGACGGAGGAGGAAGAAAGGGGGAACCAAGCTGGATAAGTGGGGAACGCAGGGATCTAGGTGGCTGCGTGGTCGGGCTCCAAGGCTCGCCTCCCTCTAGTCTCCAAGCGGGCGAGCTGGGCTGGGAAACTGGCTGAGAGCGCCGCCTCCTCTGCTCCAAGGCAGCCGGGCTGCGGGAAAATCAAATTTCCCCAGCTCCAGCCACCTTCCCTTCCCAGACCGAACAAGCGGGGTGTACGCGGATGGACTGGGGGACTCCGGAGAGGAGGGGCGGAGACGGTTCCTAGAAGTGGCAGGATAAGGGCGGGGTCCTAGTGGGGCGGGGGATAGCAGTGGGGCTCGCGTCGGGGGTGGGTCCCAGGCTGTGGGGCGGGCTGAGGCGGGAGTGGGGGTGAGGGGGGTTTGGAGGGGGAGTGGGGAAGCAGGTTTGCTTATACTGGGAGAAGGTAGGCTGAGGTCTCGGCTTCTGGGTTATCAAGAGGCCGGGAAGGGGTTTGGCAGGGCCGAGGTTTGATGAGAAGCCGGACTAGGTGAAAGGGGGCGGATGGGCAGGAGAGGTGGACTGAAGGCTAGGGAGGATGCGTGGGGAAAAGAGGGACAGAGAGAGGTAGGAGGTGGCGGGAGAAGGAGGCTGAGGTCTGGGGAGGTGTTTGTCACTAGGTTGGAAGAGAGGAGCAGGCTGAGGTCTCTGTGTGTTTTAAACAGGGCTCGAGGTTTATATGTCAGGGGAGTGGGGAGTAAGGCTCGGGGTGTGTGCTGTGGAAGTATTCCTTAGTCTTGTAGCAAGCGGCATCGCGAGCCAAACGGAGTGTGTGTGTGTGTGTGTGTGTGTGTGTGTGTGTGTGTGTGTGTGTGTGTGGTGTGTGTGGTGTGTGTGTGTGTGTATGTGTGTGTGTGTGATGGGTGTGTTGGTCAGGTAAATTGGGGATTCCCAATGACGGAGAGATCAACTGGAGGATTCACAAGACTATCTGTGAAGGGGGAGGGATCTAAGGTAAGTGAGGGGGGGGCGTGTGTGTATGTGTGAGTTTTTCTGTGTGTTGGAAGACTGGGAGGGCAGGGCATCCCAACATTCTGGAGGCAGCCAGCTAGCTACTTTTGCCTTTCTAATCTCTGGCATCAGTCTTACGGTGATATATTAGAAAGATCATCGATCTGGGAGCAGAAGCCCTGGCTTCGAGTCATAGAATATCAAAGGTATAAGGCAGTCCAGAAGCCACATATCAGACTCATGTGAGCAAGAATCCTCATGCCTGCCATTCACAAGTTGGATGATACAGAGACTCATGCTATGGTCTCCTAATTAATTGTTCTCCCTAGTACCCTCCCTTTCCCTTTCCAGCCCATCCTCTCTAACACAGCTGCCAATTTTTCTTCAACACAGATTGGACCATGTCACTCATCACCTCAATAAATTCCTGAAGCTCCCTTTTGCCCTAAGATAATACTAGTTAGGATAGATAGATACACAGATAGATAATATTTATATTTATGGCAGCTAGATGTCACAGTGAATAGACCACTGGGACTGAAATCAGGAAGATTCATCTTCCTGAGTTCAAATCTGGCCTCAAATACTAGTTGTGTGACCCTGGGCAAGTCACTTCACCCTGTTTACCTCAGTTTCCTCATCTGCAAAATGAGGATAAGAATAACACCTTCCTCCCAGGGTTGTTCTGAGATAACCAAATGAGAAAATAATTGAAAGTATTCAGCACAGGATAGCACATAGTAGGCACTATATAAAAGTCAGCTATTATTATTAGCTATTAGTTATTATATAGCACTTTAAGATTTTCAAAGCATTTTGCAAATATCTGATTTATCCTCACAACAACCATGTAGGGGCTATTATAATCCTTGTTTTACAGATAAGGAAACTGAGGTAGTGTATCAGTGATCATCCCGACATACATGGGGGGCAGACTGCCATCACAGGTTCTTAGATCTGCATTTATAAAAGGAAAGGCAACTTTTGAGGGATCAACAAACCCTTTAATTACATTCAATATAAAGAGGAAATATAAGCAGAGAAATAAAGACCAACAGAGAGGACTCTTACTGCGTACATCAAAGCAATGTTGCTATACACTTTACATACATCCCTGGATCGAGAGAGCCTTTTCATCTAAGCAGCCAGGAGTCTTAACATACAGCCACTCAGAGTCTCGACCAAGTAATCACAAGATCCTTCTCATAAGCGAACCCCCAAAGCAAAATACCAACCTACCAGCATATACATATGTATATATATATATATATATATATATATATATATGTACACACACACACACACACACACATATACGTGTATATACATATATATATACACAAAACCTACATGACTCAGCACAGCTGTGAACTATCAGGGTTCAAAGAAAATTGAACCTTAAGATGCTCACAGTTTAGCCTGAGCCTGGGAAAACAACTCCAAACAAACAAATTCCACTTTGCTTGCTGCTACAGGTGGATATGGGTTAGGTGACTTGTCCAGGATCACACAGTAAGTGTCTGGTATAGGATTTGAACTCCAATATTCCTGATGAGTTCTAGCTACTATGTTATCTATCATAGTAGGGGCATAGGGGGACAGCTAGGTGGCATCCAGGTGGCCCAGTAGATAGAGCACTGGTCCTGTAGTCAAGAAGACCTGAGTCTGAATATGACCTCAGAAGCCTATTTAACTGTGTGACTCTTGGCAAGTCAATTTAACCCTGTTTGCCTTAGTTTTCTCATCTGTAAAACAATCTGGAGAAGGAAATGGCAAACCACTCTAGTGTTTTTGCCAAGAAAACACCAAAAGAGGTCACAAAAAGTTGGACATGACTGAAAGTAACTAAAGAAAAATTTTTCCATCCTCATTATACATTACTCCCCTTCTTCACTCTATGGTTCAACCAACCTGACATTCTTTCTGCCTCTGTCACAGAGCACTCTTTATCTCCTACACACCCCAGTGCAGTTCTTTGGCATCATTGCCTCATCTCTTCCTTTAAAAACTACTCAAACACCATCTTCAGCCAGAAGAGATTTTTCCCAATGCTTTCTCCCACCCCACTCTCACCTTACTTGTACCCTCCCTCCATAACTGCCTTGTTTTAACTATCTTGTATCCATTTTACATTTATTCTGTACACATCCTTAGATGTATACAAGTTGTTTCATCTATTAAAATGTAAACTTCTTGAGAGTAGGGATTATCTCACTCTTTACTTTATAGGCATAGGACCTTACACAGTGCCTGGAACATGTTGGTCAGTCACATCTGACTCTCCGTGACCCCATGGACCATATGGTCATCTTCAGTCATCCTGATTGATATCTTGCTACTGGATCCAGATGGCACCAGAGGAGAAAGTGAGGTGATGACATTGCACAGTCTTCCTTCACTTAAATCCAATTTATTTGCATGCCATGGCATCATCTTCCTGATGTCATGATCCTCTTTGAGAACAAAAGTCAAACAGCAACAATCATGGACCATAGCACAGCAGACCCCTGTCCATGGGATTTTTCTTGGCAAAGACACTGGAGAAGTTTGCCATTTCCTTCCTTGGATCACCTTTTGTCAGAACTCTCCATTATGACCTGTCTTGAGTAGTCCTGCACAGCACAGCTCATAGTTTGACTGAGCCCCTCCATCACAACAAGGCAGTGATCCAAGAGGGGCATAGAACATCATAGGCGTCTAATAAATGCTTGATGATTAATTGACTCTGACAAGTCACTTAGGTTCCTTGAGAGGCAACATGGCCTAGAGTTAGGGTTCCCAACCTATGCCCCTTGGCTTGCCATAAAGTTTCCCCCTACTCATTCAACAGGAAAAGAAGCAGTTCAAGAATTTACCATACATAATGGCACACCAGAAATAAAATTAAGAGATTGATTTTTCATAAGGAAAGCTTTATTTGGTACAAAGCATTGTTTCCACTAATAGGACTACTACTTTTGTGATATTTCAATAGGATAATTTAGTCATTCACAAAATATTCCCCATTCTCCCTTGACAAGAACCCCTGAGGGCCTCTCATTCCGGTTTGAAGACCCCTGTCTTAAAAGACGAAGAGTTCCCTTGTGTCAGGAAGACCTAGATTCAAGTCCTTTACTTGAGACGTACTCCTAGATCACAGAATACTCAGTTAACCTCTCAATGATCTAAGCATCTTCCTAAGTAAATGAATTACAAGTGAGTTGCTGAGCAATGGTCATAACCTCTGGGCAAACAGACTCCCACCCCACCCTGCTTTCCCAGCTCTAGCATTATCTATCCCACCTTTTCCACCTATGTCTCATCTATAAGAATGGTCTAAGGATCTGGGAGCTGAGTCACACCTCTACACAAATGGACAAACCTCCCCCACAGTAGCCTCCTTTCCCTAAGCTAGCCTTCTCTTCCACCTTCCTTCTCTATCTCCATCTCTGGTCTCTAGGTCTCATCTAGGAGAAGGGAATAAACTTTTATATAGAGCCTACTATGTGCCAGGAACTGTGCTAAGTGATTTACAAATGTTATATCATTTGAACTTTGGGTGGTAGATAATCAAAGTGACTTGCCTAGTTTCTGAAGCTGAATTTGAACTCAGGTTTTCCTGACTCCTTTGTGTTACCTAGCTCAGTGGATAAAAACATCAAATAGATGCCACCTAGACAACTAGGTAGCACAGAAGATAGAGTGCCAGTCCTGGAGTCAGAAAGATATATCTTCCTGAGTTCAAATCTGGGCTCAGATACCTAACTAGCTGTGTGACCCTGGGCAAGTCATTTTACCTTGTTTGCCTCAGTTTCCTCATCTAAAAAATGCACTGGAGAAGAAACAGCAAACTATTCAAGTATCTTTGCCAAGAAAATCCCAAGTGGAGTCATGAAGAGTGAGACAACAACAAAGACAGCTAGGTGACACAGAACAGAAGTGCCTATCTCATGCTTCCATTGTATTAGAGTGAAGGCATATCTAAGAAACCCAAGAAAGTAAGAAGCAGGTCACAAGGGTCCCCTCCCCCCAAGTATATGACATTTATCTTTTCCTCTGCTTCAAATACCGCCCTAGTCACTTCCACCAGTTCCCCTACCTCACCTTCCAGTCACTCCCACCAGTTCCCCCATCTCACCTTCCAGTCACTCCCACCACTTCCACAACATCACCTTCCAGTCACTCCCATCAGTTCCCCTACCTCACCTTCCAACTCCAATGCCCCTTCAGGAAGCTTCTTCAAGAATCTTTTGGCCTATCTCCAGAAAAACCCTACTTCCCTTCCAATTGACTTGAAAGTTCCTACCCCATCTAATTACTGTGGTAATATCTGATCTCTCTACTTACTCTTACTGTGGGAGGCAATCTGCAGCTCTTCAGGAGGCTCTTTGCAAACCCTCCATCCTGCTCCACATCTCCCTCCTTATACCATTCTTTACAAGGAGCCCATCCTTTCCCAGAAGGCTCATGGAGAGGAGTCAGGCAGAGGCAGTTAAGCCTGGGTCCAGAAGAGAAAACCAAAGGGTTTTGCCCCTTACAGGCTCTTCTGCTGGAGCTTCAGAACTCACCTCCATTATTCCATCTGAATTCCCAGAACAACCTCAGACAGACACATCCGTAGCAAGAGGTAAATACAAAAGTGTATTCCAAACCCAAAGAGAATTTTTTTTTGTCATTTGAGATTATCCATGACTGCTTCTCTCCATTAGTGCAGAAAACTGAGAGTTGAACATGCAATGGTTTGAATTTATTCCTCTATAACAATTCTGTTCAGTTTAACAAAGTTTACAGGACTGGGGAGGGAGGGCAGGATACAAAGACGGGTAAGACAGCAGTGTGTTGAAGTTGAAGAGCTTACTATACAGTAATCAGAATAACAGCTAAACTATGTGGTGCTAAAGGTTTGCAAAGCACTTTAAAAATGTTATCACATTTGATCCACACAACAACCTTGGGAGGTAGATGGTATTCTTATCCCCATTTTACAGATGAGGAAACTGAGGCAAACAGAGGTTAAATGACTTGGCCAGGGTCACGTAGCCAACAAGTGTCTGATTGAATTTGAACTCGTCTTGCTGACTCCAAGTCTACCATTCTATCCAATTATAATACCTAGCTGCCTCTGTAAAAGTGATCATTTTGTGGTTGTTCAGTCCTTTCAGCTGAGTGTGACTTTTTGTGACCCTCTTTGAGGTTTTCTTAGCAATGATTTGCCATTTCCTTCTAAAACTCATTTGACAGAGGAATAAACTGAGGCAAATGAGGTGAAGCGGCTTGCCCAGGGTCACACGGCTAGTAAGTGTCTGAAGCTGGTTTTGAACTCAGGAATATCTGTCTTCCTAACTCCAGGCCCAGTACTCTATGCACTGGGCCATGTAACTGCCCTAGAAGTGATAATATACGTACAGAAATCATCAAAATACAAACAGGAGAAACACAAATAAAAGACAGAGGTGAGCTGAAGAAGTAAAGATCACAGTAAGTTTTATGGAGAAAGTAACATTGGTCTTGGACATTGGAGGATAACTGGGATTTTACCAATCAGAACCTGGGTGGGTGGGTGGCTGGGGAGGTGTTCTAAGAATAAGGACCAGCATGAGCAAATCCACAGAGGTGGGCAAGGGGAGGTTGTCAGGGGAACCAAAAGTAATCTGGCTTGGAAGATTCACAAAGTATGCGAAGGGAGAGTTGTGTGAAGAAACCCTGGAAAAATAAGCTGGAACTCGACTTCAGAAGGTCTTCAATACCAAATTAAAGAGTCTGTCCATTATTTGGGAGGTAGTAGGGAGTCATTGAAGGGTATTGAGCAGGGGAATGACACAGATCAACTGTTTGTTTATTTCATGTCTCTTTAATCAGCCTAAATGTTCCAGTGGGATGGGAAACATATGGTAAAGCATTGGACCAGGTCTCTAAAGCCACCTTTAGTTATTTCATATGTTAGGTCAAATTCCACTACACATACATAACTGTGTAATTAGAGTCCTTAGAATGCATCTCGTTCTATGGTTCTATGACTCTCCTTGGCTAAAAGGACAAGACTCTGCCCAGGAACATGGGGAGTCTTCCATACATTCATCCAAAAGTTTTCACAGAATCTAAATGATGCTAGGTCATAGGATTATATAGTTAAAGTTTTAAGGTAATCTACAGATGAGGAAACTGAGGTCAAGAGAGGTGACTTGCTCAGCAATCATACAGGTAGCAAGGGGAAGAGTCAGGATTTGAATGTGGGTCCTCCGAATCTAAGTCTCAGGGTTACTTTTCACTATTCTATGTTCTCCATATGCCTAACATTGTGCTAGACATGAGGCGATAATTATACAAGAAGCATATGACTTAATGCCTGTCTTCAAAGAGTAGTCTCATAGTCTAATCAGAAAGCCAGGATCTACATATATGAAATAATTAGAAAACGGGGCAGAGAGCAGATGTTGTATATTCTCATACTGGTCTTTCAGGAAATCTGGTATCATTGTATAGTCAAGGGGACTGGCTATAGAAAATTATTTTGGGGAAGTCTAACCTCCAGTCTCGTGCCCCATCAAACTGTGCTGACAACATTCCACTGATATGACATTTCGCACCCTATCTTGCTGCTTCATGTATGTTATCTGTGAAACGATGGATCAAGCTTCCCAGGCAAAGGTGGGACATAGACTCTGCCTGGGTTTAGGAAGACAATGAGTGCTGGAGCTCGGTTATTTTTGTCCTGATTGAGTGCGTCAATGGTTTCATGAAGTGCCATTAGATTTTCTTCCACTAAAAGGTCGTTTCTTCATGGAAGATAGCATGGTGGTCCCCAAAATAGCCAGAGTTATCAGCAGCTTTCAGAGGTGAGCCACTGAAGCTGGACAGTTGGTGCTTGCCAGGCAGGCTATCTATTGGGTAGCTTTCCCTCTCCCTGATGGTGACAGTGAGACCCCACTGAAGTGCGGCTCTGGCTAGGCCCCAGCTAGTAGTCACTGTGTGTACGTCCTGATTAAAAGCCATGAGCATGCCATCACTGGTGCACCAAAAGATCCTGAATAATTGGCATCGGCACTTCTCTTGTGTTATCAAAGACTTCAAGCATGCTCTCGCCTGACCTCATCCTCAGTACTAATGACTGAATCGCAATTTTAGAAGGCGACCTCCAGCCCTGCTGACAAGAAGAGAATAAAAAATAAGGAGCACAAAATGCCGAGTTCTTGGGTGTCGTGAGTCACGGGTCTGATATCCTTCATCTGGAGACATTCATTAAATGTCTGTGATAAGCATTCAATTAAGACTAAACTGGGGGAGGCCAGGAATGGCAGGTGGGGCAGGAGATTGTGCACTTGGGGATGCAAGGGGCAGAGGAGGAGCCCTACGGCTGGCTCTGCAACTAATGGTGTGAATTCAACTGATGTTAATCAATTAACTTACTAAGCACCAACTATGTATGTCTCAGCTGAGAGTCAGTGTGGGATAAGGGGTAGAGAGGTTGGCCTGGAAGTTAAGAAGACATGGCCTCTAAGCAAGTCACTTCATCTCTCATACACATAAGACAATGTTCTAAGACTACGAAGAGTGGAGCAGGTGCCAACATGCAAAAGTACAGGGAGTTTCCTCATTGGGAATTTCTATACACCAATGAAATCACTGATCTATCAAAAGTGTGAGGCACTGGGCTTGAGAGTGGAGAAGGTGAAGAAAACTCATGAACAGATGAACTAGCTCTTGTTCTCAAGAAACTCATGTTTAATGAATAGTAAGCTCTATGTCCTATATTGGTATTTCAGTGGTAGGTCTGGGAGCAGGTCTATTCCTTCAATCCATACATTTAATAAGCACCTACTATATGCTTATTAAATTATTACACTGTGCTAAGTACTTGGGGATGAAAAACAGGAGTTGACCCAAAGGGACAGTAAGCAGAGAAAAAAAGCAAGCACTAATTTACTCAATGGAAAAGACAGACGATCATGCTAGAGCCCAGTAAGATCTAGTGGCTGGAGAGGATCATTGAGGCATAGAACATATTGGGCATTAGGGATACAATGATGGAAATTATACAAAGACAGGATGTAATTCATTCTCCCTTATTTTGTTGATGAGGAAATTGAGGGCCAGAGGAAGAAAAGTGATTTGCCCAAGGTCATCCATCATGTTAAAGACTCAGTCAGGATGAGGTTTTACTCTTGAGAGAAGCACTGTGGTACAGTGGATAGGAAGTTGCATTTGAAGTCAGAAAGACCTGGGTTCAAATCTGATGCTTCTTGGTTATATGACCCTGAGCACGAAACTTCATTATTACTAAGTCTCTGTTTTCTTGCCTATAAAATGAGAGTTGGACCACGTGACCTCTAAGGTTCCTTTCAGCTCTGAATCTGTGACCCAATATCTTGATTCCAATTCCAGGCATCTCTAGATAAGGTGTGTATCCTCTCAGCCAGTACCAGTAGAATGGTCAGTAAAAGTAGTGTCGGTCTTCTATGCCTTCTATCTACAACATATCTTGTATTCCACCCTTCCTCTCTTCCCTACTCTCACTGCCACCACTCTAGGTCAGGAGTGTATATAGTGCTCAGGGAAGACTAACACCTCTGGTGTGAGGGCTGCTCATCCATCTTTGGTGTCCACCTCTCATCCAACTCTCACCTGTGGCTCCAAAAATCTGTAACATGCACAGTGGCCACACCCTGGTAAAATGGCAGATTGAGAGTAACTGACAGGCCTCAAAGCTGTCAAGGAGGTGTCTACCCCAAGCATGTGAAGACTCCCCGCAATAGAATGGTCAGATGAGAAGTTTGTTCCAGTGACCATGAAGGCTGATGGAGCAGATGCTGTGGAGAACTTAGAGCTTGGTCATACATCAAAGACACCAAGGTCATCCACTGTAGCCCAAGCCATCACCAGTCATCTTGACTTTTGTACTATCCCTGGATTTTGATGACCCTGGAAGAGAGAAACTGATGACTTTGTGCAACTCTGCCTCACTTCAACTCACATGCAAGTTTAAGACATCATCCATCACATCATGATGTCATGGGTCTTCTTTGAAAATGAAGGACAAACACAGCAATAGCAATTCAGGCTCCCATTACCGATCTAACTGTATGACCTTCTATCTAATCAGCCCATCTCAAATCCATGCTACACCTGCTTTTGGTTGTGACCATCTCACTCCTCTGCCCCTAAAACCTTCAGAAACTATCCTTTGTCCAATGAGTAGAATACAAACCCTTTAGCTAGATATTTGTGACCTTCCAAAATCTAGCCCCAACTTTTTTTTCCAGTTTTATTTCATTCTCCTCCCCTTCATCCCCACTCAATGTTTTAGTCAGAATGGAACCATAACCACTTCCCAAAATCTGTAGTAGGCTATTTAGTTGTTGTGGTCGGTTTTATTGTATTGGCACTTTTCTTCCCTTTACTCAGTTTTTATTTTGGTTGATTTTATATATTTTATTTCTTTAGTGTTTCTGTTTGTTTTCTGGAAACTTTGTTCAGTTGTCTCACTCTGTCATCTGGAGTGAAAGATGTTAGCACACCTGCTTACCTTCTTCCTTCCCTGTGTATCTATACCTGGCATGTTTCCCATCCCTAGAATAGACCTTTCCCCATTTCTGACTGCTGAAATCATTCCCTTCCTTCAAGAACCAGCTCAGGTGCCACTCCAATGGGGATACTCTGGAAAGTATGCTGAATTTTTAATTCTAGAGAACCTGGGTTCTTTCACTTATTCTCTATGTGCCTTTAGGCAGGTAATTTAAGCCCCATTTTCTCCTCTATAAAATGAAGATGTAGGACTAAATGGTCTCTCAGTTTCCTTCTATGTCTTTACAGGTTTGTGTTCCTAGGATTCTCCTCCATGAAGTCTTCTTTGATTACTCCAGCTAAAAGTAATTCCTTCTTCCTTGAACCTCTCATCCCTCCGTTCGACCTCTTCCATGCTATAGACATGGGAAAAAAGGTGGCGACCTCTTCTGCTACTGTCTTCAGGCTTTGATTATATCCATATACCTTCTGGATGTTCCACAAACAAGACACTCTATCTCTCAACTCTGGACATTTTCTCTGGCTGTCTCCTGTGCCTAGAATGTTCTCCCACCTCTTCTCTGCCTACTGACTTTAAGTCCCATCTAAAAATCCCACCTTCCACAACGCCTTTCCCAAACCCTCTTAATTCTAGTTGCTTCCTTTTAATTATTTCTTATTTATCCTGTAAATAGCGTGCTTCAGACATATTTGTTTGCTTGTCATCTCCTCCATTAGACTGTGACCTCCTTGAGGACAGAGACTGTCTTTTGTCTCTTTATGTATCCCCAGCACTTAGCACAGTTCTGTGCATATAGTGACAGATGGAGGTGCAGAAGATAGAGTGCTGGTATTCAAGTCAAGAAGACTCTTCTTCCTGAGTTCAAATCTGGCCTCAGACACTTACTAATTGTATGACCCTGGGCAAGTCACTCTTTGTGACTTTGCCTCAGTTTCCCCAAGGGTAAAATGAGCTGGAGAAGGAAATGGAAAAGCCCTCCAGTATCTCTGTCAAGAAAACCCTCCAAAAATGAACTGAAACAACTGAGCAACAAGAAAAGTACACAGTAGGTGTTTAGTAAATGTTCATCGATTGATTGATGAATGTGTATTCTACTTCTCTGTGCTACCTTTTATTATCTCATTCCCAGTCCATTGTAAGCAAGGACTGTGTCATCTTTTCCCATTTGTATCCTCAACTTCTAGAACTATGCCTTGTATATACATATAGTATATTGCATTCCTACATGTATGTAGGTATGCATGGATGTATATATAAACATGCTTTATAATTTCATTAGTGTAGGAAGCTCCAGTAAAGAATCCCCTCTATCTTAGCAGAGCAACACCTAATCTGTTACATATATAGTCTTAGAAAGGTGCTTGAGAGGTTAAGTGACTTGTCTAAGATCACATAGCCAGTACATGACAGAGTATAGACTTGAACTCAGGTCTTCCTGATCTGGAAGTCAGCTCCTTGTCCATGGTCCTTTGCATATAGTAGTCTGATGAGTTTAGTTTATTCTACAAACTCATGAAATCTGCTCTCTTCTGATGACACCCCATCTACCTTCTGCAGGGTCTTGTCCCCCTCCAAGCCAGGGTCCCTGAACACAATGTCCATGCAGCAGCATCTAGAAGAGCCTGTCTCAGGGTCACAGAATTCTGAATCTGGGAGGAAGTATGCAGCTCCTGCCCTCTGCCACTCAAGACAGATGGTTGTCCATCTATTTTCAAAAATCCTCAGGGATGCAAATTATAGACTGTACCACACAATTTAGCACTTAATTATATCCTGCCTTGTATTGTCTGCTGTTGTTTTCACTTGTGTTACTCTTGTCTCCCCAACGAGATTAGAATCACAGAGCATCAGAGCTAGAGGAAAAAATGGGAGATAGATCATTTAGTCCAACATTCACATTTTACAGATGAGGAAACTGAGGTCCAGAGACTTGCTTAAAGTCACAAGGTCTTGCTAGTTGGTAGGAGAGCCAGGAATAAAATCCAGGTCTCCTAGCTGCTGGTACAATGCTCCTTTTGCTATACCAAATTGCTTTGCAGATGAACTTCTTTAAGGTCCAGAAACCTTTCTCTTTCTCCCCACAGTGCTGAGCATATGGTAAGGGTACTTCCATATTTCCAGGGAACTATGGATCTCATTGATGTAGATAGTCCCTTCACTGCCGCAGGTCATAGCCCACCCACACACTAGTTCTCATCACACTGAGAGGTCTTGTGCCATGACCAATTGGAATCAGGAAGACCTGGGTGGGAAACTTTCACGGGCAATTACTAGTCGTGATCCTGGGCAAATCACTTCATCTCTCTGGGTCTCAGTTTCTCCTTCTATACAATGGAAATTAAAAACAGATTCTACCTCCCTGGATTGTTAAGAAGATGAAATGACATGTCAAACATTTTGCAAACCTGAAAGTAATAACACAGTCATAACAACAGCATCTACCACGTGCTACGCACTTGACATATGTCATCTTATTTGATTGTCACAAAAACCCTGAGACATAGGGACCATTATTATTCTGATACTACAATTGAGGAAACTGAGGCAAGCAGGTTAATAACTTTCCCAGGGTCACACAGGTAGTGAGTATTGGAGGTCACATTTGAACTCAGGTCTTCCTAACTCTGCACCCAGTACTCTATCTTTGCATGTCCATAAAATGTCATATAAATGGTGGTTATTAGTAGTATTTTTATCCTGTGTGATTCTTGTCCAGGTCCCTCATAAATCCTTCTTTGGAGACCCATCCAATGTGCTCAGCTCCTCTCTGACATGAAGGAAATGTACGACAACAGATTGATTAAGATTACACCTCTTTTGATTAGTAGTTCTTGTGTTCAATTATTTTGGTTCAGGAAATTTGCCTTCAGTTACAAGGGAGCCATCTATATCTATTGCAACTTAAGGCCATTCTTTCTTGCTTTGGCTGCTGGTACAATGGGAAAAGCTCTAGGTTTGGAGTCAGAGGAACTTGGTTCAAAAATCTAGCTCTGTCACTTAGTGCTCTGTGTGACCTTAGACAAGTCATTGTCTTCTCTGGGCTATGATTTAGATCAGGGGTGGAAAACCTTTGGTCTCGAGGCCACTTGTGGTCCTCTAGGTCCTCAAGTGCAGCCCTTTGATTGAAGCCATGTGGCCTAGAGGCCCCAGGTTTCCCACCCCTGATTTAGATAATCTTCGAGGTCCTTTCCAACTTTGTGGTCCCATCCTATATTTGAAAGTAGAGCATTTACAGTTCCAGACCCAGCCTTTCTTCCATCATACTATATTGACAATGTCATTCCCCCTATTATTCCAACATACACACACACACACACACACACACACACTACCAGATATTTTTATATTTACCACTTTATAGTATATTTTGAAATTTGACAGGGGTAAATCATAGCATCAGCTCAAATAAGCTTCAGAGGCCATCTACTCCAGCTCCTCATTTTATAGATAAGAAACTGAGATTCATAAAAGGAAAGAATGTGTCCAAGGTGGGAATCTGATCCTAGGTCCTCTGACTCCACGGTACCTTCCTGATTCCCATGGGTTTGTGGGTGATCTCAGTCCCTCTATCACTCCCTTCTTTCCCCTCCCACCCTGCCCAACAAACTCTCAGCTTGGCCTTATATTCCAAAGCTTTGATACCATTGGTGCCACTGGGCTTGGCATACAAGAAGGAGGTTGGCAAGTGAGAAGCCTGGGGAATGGGCAAGAGGGATAGTCTTTCCTATGTGAGTCTATTTCTCAGTCTAATTCCATCCTCTCTCCTTCCTTTCCCCCTCTCATCAGCTGCTCCATTCCTTGTACAGGCTGTCCAGTACCCAGATCTGTCTTTTTCTTCCTCACCCCACTTCTCCCCTCAGGCAGTGACTTGTGCTCCCTTAGAGGCTTATGGATCTTTCTGAACTGTCTTGTCACTCCCTCTTACACCTACCCCAAGGCAGCCCCCAGATTCTCTGTCATTCCTGCTACTCAACATCTCCCATTCCCTGCAGTCAATGCTGTGGGAGGCCTGCAACTCTACCAAGGATGAAGTACAGATGATTTTTTTAAAGATTCATTTTCATGCCAAGCTGTATTTGCCAACTCCCCTCTGCTTCCCCAAGCCTTCCCTTCCCATACCTTGCTCTCATTCTAACCCTGAAACTCAAATTAAGTGAAATGCCACCAGACTCAGTTTCTAAATGAAAACTGAACTCCCCAGCGATTGCCCCTGGTGGTATTTATTCTCCTTACATCTATATTTCTCCCTTCTACCATGATTACGTGGGGTTTTCATTAACTCTGGGAGTGTTATGCAGTGAACAGCTCATTAGAAACACTTCCTATGCTGTAGTTGGTGTGGCTTAAGAGAACACATTTATTTCCTGGTAATCTGCTAATTTTTTTCCATTAAAGGATGCTCTTTGGACTGCTTGTGGGGGAGGGGGACAGTTTTGGAGTTGGGGAAAGAAGGGAGGGGAAGCAGTAGGGCCCTTGGAGCAGTAACCAACAAATCTCCCCGATCCTCAGGGCCTGAGAGGCAGGAGGCAGAGCTGCTTCAGCTCGTCTCCAGCTCTGAATCACAGGAAATGAGAGGTGGGAAGGAAGGGACCTGAGGCATGGTCTTTGAGAAGCAGCAGCAGAATATAATGGGAACTGTCCAGCAATCTGAGTGTAAATCCTGGCTCTCTAACTTACTACCTGTGTGGTCCAGGGAAATGTATTTAACCTCTCTGGGTCTCAGTCTCTCTATCTCTCTCTCTGTCTCTCTGACTCTCTAGATAGATAGATAGATAGACAGATACACACACATATATGTATATATGTGTGTGTGTATGTGTGTATAATGAGGAGGTTGAGTGCCCGGGATATGCCTTTCCAATTTAGAATGATGATCGTCTAGCCCTCTCACTTTACAGATGGGGAAACTGATAACTAAAGAGGGAAAATTATTTGCCCAGTCACATAATTAATAAGTGGTAAAGTTTGGGCTCAAACCCAGGTGTTCTCAAACCCAAGCTAAAACACTGGATTTCAGGTTCAAGGGCTCTTTCTACTATGATACCTTGGGGCAGATGATTCCAATTTTTTTCCCTCTTGTTTTCCCCATATTTAATGTAGAGGGTAATTAGTAATCCCTCTGTGTCTCTACTCACAGAGATAGATTGATGAGAAAATTAAAAAACGGGATGTCAAACATTAGATCTAGCAGAGACTTTAAAGTTCTTAAAGTTCATTCTCTCATTCTGCTATAGAGGAAACTGGAGGACAGAAAGGTGAAATTAACTGCCCAAGGAAAACAGGAGAGGAGAAGAGAGGAGAGGAGAATAGGAGAGGGAGGGGAGGGGAAAAAGGAAGGAAGGAAGGAAGGAAGGAAGGAAGGAAGGAAGGAAGGAAGGAAGACAGCAATTTAGTAAAATCCTTGCTCAGTCAGTTCTGGGCTCAGAGTATTTTTCTTTCATTTTATTTTAAACAGCAGCACAAATTTTTCCAAAGGTGAAATCCAAAAGGCAGGCTTTTCTTTTATAAACATTGGCAAAGAATCAAATGTAAAACCCTGTGTTTTCTCTCCTTTGGGAGCTTTCCAGATCTGGTGAACACAGAATGGCCATCCTCCTCTTCTCTTTCCTCCCCTCCTCCTCCTCAGTTTAATAATAAGGAAGCAGACTTATTCCTTCTCCCTTCTCTTCCACAGACCTTTCCTAGGAGAACATTTTTACAGGTATGTTAAACTCCTTCCCTTTTTTCCTTCCCTCTTTCCCTCCCTTCCTTTATTCTTTTCTTCCCTTCTTTCTTCTCCTTCTCCTCCCCTCTCCTCTCTTGTCCTCTCTTTTCTCCTCTCCTCTTCTCTCCTAGTGGAGCCCTGGCAAGATCTTCCTTCCTAGAAAAGCAAGCTCTTTCTCTGAGATCTACTGAGTAATGAAGTTGAAACATCTCTGACCCAATGAACATGCTGATGAAGCTCACTTAGGCTCTCTCCCTCCCTTCTACCAGGGAAGGACTCAGTAAGTCTGAGAGAGACAGAGGACCAGCGGATGAGCAGAAAGCTGCCTTAGACCCTTTTGAGCAACGCATGTTCTGAATCAGAAAGCTGAGCATGAGGGAGGTCCCTGAGCAAAGACTACCTCTCTATCTTCCTCCTTACCTTCAGCTTCACCACTATCAATCAACGACTCAAGAAGCATTCATTCAATCATTAGGTACTTATTACACTGTCAGAGGAGAAAGATAGATCACTGGGCCTGGAGTCAGGAAGACCTGAGTTCAAATTTGACCTCAGAACTTACCAGCTCTGTGACCGTGGGCAAGTCACTTGGCCCTGTTGGTCTCAGTTTCTCATCTGTAAAATGAACTAGAGAAGGAAACAGCAAGCCACTCCTGGATCTTAATTGAGAGAACCCCAGATGGGGTCACAAAGAATCAACTATAACTGAAATGAATCAACAACAAACCAATCCCACCATTTTATAGATGAAGAAACCAAGGCCCGGAGAGCTTGTGTTTTGACTAAGGTAGTAAGGGATTCATGGGATCATAGATCATAGAGCTAGAGCTGGACTGAAATCTAAAGCCCAACCTCTTCATTCTGCAGTTTTGCAGCTGAGGAAACTAAATGCCCAAGGTCATAAAGCTAGTGTCAGAGCCAGGATTTAAAAACCAAATTCAGCGTCCTTCCCATTGACTTCCAAACCCTCATGCTCTGATTCTAAATCCTACTCATCTCATCCAAGGCTTCCCTTTTTTTGAGGTTGTTTAGTCTTTTTTCAGTCACATCCAACTCTGTGTGACCCCATTTGAGTTTTCCTTGGCAGAGACACAGGAGTGGTTTGCCATTTCCTTCTTGAACTCATTTTACAGATGAGGAAATTGAGGCAAACAGGGTTAAGTGATTTGCTTAGGATCACACAGCTAGTAAGTGTCTGCAGGTAGATTTGAATTCAGGTCTTCCTGACTCCATGCCTGGCACTCATTCCACTGCACCACAAAGCTGCCCAATACCCCTGCCTTTTTTTTTTCACAAGGAAGGAAACAAGCCCAGAAAGGAAAAGTGATTTGTCTACACAAGTATAGTAAGTAAGAGAGCACTACTCAAACTAGGGTCTCAACTCTAAATTCAATTCTAGGATGCTTCTCAATACTAGGTAGGCATGATGAGACCAAGTACCAAGAAGCCCTGGATTCTTTGATATGTTGATAACTATGAGCCCCTACACAACTCAGAAGTAACATGGGTGGAGAATTCAAGTGAGAGAAGCAAGATCTTTACAGGGTAAAGGAAAAGAAAGCAGCTTCCTTGGTTATGTTATTTCCAGAGTGTTTGGTTCCCCTTGCCAAAGTATAGGACACCTCAAATGGGGCATCTGCAGCCTTGAGGTCACATGTGGCCTTCTAAGTCTTTGGGTGCAGCCTTCTGACTGAGTCCATGTTTTACAGGACAAATCCTTTTATTAAGGGGATTGGTTCTGTGAAGTCTGGATTCAATCAAAGGGCCACCCTTGAGGACATAGAGGGCCACATGTGGCCTCAAGGCTACAGATTTCCTACCCCTGGCTCAAGCTATCCTTTAATTTGCAACCTGTTTCCTTTCTTAAGAGAAAATGTCCTCTTGGCATGGTTTCATAAGCATCAATGGAATGTAGATAAAAACTGGAGGATACGTTAAATGGTAAGCACATATCATTGGATAGTAAACTCCTTGAGGACAGGAACTGTCTTTTATTGCAGCACTTAGCATAGTGCCTATAAGAGTTTAATAAATGTTTATTGATTGATTGATTATATGTCCTAACCCTGACACAGACTGTTTGATTTTTAATAAATCAATCAATTAATAATAATAATTAAAAATAAATTATATAAATAAAATAAATTTTAATTAATTTAGTATTTAATAAATAAACAAATTCCTCTACTTTTCCAGGTCTCTGTTTCCCCAGTCTATAAAATAATGACAAAGGTCCAACTCTGACACTGCATGGTCCTATATCATTTCCTGAACAATTACTGTATAAAGTTACTAAGCTTTGAGCTAATGCTATATAGTGAATAGGGGCAGCTAGGTGGCTCAGTGGATAGAGTAGCAGGCCTGGAATCAGACAGACCTGAGTTCAAACTAGACCTCAGAAATTTACCAGTTGTGTGATCCTGGGCAAGTTCCATACTCCCATTTGCCTCAGTTTCCTCATATATAAAATGAGCTGAAGAAAGAAATGCAAACCTTTCAATATCTTTGCCAAGAAAGCCCCAAATGGGGTCAAAAAGCATCAGATATGACTGAAAAATGACTGAAAGTGCTGTGCACCTAATAGGTCATTCAGTAAATATTTATTGCATGGGTTAATCCTAGTAGATTATAAATTCCTATGTCAAATGAGGTAATGTTTGTTTTAAAAAAAAAGAAAAGAAAAGAACTAAGCACAGTGTCTGAAAAATAGTAGGCACTATGTAACTTCTTATTCTCTTGTAAGGAGAAATATAACCATAACTAAGAAAATTGTACCATGGGGCAAAAAAACAGTTGGGAGGGTAAGCCAGAAGCAGGTGGGGCCTCAAAGATCAAAACAGTGGATGCAAGTCATCCTGGGAGAGGCAGCAACCTGACCCCAACTCCCTCAGGGATGGGGGGAAATGGCAGATTTCAACAGGGGAACGGCGATGGCACCATTGTAGGGATGGATGTGCCAGGGGGTCCTGGTATAGGCCAGTAAAGGAGCACGATGTGAAGAACAGGGCTATAGGTGATCCAGAAACTAAGTGTGCACTGATCCCATGCAAGTCCCTGGGATGAAGCTCCATTCATCCTGTGCTAGTTAGGTATAGGTCTGAGTGAGGGATCATATCTTACTGATCTCAGTACTCCAGGAGGGCCTAGTATACTGCTTTGCAGAGTATAAAGACTTTAAAAATGTTTGTTGGCTGTATGAAATCAATTCTAAACCACACAATGTGCAGCTAGAGCTCATTTCCAGATCAAGTTATACAATTACTTTCTTGTGAGAGAGGGAATGTAAAAATCATTAGCCCCCTTTGAAGATGAGGAAACTGAAATGGAGATATTCAGTCATATTCGAGGGTAAGTCACAGATTCAGGATTTGAAACCAACCCAGAATTCCTGAATCCAAATTTTGCCTTCTTCCTATCACCCTACAAAGTAGATCCTCTCAGCCCTCTGGGTTTGGGTCTTTATATTAATGTACAACATGTGAACAAAGGTCTTGCCCTCAGGGACCAGTCAAATTCAGGGCTTCAGAATGATCAGATCTCAATGCAGACTCAAAAATGTGTTCTCTACATTTCTCCATGGGGCTACCTTGGCAAGGACACTGGAATGGTTTGCCATTTCCTTCTCCACCTCATTTTACAGATGAGGAAACTGAGGCAAACAGGATGAAGTAACTTGCCCAGAATCACGCAGCTAGAAAGCGTCTGAAGTCAGATTTGAACTCAGATGTTCCTGATTCCAGGTCTGGTCCTCTGTTAGCTACCCACTGAGCTGGATTCCTGGTTCCTAGTCACTGAGCAGCTATTGCTTCCTACATCCATAAGGGCTAATAGGCACCATTTAGTAAAATCTTGTTGGGCAGTGGAAGACTTAGAGATCTCAGTGCACAATCTTTCTGAAGAACAGCAGCTCAGGTGTGTCCTCCTACTGGCCCCTAGTGGGAAGATTCCACATAGCACACCAACTGGAAATGAACCAGCAAATAAGAAACCTTCTCTGAAATTGCCCAGATTCATAGAAGCATAAACACTGGAAGGGATCTTATAGATCAATTGCTCCTATCCATATCTAAGCAGGACTTTCTGCTTCCTACAACACCCTCAAAAGTTTAAAACCTCTACTCAAAGAAGTTGTGAGATGGAAAATCTCTTTCTCCTGCAAGGCTGCCCATGCCATTTTTGGAGAACTCGAATTGATCCACAAGTCAGTGAAGAGATATTTATTAAGCACCTGCTATGGGCCAGGCACTGTTCTAAATCCTGGAGATACAAAAAGAGGCAAAAGATAATCCTTCTCCTCGGAGAGCTAATGGAACTAATCTAATGAGGGAGACAAGATATGTACAAGTTGTAAATAACCAATAGAGGGAAGGTTCTAGCATTCAGGGGGATCAGGAAAGGCATCTTGTAGAAGGTGGGATTTTAGCTGTGATTTAGCAGGGAAGCCAGGAGGTGGAGATGAGGGACAATAGAGTTCTAAGGATGAGGGATGAGTGAAAATATGGAGTGTCTTGTGTTAGGAACAGTAAGGAGTGGAGTAAGGTCAGAACTGTGCCGGAAGCAACTCTAATTTTCAGTATGAGCATTTACAACCCAAGTATCAACAATTGCTACAAATCAGAACTAGTTTTTTTTTTGTTTTATTATCTAGACTTAAAAAGTCTCAAGTAGATTAAACTTAAAGATGTGTGCATACATTTCCTTTCCCTGAATCCTCCCCAGCCCCAGGACACCTCTTTAAACATTTTGCTCTATAAATATTTGTTGTGTGTCCTTCATATTCTAAGAGGACTGTGAAATCAGGGAGGTGATGCCATGACTTGCACATGAATTGGATTTAAGTGAGGCAGAGCTGTGCAAAATCACCAGCCTCACTTTCTTATCCAGAATCAACTGGGTCCAGTGGCCAGATATAGATCAGGATGACTGGAGATGGCCCCCTTTATAAACACTTCTTAAGATCAGTGGAAATACAATAGAAGGACAAGGAATGAAATGGAGTTATCACCAGACTGGACACCTGGTGAATGTAGGCTAACAAAAATAATAATAACTGATATATATAGATATAGATATAGATATAAAATCACTTTTAGGTTTGTAAAACATTTTACATTGATTATCTTATTTTAACCTCACAATGTCCCCTGAGTAAGGCGTAAGAAGACTGGAAAGGTGTGTATAGGGAAGGAGGTTATGAAGGAAGGTTTTTGAATGGGGTGCATGGCGTGTTCAGGATGGACTAGTAAGGACTCACTGAACCCTTTTCAGGGCTGTTCATCCACCTTTGGTGTCTACCTGTCACTCAGCTCTCACCTGTGGCTCCAAGAAGCTGTGCAGTGGCAGCAGCCACGCCTTGGTACAACCATCTCAGCAGACGGGCTAAACCAGGTTGAGGGTAACTGAATGGGCCTCAAACCCATCAGTGAGTTAGGGGCAGGGAGAGAGATGGAGTCTACCCCAAGCATGTGAAGACTTCCTCCAAAGGAATGGGGAGATGATTCCACCTTCAAGGTGGCCAAAACAGGCGCTGTGGAGCACTTAGAGCCTGGCCAGACACTGAAAATGCCAAGGTCATCTACTGCATCCCAGGCCATCACTAGACACCCTGACTTTGTCTTGCCATCAGTTTTTGATGACTGAAAGAGAGAGTGAGGCCAATGACTCTGTGCAGTTCTGCCTCACTTCAATCTAATTCACACACAAGTCAAGACATCACGAATGATGTCATTGGTTCTCTTTGAAAATGAGGGATAGACAAAAGCAGCGACGATGAAGGACTTGAAATGCCAAGTGTGATCAGCATCCAAGACACAGAAGTCTCCACATCCCTCTTAGAAAGTGGAACTAAGTTGTTCTTTACCTTACCCAGTGCCCAGGCACTTAAATCTAGGTTAAAAGAATGAATAATTGACTGAATTGGTTTGGATACAGGCTTCTCTCTCTCTCCCCTACTCATCCCTATCAAAATCCAGTTCATGTAAAACTCAAAAGCAGTGTATTGTTTTCTGTAAATACCTTTTTATTCTCTTTCTTAGGAGGGAAGTCTATATTTGGACCAATTAAATATCTACAAAGGTTAATTCTTAATATTGCTTGGTTCCCCAGGCAACCCCTTCCCTTTCAACCCAATCCCCATTTCAAGAGGAACCTAACACCAATCCCAACACTCCAGGGAAAACCACAGCTGATTCAACTGAACCCAAAGAGCCCTGACACCAATATTCACTTCTGCCTCCCAGATGCGAGTACTAGTTTAACCCCAAGATGTCTATCAGTCTGTTCTCATCTGCCTCAGCACTCTGTCCTCTTTTGACCTGTCCTCTTCAAGAGGAAAGAAAGGGATCTTTTGGGAGGTAATGAGCCAGGAAGATAAATCCTCCTATTGCTCTGCATGGGGGGCAGTGTTTCAGTCCATCTCACACACCTCTTACACAATCCTATACTCCCCTCACACTGGCTACAAGAAGGTATCAGCTCAGGAGAAACAAATGGTAAAGGCTAATGAGGAAAATGCAATTTGGAGCCTTCTACATAGGCAGAAGATCTGGGTTAATGCCTTCCCTGCTTCCTCCAGGACCAAACACTACTTACGAGCTATGTGACATTAGGACACTACTTACGAGCTATGTGACATTAGGAAGTAAGGAGACAAGCATTTATTAAATGCCCTACTATGTTCCAGGTGCGTTGCAAATGTCTCATTTGATCCTCACCACCACCTCTGGGAGGTAGGAGCTACTATTATCCCCATTTTACAGTTGGGGAAACTGAAGCAGATAGACTTGCCCAGGGTTAGACTGCTAGTGAACAACTGAAGATGAATTTAAAATCATCAGATCTTCCTGACTCCAGGCCCAGGGCTTTATCTACTATGCCTTAGGAAAGTAACTTAGCTGCCTGCTCTGCGAAAGATTTTTTTTTTAAACCTATCTTGGTCATGCTAGTATTTTCCCAATATTCCAACATACTCACAAATCATGGAACATGGTTTCAGAAGAATCAGTTAGTGGCCTCAAAGGCTCATTGTGAGGGTAAGTAGGCTGCAGTGTCCGGTATTACCTATCATGCAGCATTACAACTGTAACATACAATATTGCTGTATACAGTATCCAAAGTTCTTTAAATATATCATCAAGACCAAAAATGATCAGAAAAGGAGATGGGTGATTTATCGTGTGTTACACTAGTATCCTAAGAACATTAAGGGAATCGGAAAGCAGTATCTAGCATTTTGAGTGGCTCCACTAGAGAATTTATAGAACGACATGGACCCCAAATGCCAATGTTGAGGAATGCACACTCAACCAGTGGACAGGGTCCCTGAAGGAGATGAAATCATGGATCTACTTAAGTTATCCACTAGGGACCAAGGACGGGACCAGGTCATATGAAGGTCGGTCCCTCCTAGATTCTTACAAGGATATTGGTACAGCTTAAAAAACTTAAAAAACCGCAGATGCTGTCTCCACTTCTACGCAGGTGGAGGCAAAACTCAAACACCAACCCAAGTGGTAAAGCCTAGCACCCTGAAAACGGTCAGAGACTCCTCCTTTTAGCTGCTTCAGGGTTCAGATGGGGGAAGAGGAGATACCACTTAGGCTCTAGCTGTCCAGAGAAATGAGGCTAGAAAATCAAATCCACCCTCCTTAAAAAGCATTAAGAACATGAGATCCCTTTATTCCAGGGGAACAAAGACGTAGAACTAGATCTCAGGTCAAGAGGTTCTCACCAGGGCTGAACTTATAATCTGGGGCAACCTCTGTATTTCTGTGCTAGAGAACCAAAGCCCTAAAAGCATTCCCTATAAAAAGGACATCCACATAGGCGTGGGAAGCATGAGACAGAGCACTGACAGAAGGGGGTGCCTCCCTCCCTCACCTGCTGTTTGAGTTTCCCAAACTGGCCTGGGCCCTAGTTTCACCACATCTGAGTTTCCCATGCTTCCAAAGGATCAGGTTCAAGCATTTATTGAAAATCTTACAGGGCTATTAAATAATAATAACTGACTCATAGCGTTTTTAAAAAGTTTTTATTGCCATCTTTTGTTTTTATATTGTCTAAATTTCCCCCTGTATCCCTTCCATTACCCCTTCCCAGAAATCAGTCTTTTATAGCAAGAGTTCTTAACTTAGATTTCAGGAGGATCCAAAAATTTGTTGGGAAAGGGGGGAAATTACATCTTTATTTTTACTAACCTCTAACTGAAACTTAGCATTTACTTCAATTATGCATTTTTAAAAAATCATTCTGAAGACTCTACATGACCAAGGTAGTCCATGACATGAAGGTTTAGAATCCCTGCCTTATATAGCAAAGAATTTTAAGAAAAAGGAAAATAAATTCTGCAAAATGGAACAATAAATTGAAAAGATCATAAATTACAAACATACCTGGAGACGCTCCATCTCTCTGAAGGAATGGGGGTAGGGGAAGGAGATCTTCTCTCTTCTTTGAGGTCAAACTTGTTTTTTGTCATTTTGCAACATTCATTTTTAATTGTTTCATGGTGATTGTCTTCCATTTACATTGTTGCATTTTCTTAACTCTGCCTTCTTCTACTTTATATCTATTCATGTAAGTCTTCCCATGTTTCTCTGCACACATTTCTCATAGCAGTTTTACTGTATGTACACATTCTACTGTATAAATGTAATATTATTACATATATGTACATAAAAATATACATTATTAGATATTACATTCATGTGCCACAATGTTTAACCATTCCCCAAAGTGACCAATAGCACTTTAAAGCACTTTACATACCATTTGAAGTTCTCAAAACACTTATAAAATCCAGGTATTTGCCTCTTCTTAAAGTTAAAGAAACTGAGACTCAAAGAAAGAATTGATTCGCCCATAGTAACACAACTAGTGGGGCACAATGAGGATCTGACCATCTTGAAGGATGTCCCCCACCCTGGAATCAAGATACTACAGTATCTGGCTGTTTTTGCCCAGTTTCATGGGGCTGGCCAAAGCATGACCTGGCAGAAAAGAGGAAAGGGGGAGGGGAAATAAATATTTACACAGCACTTACTATGTCCCCGGAACTACATTAAGAAATTTACAAATAATCTCATTTCATCCTCATAACTTTTCAAGGGAGGTGCTGTAAAAAAAATTAGATATACCCTGACATATATACATTCATACATACATATATACATATACACACACATATACACACCCCATTTTACAGTTGAGGAGACTGAGGTAAAGAGGTTAAGTAACTTGTGCAGAGTCAGACAGCTGGTATCTGTACTCAGGTCTTCCTGAGTTCTAGGCCTTCCTTCAAGTCCAGAGCTCTCTCCATTGCACCACTTAACAATCAAATCTGGTCAGAGGACCAGAGCTCTAGCTTCCATCCACTCTAGGTGACCTTTGGCAATTCACTTCCCTCTCTGGATCTGTTTTCTCACCTATAAAATGGGACATTTAGGCCAGATGATCTCTGAGGTACTTTCCAGCTCTAAAATTATCTGAGCCCTATGAGTTCATACTCCTTGAAACAAACAGCCTCATCCACAGCGATTCTGTGAAATCTTATACATGTGTCGGTGCTGAGCCAAGAGCTGCCATGAACTCAGGCAGCAGAGAACAGAGTACAATTTGGGGCTAAGAGGCTAATTCAGACTCTACCAAGACAACGCATATGGCCTTACCAGTTGATTTTCCTTTCTCGCACTTCTGTTTTCTCTCATATAAAAATGAAGGCCATCCCAGCTCTAAATCTCTAGCAATGACATGTTGGAGGGGTTGGGGGAGGACAGGAACACTAATATACTATCAGCGGAGCCATGATTGCTCCAACTACTCTGGAGGGGATTTGGCACTAAACCCAAAAAAGACACCAAACTGTGATGGCATTACTAAGCATATATCCCTCACAGATCACAGAAAGAAGGGACCCATATAAACAAAAATATTTGTAGCAGGGCTTTGTGTTGTAACAAAGAACCGGAGAAAGAGTGGATGACCATCGATTAGAGAATGGTTGAACAAATTATGGTATATGAATGTAGTTAGGATAGGGCCTGGACTTGTGATTTCATTTTTCCAGGGAGGAAATTCCCTCTACCAATGCATCTTCTCTACAATTTGTAACCTCAGAGTTGCCTGAGGAGATTGCGGGGCTTGCTCAGTGCCACAGAACCAGTGTCACAGGTGGGATTTGAACTCGTCTTATTGACTTGGAGGTGGGCTTTCTATTACCACCCTGTCTCTGGTTATGTGGATATAATGGAATATTACTGTGCTCTAAGAAATGACAAAAAAGTATAGATTAATAGAAACCTGGGGAGTCCCGTATGAACCAATGCTGAAGGAATTTGAGGAAGAAAACAATTTATACAATGACTATGATAATGTAAAAGAAAAACAATTTTGCAAGATTCAATAACGCTACTCAGTGCAATACCCAATCATGACTGCCAGCAGAAGATTGACTGATGAAGCATGCCTCCCAACACTTGGCAGAGAAGTGATGGAGAGGTGCAGAATGAGACATGTTCAGAAACAGCTAATCTGTTCATTTGTTTTGCTTGATGCTATTTATTTGTTACAAGGGAGGATTTCTATTTTAGATTAGAAGAGCTGGGGGTGGAGGGGGATGAGGAATTGCAGTAATAGGGATGCCAAGAAAAAAATGGAGTCAAACAGAACTTTAAAAAAAATACAGAGGAGAAAACAGAAGAAAATTCAGAAAGAGACACAGACAACAAGCAGGGCAGGTTTGTATATTGTCACTTCAGATTTAATATAATATACACTTAAAAAACTGTACATAGTAGTTCAGTTTCATATACTATCTTCTTTGTCTAGTCTTTACATATTGAAATGTTTGTCACTTGTCATATTCATAATAAAAACAAACAAAAATTGACAAACCCATCATCTTAGATGTGTTTTTGAGGAAAAAAGTACCCTAGTTGCAGGGTGCTCCGTGTTTACAAGTGATTTGGAAGCAGTGGACGTTGTTGCTTAAACATGTTTTTCATTTTTACCTTCTTTCCAGATGCTGGTAAAAATGAGGCCAAGACCACATTGCGGGGAGAAGCTAGACCACCTGTGGTGCGTGAATGTAAAGGAATATTGCTGAATCCTAAGTAATTATGAATATGAAGAATACAGAGAAGTGTGGAGAGACATCTAAAGTGATGAAAAGTGAAAAAATACTGGAGAAATAATATACACAATGACCACAACAATGAGAGGGTAAAGGATGACAAAAACAATACCCAAACTGAACACACAGAGGGCTCAGGAAGACCTGAGTCCAAGCCAGCCTCAGGCACTTGATAGCTGTGTGACCTGAGGAAAGTCGTTTAACCTGTCTGCCTCGGTTTCCTCATCTGTAAAAATGGGAATGATAATATTCTTGTGAGCAATAGATGAGAAAATAATCATGAAGAGCTCTTTATCACAGTGCATGGTACATAAATGCTACAGAAATGTTAGATATTGTGATTACTAATTGTACTACTTAACACAAATTACAATAATGAAGCTTTTTCCTAAAGAAATGATGGAATATTCCTCCCTCCCTTCTTTGCAGAGGTGAAGGGCTATGGGCAGAGAACAGGTTTTGCTAAATTGCTTCTTTCTCCCTCTTACTATTCCTTGTTATAGGAGATGGTTCTCTGGGTTTGGGAGAGGAGTTATGTATGGAAATAAAGGTAATGTTAAAACAAAAGACATAAATGATTTTTTTTTAAGTGAAGCTAAGAGAATGACCATCTTGGAGGTTTAGATGGGACTCAGAAGTTTGGCTGAAATGATCATTTGACTTGTGAAAACACATTTGGGCAGAGCTTTCAGGTTTACAAAGCATGTTGCTTATAAACCTGGGAGGGCAATAATATGTTTATGCCTCCTTACAGATGAGGAAACTGACTCAGGAAAGGGAAGTGACTTGACCAGTCACAACCAGTTTGGATCAGAGCTGGGATGAAAATTATTTAACTCCAGGTAAATTGGATTCTAGTTACAGTTCTACTCCTAACTCCGTTTGCCCATGAGTAAGGCAATTCTCCATAAGTCTCAATTTCCTCAACTGAAAAATGAGGAGGCTGAACTCCTTTAAATTCATTTCTTGTCCTAAAAAGTGTATTGATGCCAAGGTCATAATATAAAAACAAAACATGGCAAGCCGTTCAGAGTTTAGATGATCAAGGTCTGTTTGCTAACATAAACCCAAGACTGGAGCTTAGGGTCCAACCATGCCTAAAAATGGTTTGACAGGGAACGGGGATCCTCAGACTTTTCTTGATGAGGAATCTCTTCTAATTTCTGCAAAGTTTTATGATCTCCGCTGGAGGCCAGATGTGAGTAGCAGAGTTCAGTGGAAAAGTCCTGGTTCTGAAGTCAGAAAACCTGATTTTATAGCATTAAAAATGTGAAAAGGACTTCAGAGGATGAGTCCAAGCTCTCTCATTTTGTGGATGAGGAAAATGGAAGCCAGGAAAGTTGTGATTTGCTCAAGGTTTCACAGGTTTCAAAGACACTTACTGGCAAGCCATGGGGTCAAGTCACTTGTCTCTTTCCAGGCCTCAATAGTCATTGTTTTTCGAAATGAAGAGGTAAGACTAGGCAATCTCTAAAGTCAATTCCAGCTTTAATATTCTATGATTCTCAGCTGCTGAAGATGAAAGGGATGTGGTTTGAGCACAGATAGAATAGTTTTGGATGTGAAGTCTTTCCCCCTCATCCCTCAGAATCATGCATCACATGGCAACAATTGGCTTAAAAAACCCCCACAAAGCTAAGAGATGCACTGGTAGATTGTAATCCACTGTTTGGGGGACCCCTGCAGGAGTGTGGGAGCAGAGCATAACTATAATAAGGAAGTGTAGATGAGTTCTAAACCCTGCCTATATGCCACAACTGATGACAGTTCCTATGATCTTTTTTTTTTTTTTGGAGTCAATCAGGGTTAAGGAACTTGCCTAGGGTGTCACAGAGTTGGTGTCGGAGCCTGGATTTGAACTCAGGTCCTCTTGACTGCAGAGCTAGTGCTCTATAGACTGTATCATCCCCTCCCATGACTTTTCTACAATTTCTACTGGTCTATCACACCCCAATCTATCTAGTGTGGGCCCCATACACCCAATAACAGAACATAAATGTAAGCCATCATTGCAGCAGAGGCTGGCTTAAACTAAAATTCTGACCCTATGGCTCAGACACCTTGAATTCCCTTGTCTCATTTAATGAGATGGCAAAAACAACAGACCAGTAGTCAGACATGAAGTATAGTCCTGGCTCTACCACAGACTTTCTTAAGGAAGTCATTTCTATTTTCTGGGTCTACTTTGTCATCTGTAAAAGAAGGAAGAGAAGTAGGTAGAGCAAGAAGGAAAAGGGTATGACTGTATCTCTAAGATCACGTTTCAAAAAAATGTACTGATGTATTTATTCCGTTTTTTCTATCAGTCATTTCTGGATATAAGCTCCCCCACCCCACCCCCCAACCTTGTAACAAAGAAAAGCAGTTTAAGTGCAAAACAACCAGAGTGACTATATCTGATGGTGTGGGCTCCCAACTCTGAGCAAAGGGAGGGGAGGACTTCATTATGCCATTATCTATTCTCCACGATGATTAATTTTGGTTTAACTTTTTTTTAATTACTCAGTTTGGCTTCCTGTTTTAGCTCTTAACACTCTTGGGAAGGAAAGAGCACAAATAGTGGGGAGAACGCAGGTACGGAGTCAGAGGACACAGCTGCATCCATTCCTATTCCAATACTCCCTGTATGACCAAATAACATCTCCTCTCTTAGCCTGTCTCCTCATCTGCATAGCAGGAAGAGGAATACAACCCTTCTCTTAAAAGGCTGTTTGAGGGGTGGGGGATGGGGTGGCAAAGGGCTCCCTAAATCTCGAAGTGCTACAGAAATTCAGGTTCAGCCTAATTCTTACTCATCTCCAACACACCTACTCAAAACTTCCCATTGCACATGCTGCCTCCACATTTAAGCCTCCAATTTAGCCCATTCACAGTTCAGCACTTCAAGGACTTTTTTTTAAATGATGTTATTTGGAAAGCAAAGCATCTACTGGGAGTAACAAAAGAAGATTAAAAGATGCAGTCTTGCCTTTGAGGAGCTTAAGGGGGAAAGGGGAAAACTTTACAAGCACACCACCAGTCTCATCAGCGCAAGGTGAAAATGTGCAGCAGCAGATTGCCTGGGAGCTAAATGAATAGCTCAGGTCCCTCAGCTGAGTCTATCTCACACAATCTAAATTTAACTCCCCCTCACAGACAGATACCAGCGGATACAGCTTACACCCTCTTTCCTCAGGTCTGCCCTCCTGTTCTAAATACGAACCACTCTTGGACAGAACACCTCTGGGATATTTTTATTGTTACTATTACTAAGGAAGTTCTGAATTTCCGCTATTGCTCACTAGAGATTCATAAACCTAAAAACAATGTAAAATCTCAGATATGAACTTTTACAGTAATTTGAGAAGCTTACTAAGGTTACCATGATGACTGCATTAGGGTATTACAAAGGAGAATGCATAGAGCAACCACCTATTTTTGTGGTGTTTTCCATACAATATTATAGTATTAACTCCACACACCCCCCCACTCCCTACCCTCATAAAACGAAATGTACATTTTAAAAGTTAAGTGGACAAAGGTTCTGGTTTAAAGTAGTCAAAGTGATGATGCCTTTCACCTCTAGGCAACTGCTTTTAGAAGAAAAGGTGTAATTCAGAGAAATATGGGAAGATTTATTTGAATTATGAAGTCAGCAGAACCAGGAAAATAACATATGCAATGACTATAATGATGTAAGTGGAAAGAATACAGGTCAACTGAGTGCTGTATAATGATCATAACCAAACCTATGAGAAATGCACCTCTCCGCCCTTCACAGAGATGGAGGCACTCAATGGTGGGGAACCCTAGATGTCCTAGCAGGTGATTGATAGCTTGGTTAGTTTGGATGAACTGCTTCTTTTCTTCTTGCTTTTTCACTCTTGGTTACAAGGGATTGTTCTCAGAGATGAGGGAAAAAACATCCAGAAATGAAGGTGACATAAAACAAACAAGTAAAGAGAACCCACAATCTACCATTATGTCCACTGAAGACCTCATTTCCTTACTGGAAAATGAGGAGTAAAAACAATTTTTTTCTTTGAATGAAACTCATTTCAAAATTAATCATATACAAACCTTCCCACCTAACAGTCTCTTAGAAATCTGATTCTTTTCTCTACTAGAAGCATTATCCAATAGGCAAAAATTCAGTATGATTTCATTTGGAGTGTCTGAATATTAGAAACAATATTGTTTATGCCCAGGATTTCAAAAAATATATGTGTGTATAGAAAGTGTTTAAACACAAATATGCATATATGTTGACAGATATAAAATAAACATATTCTCACACACACACACACACACACACACACACACACACATGCATGTACACTTGCACACAGAAATAAGATTACAAATTCTGTTGCCTTTAGTCACCAAGGTCAAGGAGTAGGACTCCTCGCTTTAGAATGAGTAAGTCTCTATGTACCAACATCCCCTGATTCTATTTAATTTTTTTCCCAGATGATCAGAAGAAAAAAATACAGGAGAGAATAGTTTGGTCAACTGCAATAACAAGTATATGTACAATGGCTTTGACATTTAGGTCCCAGGGAAAGGAAAGAAGTGTCCTGTTAATTAAAATGCACTTTCATCTCTAGTCCATCTGAAACATGGCCTAATCTGCAGGACAAAACAAACTAGATGGCCAAATACAACAATGACTCGAGAGCAAATAGATGAGAATGCAGAGGTCATTTTGCTCTGTTGTCCACAGGCTACCTAAGGACTGGCCAGCTGAGAAATCTCCAATGAAACTCACTGGGACTGGCATAGATGTATCTGCCTAGATTTCACTTTTATCCCGATGGGTAAGCCTTGATAATCTTCACATCATCAACAGGACGGTCCTGGGCATTGGTCTCTACCATGCCCACTCGATTCACCATTCCTATGCCCTGACACACACGGCCAAAAATGGTATGCTTCCCATCAAGCCACTGGGTAGGGGCCAAGGTGACAAAGAACTGGCTGCCATTGGTGTCTGGCCCTGCATTGGCCATTGCAAGAATTCCAGCCCCTAAAGGAGAGAAAAAAGGAAAAGCAGTAATGAAACTCAGATCATCACCAATGCAACGATTAAAGATTCCAGAAGTCACAGCTTTAATTTTGGTCTTTGTTATATCTCACTTAGGCTCTCTTCAACTTTCTTCTCCCTCCAAAATCCCCAGTTTTATCAGGCTATCTTAGACTACCTCCCTTCTTTCTCTTCTGAGTCCCCAACCCATCCCTATTCTTAGATGAGTAAATACTTGTCCAACAAATACATTCAAATTTGCTTTCATCAGACCTTCTGCTTCTATTAGCGAGCCTCTCCTCCCCACCACCCTACATCAGCAAATACTCTCTTTGGACAGCTTCTAAATTCCTACCAATAGCAGTATTCAACAAATAGTCAGAGACAAAGACACCTCAGACCAGCTCTTCACATTACTCAGTAGGCCATGAGAAGATGTCTTTTCTCACATCTGCCATTTTCCTTCTGTGGCACCAGGTCCGAGCAGCTGCCAGGCACCAGGCTAATCTCTCAGTCACCAAGACTGACAGCCAAAGGAAGAGCTTTTTAAACTGTGAAATCCACTTCCCTGCCCCTGCTCTCTGGTCAGAGGATACACACCTGTGAATTTCAACTCAGGGTGAAGTTCATCTTCAAATTGTTTGCCATAGATAGACGCACCACCTCTACCTGCCCGGGAAGATAAAAAACGAATTAACCGCACAACTTCACAACAGGAAAGAGACGAGCCAAGGTCAAAGGCTCTTTACTCAAAAGAGAAGGAAAAGTTAATGAGAAGTCCAAGCTTCACCCCATACCTCCCCTAGACTTATTTAAAATGATATAGCCCAGCAGGGGGAAAGAACCAAGTCTCATTATAACACAAACAAATCAGAGCAGCCACAGTGGATTCATCGAGGCCATCATTAATGGCCTGGATGGTGGAATAAAAGGGAGCATCAGCACAGAGGAGCAAGAGGCACACAAACAAGCAGCAACACAGAGGGTGAGAATTACTGTGACCTTTGAGCTGAAGTAGTGAAAATCAAATAAAATGAAGTTCAGAGGGCAGCATGTTTGGGGAAAGAAACAGGTTAATACAAGACAGCTAACATGACCAGTGGAAAACCTTTGCCAGATGGTTGCCTGAACATCACAGAACAAAGAGATATACAGATTTGCATGGTCCTTATCCTCCAAGAGCTTATAATAATTTATAGAAACCTCAATAGATATAAAAATAATAAAAAGCCATTTAAAGGTCCCAGAGGACCATGAGCCACACAAGAGCTCAGCAGGCTGTTTTTCATCAGAATGATACTGTAGGTATGAAGAAGTATATGAGTATATAGGAGCCATGAGGATACCGTAGGTACCGTTTAACATATACGTAGTATGGTTTGACTCTTACTATGTCCAGCTCTGACCTTCAAAGTCATCATTCTATTCCATTCCAATATAAAAGCTGCTCCTTTTCAAAACAAGCAGGATTGACAACTACAAAGACAACTTTGAAAGACTTTCTGAACAACACAAGGACCGATCAAGACTCCAGAGGACTTATAATGAAACACACTATCCACCTCCTGACAGAGACAATGGATCTGGGGTAACGGATGAGCCATTTAAAATTAATTTTTAAAAAGAAAGAACAAAACACTAAAACAAGCAGGATTTGCAGCAGAACATCAGAAAGATAGATGATCCCAACGGTATCCCTACTACTCCCATTTAGGAGTAAGGGAAATCACATGCAGGGAGCTAAGTTGAAAAGATAAGTAAATTCTAGAAGCTGCAACAAATGTTTGTACAAAAATTAACAAAAAACCAACAGTAAGATTTAGTCTTTTATAACTTTTATATTTATATATATATTAATATATTTTATATATATATATTAACTTTTATAACTCTAATTAACATGGCTAAAATAGAAATAAATACCCTATCAAATCAATCAGCCAAAAAAACCTTTGTTGTGTATTTATCATGTTACAGAGTCTCACTGTTTTTGTTCAGTTGTTTCAGTCACATCTGATTTTCTGTGACCCTATTTAGGATTTTCTTCCTTCTCCAGTTCATTTCACAGGTGAGGAAATGGAGGCAAACAGTGTTAAGTGACTTGCTCAGGGTCACACAGTTATCTGAGGTCAGATTTGAATTCACAAAGGCAGTCTTCCTGACCCCAGACCTACCCAGCTGCCCATACAGTCTCATATAATGTCCCTTAAGGAGACACAATCTATCCACACTATGCTTTTCCTAAATATGTTTATGAAAGATGGAAGTGGCAAGGAAAAAGACCATCATTCTCCCGGGCCTCAGGCCACTCATAATCCATTAAGGCTTCAAAGAACCTTCTGATGAAACAAGTGTCCCTTCTTTCTTAACCCTCCACTCTTCTGGCTGTTAACTGACTGACCCCCTCCCCTACTCCACCTCTGTGGGAGGAAACTCAGAATCCCCTCTTCTATCCTTCCCAAGGATAGCCCATTCTACTTCTACTACAGCCACCATCTCCAGAGGCCCTTTCCTTGTGCTCATTTCTCTTTCCTTTCTTCCATTTCCCCAAATACTCAAGACTACAACAGCCTATTTCTACAGTTTATTTACATAGGAAAAGAAGTATATATACAAATTCAGAAATAATGCACCAAGTCAAAAATTTTACATAAAAGATACTGCACCTGGGTCCAGACCAGGTGTGTCTCTCACCTAAGTTCTCTCAGCCTGGCCCCCATGACTGCCCTCTGAACTAGGAATGGCACCGCTGCACTGACCCCTCCTGGACCCAAATGAAAACATGGCATCTTTTTTCCTATTCCTAAAGTGCCTAAGCTCAGTCCAGAGAGCTTAGCAATTTGGGTTTTTTAATCCATTCTTCCAGGACCACCAGGAAGCCTGCGAATGGGCTTGGATGGCAAACTTTGGACACTCAATCCATAGTACAGAGATATCAGTTTAGATGACTGGCTATCCTTGACCATGACACCAAAGGGCAAAGAAATACAAGCTTGTATTTCAGATAAGTCACCCTCAAGGTTCAAAACAGTCACCCCCATTCGTTACACAGCACATTCACTTCCACAGTTTCAGCGACTATCTCTAGTTGACAACTCTGAAATCTGTACCTCCCGGCTAGTTTGAAGGGGTCAGCTTCCCACAGTACAGCTCCCCTGAAGTGCTAAGTTGGGGGGAACAGTAGCACACATCTAAAACTACCCTCACTATCTTCCTCTTCAGACCAGCACCCAATCCCACCTCCCCATTTTCCTGTATCATACTAGCATTTTCTCAGTCCCTCAGATTCCAACTTCATTTAGCTTTGAAGTTTTTTTCTGTCCTATGCTCCCCATACACAGTCTTTCTTTACTGCCATTCTCACTGCTACCCCTCTAGAACACCTACATTCCTGCAAGGCTCTCCCAGCTAGCTTCCCTCCTTCTAGTTTCACCCTCCTTTCTCACCATGTGTAATACACTATGTACAAGATGCCAAATTAATCTTCCAAAACATCTCTTTTACGAGACCACTCCCCTGATCCAGAACTTAAAATAACCACACACAGACACACAGACACAGACACACACACACACACACACACACTTACTCCAGTCGAGTTGATCTTAACGTACCCCATGCATACCACGGTCCCTCCCTTCTGTCTCTGGGTCTTGCTCTTGCTCTTACCCTGGCCTCCTGTTAATCCAAATTTTATCATTTCCTCAGTTCACAACTCATCTACTCCATAAAGGCTTCACAAGCTAAACCCTACCACAACCTTTTCCTTTCTATAAACTCCTTCAACTCTCCTCTAAACAGAATCTATGCCGTAATATTAGACATTGCCTTACTACATCTCAGCTCCTCAGCCAGATTTTAAACTCCTTAAAGGCAGGAACCACAGCATCTATTTCTCTGGAATACTGAACCTGTTGTAACATTTTAAGTCTTTACAGGACATAACACTACTTTTAATCATGGTTGGTAGTTTTTCTTTCTTCTTCCCATTTCTTCTGGTTTATACCAAGAAGATGTATACAGTTCTCAAGTCGGTTGGTTCCAGAGTAATTCTAAGCAGGGCAAGATCAGCCCCAGAAACAACCAAACCTCTCAGAAGCCAGAATAACAAACCATTGTCTCCATGCACCATGATCAGTTTTAGCCACACCTGTTCCTGTAGGATCACCACCTTGGACCATGAAGTCTTTGATGATCCTATGAAATTTGGTGCCGTTGTAGTAACCACGTCGAGCCAACTCTGCGAAGTTTTTACAGGTCTTGGGGGCATGTTTCCAGTACAGCTCCAGCACAATTGTCCCCATGCTACAGGACAGAAAGATACCGAGAGTCAAAATGTGAAGTTGTTGGTTACATCTAGCACGCTGACAAAGCATGGGGAAAAAATTACCATTGGATCTCATGCTTGGCAAAAGAGTGGTTTCAATTTTCCCTAACAAAAAAAAAAGTGTATCTCACTTGGTAAAGCAAACAGGTAAAATAACAAATGAGAAGAGATTCACAATTCTGATATATACACACATATAAACATAAAGTTCCCTCTCCAAAGATTCACAAGTTTACGTATGCATGCTTACTTTTCTGCATGTATATACATACATATATATACACACATAACTATAATTCAAGTACTTAAATTACTCAAATGCATTTTCTTCCTGTACTCAAGTCATAAGAGTGGTCTATAAAGGCTTCACAGAGAGTTGGATTTGTACTGGATTTTGAAAGAGGAACAGGGGTCAGGTAAGAGGGTGGCCCAGAAGAGAGGGTTATGAATTCTTAAAGGCCACACCAGTAGAGTCCAAGTTCTGGCAGGTTCAAACAAACCAAAATTTTTTTCAAGTATGGTTCCAGTGACAGACTGAAGACCCAACTCCATTACATAAGAGAGCATCATAGGTAGATTGGCCACAAGATGATGAATTCTTTGGTCAAAGTAAAAAGAGAAGCACATTGAATAGCCTTCAGTTCTTTAGTGCACAGATGAGAGCAGAGAGGTAGAAAAGGGGTCAAAGGCACCAAGAATCATAGTTTCTAGACCATCTATAAACATTAATTTAACTGTTGATGTTCTAAATGTAAAGTGCTCCAGTAACCAAATGTACATATTCCTGTAACAACTGAACAACACAGTGCTAGATATGAAAGCAGAAGAATGAAATTACAGACAAATTAAAGGATAGCTATGGGTTCCTTAGGAAAGGCAAAGCAAAAGGACAGAGCTAGTTCTACCATATTTCCAAAGGCAACAAGTATCTTCATTTCACTCTGCAGTGCTTATGATGAACATATGCAAAAAAAGAAGAGAGAGACCACCCACCACGAAGGTGACTGAACCTTATGCAATGACATCTGCTGCGCAGGATGAAGAGATAAAGAAAAATGATCAAGAGCTTCCAACACAAGACAGAATATATTTTAATACTTAGTGACTGGAATGTAAAGATAGCCATAGGGATGACAGCTAAAAATACATTGGAAAACAAAGATTCGTGATTAAGAAATTAGAGAAGTCAAAAGCTTACAGACTATTCAAATATCTCAAGCCTATGTGCCATGAATGCTTTCTTCAAGAAAAGCAAACTGGAATCTCTAGTCTTGTACCCACCTCACCACCACCACCCTCACGAAAAATGGATATATCTTGACAGGAAATCATTATGGTAAAGGTCAAAATCAATATCAAATTATAAGAAATTTCCAAAATGAGAAGACACGGTGTGCAATTCTGAAAACTGACTGGTTTTCAGATAAGCTATTGATGCCAAAAAAATGTTAAGTGGGTATTTCATAAGATCATAGATTTAGAGCTAGAAGGGATTTCCTGAGGTCATTTTGTTCAATTAGACTTTCTTTTCCCAGAGAGGAAAAGAAATCAACTGCTCTATTAATATTTCCTACAAAATTTAAATAATGTAAAGCAATCAACACAATGAGGAGGAAATAGAGCTCAGAAACCATTTCAATCAGCAAATGCTTGGTCTTCTTGTCAAGTGGAAAGATAACAATAACCAAGGGCAACTCTAAGTATGACTATAAAATTATTTGCAAAACTTGGCAGAGAGGTACAATGTTAAATTACAAGCAGTAGTAAAGCCATTATATCTAAACTCTTATAACTTCAGTTCTAAACGTGTTATAAGAGGAAGAAGACATCCACACCAATGCCTCTCTCCATCATCACAAATGCCGAGAAGGTAGAGGCTCCGAAGAATATTCATAATAGCAAATTTTCACTTCCAGATCCCCTAATCACAGCGCTTGAGTCACCATCCTGAGACAAAAATCTCCCCTTTTCTTGGTATTTCTCCCCATCCTCTTGTCCCCATGTCTTCAACATCTTCTGGATCTCTCATCCACAGCTTGATTTTTTGAAAAATCTACTTTCTTGCGCTTACAGAATCCAGCTCTCTCCAGAAGACACCGAATACCTGGTCAAACTCTCCAGTGACAGCAGCTCAAAGAGCTGGAATACTCCTTGTTCCCCAATGTCACTTCCAGACCAACACCATTATTCAGGATCTTTTCATCCTTTGAGATTCATTCCATTCATCTCTATCATCTAATCTAAATCCTCACTGTTGTGATACACTGACCTCTAGTTCATTTTCCCTTCTTTCCAAATGAGTTTAATATCTAGTTCACAATCTCCCTCCAATTCAAACTGTTTTCATATTGAGAATTTCAATTTACACAATGATATCCCTTCAAGACACACTGGTTTCTAAGTTCATTAACTCCAGCATTCAAAATCTAAAGCTTCCGTTTTTCTCAGCCTAAAATATATATTGTCTTGTATTGGAAGCTCGTTTGGCTCTTGCTCATTTTTCTTTTCAGCAGATGTCACTGCCGTTCAGTCACCTTCGTGGTGGTTTCTCAGGGATGATCACACCTGAGACTTCATCATCATCCATGACTGTGCTGCTTCCCTGATTCTGAATTTCAGAAATTCCCATCTCCATCTCTGATGACATTCTCCTGTCCTTTCATCTTTCCTTCTGACAACCTCCTCCTAAACCTATTCTTCATTCTCACCACACTCTTCAGCACCCTCATCCTTGCCTGTTCTCCCAGTCTAGCATCTCCTGCTATGGTCTCATTTTCCTCTCTTCAGTCTTCACCCCAAAACTGCCCAGTTCAATTCTACTCCCATGCTCCTGCCTTCTCCTATTGCTAATCACATTTAGGCAATTCCCAATCCTTGCCACTTTTCCACAACCACTCCTTAGCCACTCAAGGAGGACTATCAGTAGTCTCCACCATGCCAAATGAGACCACCACAATTTCATGCTAACAGATCTCAACTGGGTCTTCACTACCCATCAAAACTTAAATTCTTCCTTGATTGAATCTGAATCTCAATCCCAATCCACTCAGTAGCTATTCTGAAACCTCTTTCATCTTTCTTCAAGCCCCCAATGCCTTCGCCAATTCCCATGTCTTTGTCTATTTTATAGACAAAATACAGGCCATCCACAGTGAGATTCCTCTTCTCCCTTAATACATAACTCAAAATCCCGCTATATCTTTACCTCTTTATTTTCCCTCCTTTACACCTATTTCTGAGGAAGATGTGACCTTTTCCCTACCAATACCCAAAAGACAAATCTTTTCTTTATCTTCAATCTCTCTCTACTGAGCTTCTCCCCCTCTCTTATTTCTACTGAGATCTATATTTGATTTACATATAGTCTCTCTTTCACTGCCATTCTCCTTAAAAATATATATATATACCTGATGCCTGCTCCCCCCACTTCTTTCTCTACCAATAATTTCTCAATCCCTTGCAATCTGCCTTTTGATCCTACCATTTGACAGAACGGTTCTCCACAAAGTTACCAATATTCTCTTTATTGCTAAATCCAATAGCATTTTCAAAGTCTTCATAGTCTTTGACCTCTCTGGCCATTGCCTTGCTCTCAAACACTTTTGTATCCCTTGAATTTCGTAAGATTGTACTCTTCTGATTCTTCTCTTTTCGTGTAAGACTTGTTGCTATTTGTCCTTAGCTCTGGAAGAGGACCATGACCTCAGCCATGACAAGCAAGTGAACTGGATTTAAGTGAGGGAGAGTTATGCAAAGTCACCAGCCTCACTTTCTCCTCTGGAGCTATCTGGATCCAGTGGTCATATATCAATCCGGACAACTGGAGATAGCCCAGAATGCAGTGGGGGACACCTTGGGCTTTTCAAGCTAAGGTCTTTAACAGGTCTCAGTTTGACTGAGGTAATGCCCATTCAGTAACTAAGGCTTAATAAGAACTGAGGCAGAGAATGGTCTCTTTACTTACTCAAAAATCTAAAAAATAAATAGATAAATGAACAAATGAATAATTTTAAATTGTTCTGGGAAAGGAAGACCCTCAAGGTTTCTAACCAAAACAGAAACAACTGCTATTTACATTCACTCTGAGCCAATGAGAGCCCAAAGAATGATCAACTAAGTTTTGGCCAGAGACCTATAACTGGCCAGTCAATGAGAGTCCGAGTAATTTGGGGTTAAGGCTGATCATAAAAAAAAGTTTCAGAAATTAAAATTTACATTCCCTTTGGGCAGAGCATTCACAGGTAAGGGTGTGATACCTAATGTGGACAGAGGGAAAGGGAAAGGCAGAGGCATTTAGGGTTAGGTGAGAGAGGAAAGGAGAGGGGAAAAGGGAAAAAGGAGAGGGGAAAAGGGAAAAAGGAGAAGGGAGAAAAGAAATTCAGTGTTGCCCAAATGATCAGTTCCAGTTTAGTCCCCAGTGGGTGGCCCCTTCTGTACTCACAGAGGTTATTGTTTGTCCTTCATTCTTGAACAGAACCAAGATACAGGAAGGTGATGCCAAGACCTGTAAGACTACTCTTTCTCAGTCTCCTTTGTTAATAATCACCACTCATGTGCCATATCAATCCAATTATTTTATAGAGCTAGAAAATATAATAACAAATTTATCTGAAAGAACAAAAGGTCCAGAATACCAAGGGAATTGATGAAAAGAAATGCAAGGGAAGGTGTCCTATCCATATCAGATCTAAAACTATTATAAAACAGCAATCATCAAAACTACTTGGTACTGGCTAAGAAATGCAGCAGTGAATCATTGGAATAGATTAGGTACACAAGACATGGTAGTCAATGACTATAATAATCCACTGTTTGATAAAACCAAAGACTCTAGCTTCTGGGATAAGAACATACTATTTGACAAAAACTGCTGGAAAAATTGGAATGTAGTATGGCAGAAATTAGGCACAGATCAACATCTTATACTGTATACTAAGATAAGATCAACATGGTACATGACTTAGACATAAAGGGTGATACTATAAGCAAATTATGAGAGCAAGGATTATAGTTTTACCTGTCGAATATAAAAAGGAAAATTTTATTAATAAATAAGATAGAGATTATGAAATGCAAAATGGATAATTTTGATTATATCAAATTACAAAATTTTTGCACAAACAAAGCCAATACAACTAAGATTAGAAGGGAAGCAGAAAACTGGGAAATAATTTTTACAGCTAGTATCTCTGATAAATGCCTCATTTTAAAATATACAGAGAAATGAGTCAAATTTATAAGAATACAAATCATTCCCCAATTGATAAATAATCAAAGGATATGAAGATGCAGTCTTCAGATACTCACATGAAAAAATGCTCTGATCACTATTAATTAGAGAAATGCAAATTAAAACAACTCTGAGGTATCACTTCACACCTAGCAGAGTGGCTAAAACAAGACAGAAAAATGATAAATGTTGGCAATGATGTGGGAAAATTACATTGTTGGTGGAGCTGTGAACTGATCTAACCGTTCTAGAGAATAATTTGGAACTATACCCAAAGGGCTATAAAACTGTGCATACCCTTTGATCCAGCAATACCATTTCTAGCTCTATATTCCAAAATGGGAAAAGGACCATACAGTCAAAAGTATTTACAGTAGCACTTTTTAAGGTAGCAACAAAAAAAAAAAAGGAAATACATGAGGGGATGCACATCAATTGGGGAATGGCTGAACAAGTTATGGCATTGTTCCATAAGAAATGATAAGCAGGAAAACTTCAGAAAAACCTGAAAAGATTTACGTGAACTAATACTGAGTGAAATGAGAAGAACCAGAACAGTGACAGCAACACGGTGTGATTACTGACCTTGATAGGCTTAGCTCTTCTCAGCAATGCAAGGATCTATGACAACTCAATTAACAATGGAAAATGGTATCCACATCCAGAGAAAGAACTCTGGAGACTGAACACAGATAGAAACATACTATTTTTCTCTCTTTCTGTTCTTTCTTTCTTGTGGTTTTCCCTTTCGTTCCGATTCTTCTTTACAACATGACCAATGTGGAAATACGTTCTTTTAAAAAAATCACCATTCATTTCTTGGGCTTTTAGTGTAGGTATTCAGTAGATTCAATCTTGGGTCTTCTTATCTCAGTACACAGTGATAAAGATTATCAGTTGCATTTCTAAACAAATAATACCTAAATCTACTTATCAGCCTCGAATCTTACTCACTTTCAACCTATTACTAGAAGTCTATACTAGAACATCCAATTGTATTGTTATTTCAGTGATGTCCAACCTCCGTTTGGGGTTTTTTTTGCAGAGATAATGAGATGTTCTCTTCAGTGAATTCTTGTTTCATCCTTTTAAAATCATTGGCCAGTTTTTCTTCTATTTCCTTCTTCAGCTGTTTCAGGAGAGCTGCTTGTGCATGCAAGCAGTTCATAGTCCCTGCTGAAGTTTCAGATGGGAGTACAGTCTCACTACTGACCTCTTTGTATTTGTGTTTTGGTCCTTGTCCCCATAGAAAGATTCTATGGTTTTTACCCGACTTGTTTTGCTTTTTCTTGCTCATGATGGTGAGGTTTTGTGTGTTGTGGCCTCCGGTTCTTTCAGTTAGAAGCTGCAGACATCGGTGTCCGAGATGACTGGTATGAAAAAGCTAAGGGCGGGTGCCTTTTGTTCTTTTTGTTTTGTGTTTCCCTGATCAGCCCTGGAGCTAGTTTGTTAAGGGCGGGGTGGGTCTGGTCAAGGGAGATCTTCTCAGCTGAGCTGAGGCAAAGGCAAGCTCAGGGATTGTTGATCTCAGCTGCCCTATTGCCTTCCCATTTCCCCTGGAGCAGGGTTCTAGAGTGAGTTTCCAGCCCCTCTGGGGCCCCTCTCCTTCCAGTTTGCCTCAGCCACAGTAAGAGGAATCCCCCTTAGCAATTTTGCTAGCCTCACATGCTCTGAGACTGTTTGCCCCTCTGCTGATGTCACTTATCCAGGATTTTTCTAGGGAAATATTTTATGGTTCTTTTGAGGTCAACATGGGGGGAGGAGAGAGCAGTTACCAATCACTCCACCATTTGGGCTCCTAGAAGTTCAAGTAGGTGACTTACAAATGTTTAGTCTTTGGGCTGAAAGTCTTACGAGTGGCTACGGCTGATACCTGGGGCTCAGCGGCTGTCACTCACTTGGCTCTGCTGGCCTCCCACCGTGGACTGACACTCTGCCATTGCTGCCGCTGCCTCAGGCCACCCCAGGGCTTTCCTGCTCAGCCAGATGTGCTACTCTGTGTGCTCACCCCCACAGAATACATCCTTCCCCTTGACCCTCCAGTCTGTCCTGGGCTGTGAATCTTCCCCAGTTTGGCTCCTATTGGATTCTGCACCTCCAAAATTTGGTCAGATTCTTTTTTTAGAGGTACCTGAAGGAGTTTGTCTAACAGCTTAGATGAGTAATTGCTCTCACTCAGCCTCTTGGCTCCACCCCCTTGGGAGAGATAATGGAGTGGTTTGCCATTTCCTTCTCCAGCTTATTTGATGAGGAAAGTGAGGCAAGCAGGCTTAAGTGACTTGCCCAGGGTCACATGAGAAAGTGTCTGAGGATGAACTTGAACTTAGGAGTCTTCCTGACTTCAGACCTAGCACTCTATTTGTTGCACCTAGCTGCCCAGGAAGTCCATCGGCATCTAAAACTCAACATACTTCAAATGAAACTTATTTCTCACCAAAACCTTCTCCTCTTTCAAATTTTTCTATTTTTATCTGAGTCACCACTACCATCCCAACCACTAATTAGTAAATTTTGGAGTCAGTTATTTTTGACATTGACACTGGAATCAGAACACCTGAGTTCAAGTCTATATCAAGTGCCTGTATCACTTAACCTCTCTGTGCCTCAGTTTCCTTGCTTGTAAAAGGAGATTGGACTAGATGATCAATGAGGTCTCTTCCAGCTCTAACTATAGAGTCCTATGATCCTTTCCCTTACCCTTCATAACCAATCAGTTTCTAAATCCTGGTGACTGCCTCCACAGCATCTTTCACATCTCTCTTATTTCTCTCACAACCTTCAGACTCTCCCCTATCACCTACCACTCCTAACAGCATGCCCTGTTTCCAGCCTCTCCCTCCTTCCATCTATCCTATACAAGGCAGCTAAAAGTATCTTCCTAATGTGTAAGTCTGACCCTGTTACTTCCCTGTTCAAAAAGCTCCTGGCATTCCATACTGTCTCCAAGGACAAAATGTAAAACTCTTGTTTGGCATTTAATGTCCTCCACGCTATGGTTTCCAACCTACTTTCCTGAATTTATTTCAAATTACTCCCTCTCACACATTCTAAATGCCAACAAAACTGGCCTACTTGCTGTCTCCCAATATCTCCCATTTCCATACAAACCATCCCCTATGCCTAGAACACCCTCCTAACTCATTGCCACCTCTCAGCATCCTTGTCCCCATTCAGGACTTACCCCAGGTGCCATATCCTACATGAAACATTTCCTTATCTTTCTGGTGGCAGTGCTTCCCCTTACTCAATTCTCCTTGTGTTTTTTTGTGTACATCTTGTATCTCCCATTGGAATGCACTTTGAAGGCTGGAACCTCACAGTGTTTTCTACAAATAAAACATGATCAATGTGCACAGTATACTGAACTGAACATTTCACTAAAGAGGAAGACGAGGATGAACAGCTGGACTAGACAGTACACATAAAGGAATCTGGGCTAGAAATAATAAAATTTTGAAAGCACTGAAGGAGAAATGTAAGTTATGTAGATGTCTGAAATGAGATATCCAGGTATTTTTTAAAGGATGATATATACTGAATGATGGAAATTGGGGGGAAAAAGACATTGGAAAGGGTATCAATAACTATAAACTCATATGCCTACTTCCTCATCTCTCTAAATGACATACGCAAAGCCAAGAAAATATTCTTGATGAAAATATTAACTGCAAACTACCTGACTTCAACAAACTTATTTTTTCTTCTAAAGACACTAGTTCTACCTAATTCACCCCCAGGTTGGAAGTGCAAGAGCAGTTAATGGGTTCAGTCCTGCTTTGTTCAGCATGAGAATTTTGATCTGTTCCATTTCCAACCTGCACTAGTTTATCCCATCTTAGGCAATCTGATTCACAGAAGCTCACTATATTAATGCTGAACATAGTTTGGACACTCAATTGGCTTAGCTCACTACAACTCACAATTCCTGAACTCAAGTAATCTACCAGTCTTAGATTTCTCAATAACAGACTCAATAACAATATATCAGAAAATATCTTCACATTACACAATTAATAGAAAGGCAGAGAGCAGACAAGTGTGCCCAATATTTAACTGCTGATTATCTTTTTTACAAGTTTAATACTGTAGAGCAAAATGCTGCTTTTAAGGCTCTCCTCCAACAAAAGATTTCTCATACATTTAACTGAGATTATGAAGAGAAGTGGTGCACAATGGAAAAAAAATTTTGAGACAGAACCAGAGTACAAATCACAGCCCTGCCATGCCCTACCTGTGTTACTTTGGGCAATTCACTTAGCCACTCTGGGCATCTCATCTATAAAATAAGAGTTAAACTAGATTACTTCTAACATTTTTTCCAACTCCAAATTTCTGAGATCATGACAAAATCCCTATAGATATAACCACAGATCAACAATCTTCTAACTTTGTATAACAAGTGCAAAAAAGTGAAACATTTGTCACTGCCATGAGGGATGGCAAGGTCTTTCAGAAGCTCCAGTTTAAGAGTGACACAGTCCACAGTTTCATACTAGAAAGAGTCCTCAAACAGATTAAACATTTCAAAGCAATCTGCCTAACAATCCACAAAAGAAAAAAAAATGAAGAATGTCTATTATCTAAACCAGAGCTGTCAATTCCTAATGCTATTTTTTTGGTTTCCTTAGTCAATATGCAGCTAGATCTCGCTTTGAGTTTGACATCATCAGTCTAAACTGTGTCATAAAGATGGATATGCTGTCTATAGAGTTAGTACACCATGAGAATATTTATTCCAGACTAGCATTGCAAATGGAAATTAAGCTGAGTCCAGAATCAATCAGGAAAAAGAAAATGACCTAGATGGTATTTGGGGAAATTGTGCAGTGCTTCCAGGGACAGCATCTGCTCCCTGAGGCAGAAATCCAGCTGTTTAATAGTAATATTCTTCTGGTGATGCAATACAGCTGCTGATCACAGAACACCACAATCTTCAAAGTATCAAAATTGTGGGGGACTTGAAGGATATTGTAAAGTCATGTAATGAACAGAAATAGGCTGCAGTCTATTACCACTAAAGAAGAGATGTAAGAGACACCAAGCAGGGCCAATAACATGGGGACAGCAAGGGGTAACAGATGGACAGCCCACGTGCTCCACTTGTACCCAGAAAATGTCCAAAGACCTACAGGGAAGTCTCCAGTATGCTAGAAATAATCTTCTTCGTGAGATTTACAGGACACAATAATACAGGATGAAGTGTGGATTGCTGATGAATTGCCACTCCAGCCCCTCTCCCTAGGAAGGGCCCGCAGAGATGACAGTAGACGCATGTACTGAATATGTGGCTTACGAACGTTGCTAATGGGACTCCCACCCTCGGATCGTCTTAGACTAGCACTGACAGGAAGGACACTGGAGACCAGCTGGTTCAATCCTCCACGTTACAAAGAAACCTACCCTTTTGTAACCCAAAAGTTACGGTCCCAATCCATCTGGTGAGCTCCGGCTGGTGGCAGAGCAAGACGTTAGCAGTCTGGCTTCTCGAAAGGGTCTCGATTTTTCCACATTTACTAAGGGCCTTCTACACACGGGGTGTTGTGCTTTGCTTTGAATGGCCGTCACTATCCTGGGCTGAAAAATCCTGGTGGCTGCTCCTTCCACTGCCTCCCTGAAGTTGGGGCCAGCCTACGGAGGGCCTTGAGCGCCGCCTTTGGGATTGGACTTTTACTCTGGGGACAATGGAGTCACTGACGGGTTTTAAGCAAGGGAACGACCTGATTTTGACGGTCTTCAGAGCCGCTGGCGAGGCCTGGGACGCGCGTGGACGCTGCCCGGGGCACAGAACCCGGCGTGCCCCGGTCTCGTCCGGCTCTGGTGGCCCGCTCCGCCACCGGTCCGTACATCACTGACACGGAGGCAATACACCCACACACCCACACCCACGCACACCCACACAGCCTCACGTGGTCACGCACACACACACACACACAGCCTCACGTGGTCACACACACACACACACACACACACACACACACTCACCTGGTCTCCAAAAAAACGTTGGGGGGCTGCCAGGAATCTGGCGGCACGGCGGCCATGGTAAAGCCCGCTCAGACTCCACTTCCGGCCCAGGCTCCAAGGGGGACTCGCCGCCACAGAGCACACTTCCGGTGCTACAGCACCGGGTACCGGAGAGGAAGAGGCGGGGTCCTGCATAAATTACGCTGGTTACCAAGGTCCCGCACGGCTCCCCTACTCTTTCCGTGCTCTGATTGGTTCAAGTGGGCGTGGGAGGTGGAACCTTCCAGGAAATACGTCCGTCTATTAGTCGCCTTTCCTCATCAGTCAGTCGTTCGGCCCAATGACTCCGCAGCTCTCCTTTCTCCTCCCCCTCCCAACTCCTCCTCCCTTCTCCTCCCCCCGCCCCATACCCCCGGAGAGGCAAACGGACAAAGAAAGGCTGCGGTTTCGTTATGTGCCATTTTCATCCCTTGCTTTCTAGTCTGCTTTTCCTTCATTCTGTAAACTCCGCCAACGTACTTCCCGAGCTGTTTTTAGGCTTCGTGTCCCCAGCGCCTAGCACAGTGCCTGGGACATAGTAAATGCTCGATAAATGTTTGTTTGGTTAAACTGAACAAAAGTCAGAGGAAAGAAAAAGAGAAGGGGAAGGAAAGAAAGAGAAAAGAGAAACAAGGGAAAGGATAAGGGGAGTCTAGGAGGAGGGAGAAGTAAGAGGACGGGAGGAAAAGAAACAAGGATGAGCACAGGGGAAAGAATGAGAAGTGAAAAAGGCAAAAAAGACAGGAAGAGATAAGGGGAAAGAAGAGGGAGAGGGTCCAGGTAATTGGAGTGAAAAGGAAGAGAAGGAAAAGGGCGAAAAGAGAAGCCTGAAGGCGTGAGGGTAAAAGAAAAGAGGAGAACGGAGCCTCGAGGGGGTGGGGCGTTGTCAGAGTCCAGGGAGGTTTGTGGAAGGGATGAGGTGTTATTTTGGGCAGGTAGAGGGAAGTTGATTGTGGCTAGAGTGGAAGAAAGAGAAGGGTTAACCCATCTTTATCTGCAAGCCAGTAAAGGCAGGGATCTTGGGGAGACAGATTTTACTCACCATATTCCCGGACCACGCACTTATTTATAAAGATAACAGTGCCCAATTCCTCCCTACCTTGTCCAAATGCTCTATATACAACAGAGCAAATAAGACATGTCTCCATTTTCACATATCAAATACAGAAGGAAAAAATTATTAAAAATTTAACTCAAAAAGGAAAAAAAAAATGTGGAAATAGAACCTGCTCTGGAAGGTGGATAATGTCATATTACTGAAAATTTCTGGGTCAGACCTTCAGATCATCCAGCCTGATGCTGTTTGATGAATACTAAGACAATGATAGAAAAGCACTAATTCTCCTCAGTCTTAAAAGTGAATAGGGCATTGACCCTGAAGTTACAAGGTCCTGAGTTCTAATCCAGCCTGAGATGTTAGCTGCATGACTCTGGGCAAGTCACTTAACCCTATTGCCTAAAAAGAAAGGTCAGCAAGCATTAAGTGACTACAGTGTGCAAGTACTGTGCTAATAACAACTGAGTGTGCAAAAGAAAGGCAAAAACAGTCCTTGTTCTCAAGGCGCTCACATTCTAATGGAAATGTAAATAATGGGATGATGTGTTAGTATATAAATCAAGTGACATGTCAAAGTCTTAGTTTTCTCTGTAGCAAGTATTCTCTAGCCTCACTCTCCCTAAACAAGTATGGTTGTTATATCTATCCCTCAGGGTTCTAGTGATACCCTGATAGGATGGGATATCCTTTCTTTAATGCCATTAGCTGAACACCTCATTTGGTGTATGTTCCCCTTTCTGTTAGCCACCAATGACTAGCACCCAAATTCCATTTAACCAATTAACATCAATTAATTTTTATAAAAGGATATTTACTTCATATGCAGAAGTATAAGCATTTGCACCTAGTATAGTCTTATATGTTACCTCTGTCTCTGGGGAGAGGGGGTTCAAATGTAACAGTTTTTTCTACATAGCCTTGATCTCACAAATTTTACATCCAAATTCAGTATTGGTATCAGATATGTCCTAGTCTCAGTTTCCACTGAGCTGGGTCCCAAAGGTTGGTCTTCACTCCTTGGTACAACAGTGCTAGCTAGCTGTTAGCTAGCTGGTTTTCAGCATGAACTAGACTCCTGGATTCCCAGATTCACTGAGTTCAGGTGGCTCACCCTCATTCCATATAAGAAAGAATTTTTTTAAGGAATAAAAGAAAGAGGAGGAAAAAGTTCAGCAAAATTAATCAATACAGTGACATGTTTCCCTCATTCCTTTTGCAGAGACATATGGTTTACGGATGAAGAACATTTTCAGATATTTTCAGAAGCAGGGGAGGTATGCTCAAGCTGAATCAACTTGTTGTCCATGCTGGAACTAATGTTTCATATCCTTCCTTGGCTGTGAAGTAAGCCTATTTTGGTTAAATATTAGATAGACTATGAGTGTCTGGTTTTCTTTCAGTCTTAAAGCTAAACTACCAAAAGACTTGGCCTGAATCGAGCCTCTCCTACAAAATGCCACATTGCCTCTCAAATGTCAGAATGAATATGAGAGATATGGAGGATTTGACTCCAAGGTTTTAAGTGTGGATCTGAATGGTACTGCCATCAACAGAAAGAGAGAAATAGAGAGTAAGGGAAGTTTTGGGGAGAAAGATGGTGAATTCAGTTTTGGGCAACTTGATTTTGAACTGCTAGTGGGACATCCAGGTGGGGATGTTTAGCAGTGAATTCATAAGTATTGTAATCTAGGCCTTGCCTAGAGATGTCAATGTAAGGAAGGTGCCCCATTGAATTTCAGAAAAATTGAAATTTGGAAGGAGTAAAAAACAAAGACATTGAAATGGGGGAGTGTTTGTGCATTTTGCTTACCAAATCCAGCTGGAAGAGATAGAGAAATTCCATTCAAAATAACTACAGAATATATAAAATACTTGGAAGTCTGTTTGCCAAGACACATAAGATCTATATGAATGCAACTAGAAAATATTCTTTATGGAAATGAATGGGCTTAAATAATTTCTCATGTGTAAGCCATGTTGCTATAATATAAAAACAATACTGTTTTGTTGTTCAGTGCTGTACTATTCATACTAATAAATGATCATTTCATAGAGCTAGAAAAAAATAATAAAATTCATCTAGAAGAACAAAAAGTCAGTAATCTTAAAGGGAAAAAAATGAAAGGAGAAAGAAGTGAATCTAGCAGTACCAAAACTTAAACTATACTGTAAAGCAGTAATCATGAAAGTGATTTGGTATCAGGTAAAAAAACAATGGAGAGATCAATCAGTAGAACAACCAGGTACACAACACACAGTAGCAAACAAACAGTAGCACAGTGTTGGCAAACCCCAAGATTCTGGCTACTCGAGTAAGAACTTTTCAAAAACTGCTGGGAGAAACAGAAAGCAGTGTGACAGAAAGTATTTATGTAATGGTATCTAATATTGTATACCAAGATAAGTTTCAAATTTATAATAGAAATAAATGGTAACAGTATACACAAATTAGAGGAGCAAGGAAGAAATTTACCTTTCAGATATATGGCAAAAATAAGAATTCATCACCAGTAAGGGTTAGAGAGGAGCATAGGAGATAAAATGGATGATTTTGGTTATATAAAATTAAACAGGTTTTGCTCAAACAAAATTCATGCAGTTAAAATTAGAAGGGAGGCAGATGATGGGGGTGGGGGGTAAGGAGAGCAGGAATCTTCGAAGCAAGTTTCTCCAATAAAAGACCTATATTCAAAATATATAAGGAACTGATTTAAATTTATGCAAACAAGCAGTTTTCAAAGGAAGAAATCCAAATTATTAACAATTATGTGAAAAATGCTCCAAATCACTGATATTTAGAGAAATGTAAGTTAAAGCTGCTCTGAGGTTCCATCTCATACTATCAGCTTGGTGAAGATACAAAAAAGAAAAATGGCAATTGTTGAAAGTGCTGTGGGGAAACAAGCACACCAATGCACTATTAATAGAGCTGTGAATTAGTCAAACTGCCCCAACAATTTGGAATTATGCTCCAAAGTCACTAATATATGGATACTATTTGACTCCACAAAACCAATATTAGACCTATTCCCCAAAAAGAGGAAAGGAAAAGGAAAAGTAGCCACGTGCACAAAAACATTTATAGCAGCCCTTTTGATGGTGGGTCAAAGAATGAGAAACTAGAAGCATGTTAAAATTGATTATCTGAAATAAAACGGAAACTGAGGACAAAGTTACTAGTCATCTATGATTTAATTTGCAAAACTAGCATTTGTATATCAAACCAGGTCACTTGGCTCTTCAGAGATCAGAGACAAGGAGTGATTTACAGAGATGATTTTCATTAAAAAAAAAAAAAAGAGGAATTAGAAAAATTACTGAAACTTCTATTGGACAAGGAAGGTCACTTGGCTAGTTAACTTCTCACAGACTTAATTATTCCTGTGCCAGATGTGTTTTCCTCCCAGTGGTATCTTTTGTAACCAGAAAGTGTACTGGGCAGGAAGAACTTCAGTGGTTAGCAATCACCTCCCCACATCAATAGTCCATTACTCAACTTAGACTCTAGCTCAAGAAAAAAGGCAGCTTAACTTCACCTCTGCCTAACCTTTCCCCTGCTGCCCAAAAGGGGAACTTAGCCTCTGGTCAACCCTACTTTCTGGTAGAAAGGGGGACTTAGTCTTTGGCCAACCCCAACCACCACCACCCCCATTCTGTTAGGGAAATTTAGCCTTTTGAGAAACTTTATAATCTTATGATTATTCTTCTAAATTATCTGCTACTGAATGATAAAGCCTTCTCAATCTTTCTATTCTCTAAATCTATAGGTAACTTAGGCTGAAAGGGTCAGGGTCTCACATTGCATCCTGGGCCATCTCCAGCTGTCCTGTTGAATATCAGACCACTGGACCCAGATGCTCAGGAGAAGAAAGTGAGGTTGGTGACCTTGCACAGACCTCCCTCACTCAAATCAAAGTCAACTGCAAGTTATGTCATCATCTTGATGTCATGGTCCTGTTTGAGAATGAAGGACAAACACAACAACAAGGTAACCTAGTCTTAAGAGACTATGTTAGTCTGGCTTAGAACTAGCTCTTCCTAAAGAAGGGCATCTAATCCTATAATCAAACTAAAAATAAATATAAGTAATAAAAAAAGTTGATTTCTTTTTCAATAGATGACCATATATTGAGGAATAACTTAAAACTGTATGATATGTAAAATGGAATGAATGTATGGAATGGAATGCATGTAACATCCATGTAATGGAATATTATTGTACTCTAATAAATGATGAAATGAACTATTTCAGAGCGTTGACCTGAAAGTTTGGTTAAATAAATGATAATAGGCTAAATGAACACATTTTTATTATTAATTCATTATAAATTCCTCCTAAAGTAACTGTTGCATAATACTATGGAGCCAGATATTATCTGATTGCTGATACAAAAAATTGGCCAGGCTTAAATCTTGTTTTAGGACAAAGAAGGTATTCTGTGTCCTTCAGATTTATGGTCTCCATGAGTGAGTAACTAGACCATTAGAAAGGAATTTCTTAATTGCATAGACTGTAAATACAGTAATATAACAGAGTTCGACAAAGTTTCAACTGAAGTTACGACCTAAGATGTCTGTGTTTTGTTTACCATTGACATGCCATAACATAGCATATGGACACAAAATATTAAGATATGGAAAACGTCCTATTATTCAGAAAAAGTATCTTAGGTTAAAGGTTTCTTACGGAATGTTAAGTCAGCTCTGGCTTTGTTGACATGGGAAGAGGTATTCTCTGAGTTTGCTTCAGAGAGAGAACAAAGAGATTATTCCAAAATTTATATTAAATATTATCAAAAGCAACCTAAGAAAATCTGTATGAACTGATCCAGAGTGAAGTGTTCAGGACCAGAAGAACAATTTATACAATAACAGCATCATAAAGAAAAATAACAGAAAGATTCTGATCAATGCAGAGATCAACCACAATTTCCAAGGGCTGATGTGAAGTCATGCTGCCTACCTCTTGGCAGAAAGGTCATGTATTCAAGATCTAGAATAAGAAATACATTTTCATACACAGTCAATGAATCAGTCAATCAACTAGTATTTATTAAGTGCCTATTACACGCTGACCAATGTGCTAGACAACGAGGATACCAAGAAAGTAGAAAATCAATCTGTTCTCAAATAGCTCACAGTTTAATAGGGGAGACAACATGCAAATAACTATGTACAGACAGTGTCTGTGTCTGTGCCTGTGTGTGTGTGTGTGTGTGTGTGTGTGTGTGTGTGTGTAGTAAAAATTGAGGGTAATATTGAAGGGAAGACACTAAGATTAAGGAGAAGTGAGAAGGGTTTCTTATAGAAGATGGAACTTTAGTTAAGACTTGAAGGGAGCTAGGGAAACTAGGAGTCAGACAAAAATGAAGAGAGTTCCAGGTATGGGCGACAGCCAGTGAAAATGTTTACCTTCAAGGCACAAAGTGTCTTGTAGAAGGAACAGCAAGAAAGTTGTCAGGTGTGATTAGTTTTTGCTTGACTATGTATATTTGTTATCAATGTTTTGTTTTCTTTTTTCCAATGGGGAAGGGAAGGGTGTATGGAATAGAATAGGAAAGAGAGAGAGAGAGAGAGAGAGAGAGAGAGAGAGAGAGAGAGAGAGAGAGGAGAGAATCATACACACATATTTTTAGAAAATGAAAGCTACATGTTGAATTTATTATATAAAAACAAAGAGAAGTTACACATAATAGAGAATGTTATATATGGAAATTTCTATTTTTATCTTGTTTTTGTTAGCTTGAATAAAAGTTAAAGGGGAAATGTAAATAGGAAGCCCTTTAAGATAAAGGAGACACTTCATACCTCAGAAAAGATCGGATGCTTGAATTTCGAAACTGAATAGGAAAAGGCCAGCATTGGGAAATGAAATTGCTTCTATAATACAGACTGCCTCCATACCTTTACCTCTAGTGAGACCCCAGCATGAATCTAAGAAGCATAACTGGCAGATCAACATAAGTAAAGGTGGGTTACCTTTAGAAAACCACCTCAGAACCAGAAAGAATTGTCTAACAGGAAAGACTGAAATGCTTTTTAACTCCTACTCTTGGTATGCCATGTTTTTTCTAAAAGCTTTTTGAGTTTACTGGCTGATTGTTCAGGAGAAACACATGAATGGGGGCATGTGAGTTACTGTTACCCTTAAACCCTTGAGAGTAGTAGCAGCTATCACCACTGGGTATCCAACCCAGTGGTGTGCTAGATACAGCTTGAACTAGCTCAGGAAATCCAATTGTTAAATTTTCAGTATGAATATTACCCTGGGTAAATCAACAAATGTTACAAATCAGAGTCTGATTTGTTGTTTTGTTGATAGTCTAGGTTTAAGAAATGTTAATAACTTTATTAATAATTAAGATTAAACTTTACACAGTTTCGGGTGATGGAGGGCAGGTTACTACCTAGTACAGTCAGGTGAAACTACTGTGCAAGCTCAATGAGCTGTTTGAGGGAAAGCCTATTAGAGAACATGGCTGGGGGACGGTAGGCCACAAGATTCAAAGTTTAGAATTCTATAAGAAGCCTGACTTATCCTGACCTTGTTGTAGTCTTTCTGGTAGCCATGCTGCAAGCTACCCGTTCCTTCAGGGGAAAGAACATAGAAGGCCTTCCCTCCTATAAACTCCATTTTAATAAATTTTCTTGACACCTTTTTGTGTGTCAAGTGCAACTCTAATATAAGTGACAAGCCTACATTATTTTTCTGGAGAGCCAGTTGTTAAACATTTACCAGTACCCCCAAGATCCAAACTGCTAGTATTAGTATGAGTTAGGGCAGTGATCCCATAAGGGAAACTAAACCTATTTGATTTTGTCTTTATTTTCTTTATCTATTTTAATTTATTTTTAACAAATACATTTTCATCATAAATTCGACAGCAATCCTCCCAAAATAAACATTTCCATATATACAGGACAGGAAAAAAAGGATTGCATACGATACCATGAATATACCATAAACAGCTTGCTTTTTAAGTATATATCAATTTTAGCATGAAAGTACCAATACTAACCTTGTCTGTATGACATTCTGAACTTCCTTCTACTTTTACCACTGTGTTTTTAATATATTGTCTTGATGCTCTTTTCTTTTTTTTGCATCACTATCACTATTCCCATCACTAAAAAAGCAAAATAAAACTCTGTGTTGTAATAAATAGATATAGTCAAGCAAAACAAATTTGTTTTATACTAAAATGTTGTGTGAAAATACATCTCATTCTGTATCTATACCACTTTTCCAAGAGATAGGAAGTACATTTCTTCATCCATCTACTGGAACTTGATTCATTATTGCATTAATCAGTATTTCAAAGTTGTTACAGTGTTATAGTCGATGGATAAATTGTATAATTTGTTAATCTTAATTCTGCTTACTTCATGGGGATGTTTAACAATGAGACATCTACATAGAAATGATAATCAGGGTCATGAGAATGGAAACAATGGAAAACAGAGAATGTAGAGATAAAAGGATCTAGGGCAGAATTTTTAGGTATACCTACTTTTAAAGCATAAAGGCACTCAGATGGTATGGTGGATGATGCACTGGACTTGGAATCTAACCTCAGCCCTTAAGTAGCCGTGTGATCCTAGCCAAGTCACTTAACCCTATTTGCCTCAGTTTCCTCATCAATAAAATATGCTGGAGAAGGAAATAACAAACTACTCCAGTATCTTTGCCAAGAAAACTCCAAATGAGGTCATGAAGAGTTGGACATGACAGAGCAACAAAAACTTTTAAAGAGCAAGGAGAAAACTATAACGCAGAGAAAGGAGAGGTTAGATAGGTAGAAGGGAACTAGGGACAAACAGTACTACAAGAGCTAAGGGAGGAAAGATTATACAGAAGGTGGGATGGTCAACAGTATCAAATACTACAGTAAGGTCAAGGAAGATGGCAATTAAGAGGTTGACCTTGAAAAGAGTATTTTCAGTTGGGCAAAGGGGACAGAAACTAGATAGAAAAGCATTGATAAATAATGCAAATGAAGGTTGTACTATTTTCAGAATTTTGACAGTGACCAGTAGAAGAAAGGTAATCTGATTTAGTGGGTGATAAAGTCAAGGGAACTCTTATTTTAAAAAGTCTTGAGAACCAGAACTGAGAGGATCATGTTTGCAGGGTTCAATGAACCCCTGAAAAGACCAAAGACTCTCTCTGGATCTCTAGGGCAGAAAGGAAGAAAAAGACTTTAGCATTACATAAAGACTCTCTTTTAAAAGTCTAGCACAAGGGAGTCCTCTGAGCCAACCAAATGCATCACCAGTCAATGAGACTTGATCACTCATCCTCTGACCCCGCCCAGCGGGGTCTCAACGGGGTACCGAGAGTGGACACAGCCGAAAGGGGAGCAGAGCTCGGGAAGGCGGCAGCCTGGGAACACAGCCAAAGGGGGAGCAGAGCTCGGGAAGGCGGCAGCCTGGGAAGACGCAG
>CM053770.1:316414687-316453381 GCA_028658325.1 Potorous gilbertii
CTGGCCCTTAGGCCAGTTCTATCTCTGCTTCACCACACTACTTCTTAGTTACTGTGATACTATAATGTTTCTACAGGTTTCATTGGGGAGAGGTCAATGAATTTACATAATTTGGAAATAGACAAAGTAAATGAAAAGCCACTATGGATGTAAATAAAGTTAGAAAGGTTAAGGTGCCTTGAATATTTTTTAAAAAGCTTAGATTACTGAAGTTGTGGGTGTGAGTCTTATATTGTCAAAATGTGAGGCGTATATGATTTGAAATCAGTTATCTGTGAGCATGTATATCATAAGATTTAGAGCAGCAACAGATCTTAAGAGATAATCTAGGCCAGGGGTTCTTAAGTTTTTTGGGTCATGGCCTCCTTTGGCAATTTGGTGAAGCCTATGGGCCCCTCGGAATAGTGTTTTTAAATATATAAAATGAAATTCTTGAGATCACAAAGAAAACCAATTATATGAAATACAATTATCAAAATATTAAAAAAAGTTCTTGAACTTGTTAGACTCCCTGATCTAGTCCAACCCCCTCATTTTACAGATAAGGTAACTGAGGTCTAGTGGAGTTAAATAATTTGTTTGAGGTCATATGAAGGAGAGCTAAGATTATTTGAGCCTTGGACCTCTGGCTCTATAGCTAGTACTCTTTCTACTATATTATATTTCCTTGCCTGTGTATGGTTACATTATTTTTATTTCATGGAAAAGTTACTGTGAAATATTGTGTCATTTTAAAATCTTATCAGAATTATTTTCCTTTTTAAGTGTGATATCACAGGATCATGGATATAAAGCTGTAAGGTACTTTGGAGGTCATCTATTCCAATCTCTTCATTTTATTGCTGAGCAAACTGAGCTCCAGGGAAGTGCCTTTCCTAAGGTCTCCTTAGTAGCAGAGCAAGGATTTGAACCTAGATCCTCCAGTTCCAAATTCCAGGACTCAAAAAAGTGTAAAAACACTATACTTGCCTCTGAGCACAATGAGTAGGATATTGATGGTAGGTAGGTAAAGCCTTACTTCATTAAGATTTTAGGTAATGATTTTTTTAAATGAACTTGTGATTTCATCAATACTTGGATTTCTAGGAAAGGAACTTCCCTAATACCAATGGAGAGCCTCTACGTGTTTTGTGATTGCTAGTATTGAGGGTGTGATGGAGCACTGAAGGTGTGATGCTTGTTTAGCATCACACAGCTAGTATGTGGCAGAAGACTTGAACTCAGGGCCTCCTGATTCTAAGATTAGCTTCTAACCCTTAATGAGGATGCCTCTAATTAGTGTCTTCAATAGAAGAACTACGATTAAAGTTGCCATTTCAAGGTTATAAAAGATCTTAAATGGTGGAAGGAAAACTTAGATGGACTCTTTTATAGAATAAATAGCTCATATTTCTAGTGGCTTTAATATTTGCAAAGCATTTTTCTCACCACTTCCTGATGAGATAAGCAGAAAAGGTATAATCCTCATTTTACAGAGGAATGTAACGTTAAATGATTTGTCTAGGGTTATACATCCCAAACTAGGGATGAAATCTTTCATGACTTCCATTGGGAATACTCTTTCTTCTGTATCATAATGCCTCTTCAGATCACGCAGGGATTGAAATGACCCAGAAGTTGTCTGGTACAACTGTTTACCCAATCAAGAATCTCTTTATTTCTCCCAACAAAGGACTACAGAGCCTTCATGAAGCAGAGTCTGCTTGAACACTACAACAGTAGGGAACTCACTGTCTTAGAAAGACCATTATAGTTCCCTTCTTAGGCAGTGCGTTAATCTTTATATTAAGCTGAAATCTGTCTTCCTTTCATGTAGATCCTAGTTCTGCCTTCAGGAATCTTACAGTATAAGTAATTCTTTTTCCTCACATGATAACCTTTAAACACTGATCATATCTGCTCATGAAAGAATTTTGAGTCCCTTCAACATCTGGTTTGTCCTCGTTCTGAACATAGTTCAGCGTATTATTGTTGCTTAATCTGATGCAGAACTGAACATGATACTTTGTTGTATGGCTGTCATGGAATACAGTGACTTCCCTTGTTTGGACTGCTGTCAATATGCCATCAGTATCTTTACAAAGTTATTGATAAAACTGATGATTAAAACAGGTCAGAAGTCACATGCAGTTATTTGTGAGCTCTCAAATTTCATAAAGCACATGGAAAAGATGATCTAAGGGAAGGTTAATAAATACCTCACCTCTTATTTGCTACTACCAAACTGGAAATATTTTCTGCCCTAGAGGTTGTAATAGCTTGTTAATAAAGTGTATTCATATAAATTTACTATTTTAAGTTAGTACAAAATGTGATGAAAATTATAGAAATACAAAGCATTTTCTTGGGTAGTTTATTAAATAGTATCTCTCATCCTGTGTCTTGTCGTAAAATCCGCAAAATGAAGGGAGAATAACAGCCCTCTTCCCTCCTCCCAATCTCCTCCTCTTCCCTTCAAAATAAAGACTATTTCAGTTTTATAAATATATGTATTCAGATACTACAAAAAGGTATTAGAAATGATGTAATCCAAAATGTCTGTCATTTGCAGACTGTTAAACACAAAATAAAATATGAATATTTTACCTTTAACAAGCCAGTAATGACCTGTTTGTTTCTCTCAGTTTATTTTTTGTGCACTTGACAAAGTTTGTTGCAGTTACTGTTATCTTGATCTGTAAAGTTGACATTATACTTATTCTTTTGGTTCTGCTTTCTTTACATCATTTCATATAGTTCTTGCCATATGAATGAATTTTGCCTATTTATTATTTTTATGACATAATAGTTTACATTACATTCATATATTTTCAGCCATAACTTGTGCAACTATTTCCCAAGTATTAAAACATTATACAGTTTTCAGTCGAAGAAAGGAAAATGTCATTGTTTTAGATGATTGTACTTCAATATAAAAAGTGTCACACTAACTGTATTTATGTACATACATATGTGACTATATTTACAGTCTGGATTTTTTGCCTCTTATTCTTTAATTTAAATTCAATTTTAAATTGCTGTGTGAAGGCAGGTGAAATCAGTTTACTAGAAATGTTAGAGCTATGATCTTTAAGCTTTTTAAATTTTATGTGTTATAGAATAGGAGGGGAATGCTTGTGAGACTGAGAATCCCTAACATAAATCTTGCTTTCTTTAATTATGATAAGTAGAATAAGGTCAAAGCTGCCCTGCTAATTTGTGCTTCCTTCTGTTAATTTTTGGAGAAGGGGAAACCCTATTCCTAAGCAGCCCTTCCGTACTCCTTGACACCTCCTCTCCTGTAACTTAGAAAAGTACTAAGTGCCCTCTTCTGGCTAGGAGTCATGTTTGCAGGAAAGCTTGAGGAATGTAACCTGAAAGTTATCAGCCAAGAGTTTGTTTAATGGCCCTCTTTCATTGTGTGTCTGTTTTAGTCAATCTTCCTTTAATATTAATAATCACTTTTTCTTTAACTACTGGGAAAACATGTTATGGTTAGAAAAGAATACTTGATACATGGAACTGTCTTGTAACAGTTATTTACCATGTAGGACTTGTTTTGTAGAACTACTTGACTTCTCTTAGACTTTTAAATCTTATGGAACCCTCAACATGGAGCTAAGTAATCATACGAGTTGACCAAACATCACTCTCCATATTAATTAGTTTACTTTTGATTAGAGTAGATTAATAGGTTAATAGAGTTAAACTTTTTTTTTCCATAGACTAGAACACAGAATGGTTAAGTGATTTCCCTAAGATCACATAGTAATGGCAAAGCTAAACTGTCTCCCAGATCAGTTCATTGCTCTTTCCGCTGTATCATATATTGAACTGATGGCTTCTCTATCTTGGCAGAGACCTTTTCCTATGCCAGTTACTTTTTGGTATTCTCCTTAAGAGAAGATGTGTTATTTTGATTTTTAGTTTGTTCTGTAGGAAAGACTCATAATTTTGGGCCCTTCATACTTTTCCAACCTTCTCACATTACTTGATTTCCACATAATTTACATCCATTGCCACTGGTCCTTTTACTTTTATTCCCTTCCATTCTGGATCTTTTCATTGACTGTGCTCCGTACCTGGAATTAACTTTCCATATTCTGAAATTCACTCCTCATCTCCATCTCCTGGTCTCCCTGGCTTCCTTCAAGTTCCAGCTAAAATCTCCCCTCATTTCCCATTACGCCTTAATGCTAGTGCCTTCCCTCTGTTGATTATCTCCAATTTAGCCCATATGTATGTTGTTTTTGTTATCTCCCCTTTAGAGGGCAGGGATTGTTATTTGTCTTTTTTTGTATCTCCAGGGCTTAGCACGGTACACAGTAGGCACTTAATAATGCTTGTTGATTGGGTGAGGTTTTGCATTGGTTCAACAACAATGGGAAAAAATTAGTTATTAGTCAAGAAAAGCTACTAACTTGTGAGTATCCTGTGACCCAGAGATCCCCTCATTTAAAAAAATATGCCCATTCTTAAGGAGGGTATAACATGCTCACTCAATTTGATAAGAAAATCTGTCTTACTCTACAGGAATGTAGGGGAGAAGGGAATAAATGGACTGGGGGATGATGGGAAGGCAAAAGGGAGAAGGGAGTAATTAGAAGTAAACACTTTTGGAGAGGGACAAGGTCAAAAGAGAGAAAAAATAAATGGGGGGCAGGATAGGATAGAGGGAAATATAGTTAGTCTTACGCAACATGACTGTTATGGAAGTCTTTTGCTTAACTACACATGTATAACCTACATTGAATTGCTTGCTTTCTCGGTAGAGATGGGTGGGGAGGGAGGGAGAGAACTTGTAATTCAAAGTTTTAGGAACTAATGTTGAGAATTGTTTTTGCATACAACTAGGAAATAAGAAACACAGGTAATGAGGTATAGAAATCTATCTTGCCCTACAAGAAAAGAGAGAAGATGGGGATAAGGGAAGTGGGGAGGGGTGTGATAGAAGGGAAGGGGCAATCAGAATGCAAGGCATTTTGGAGTGGCAAGAGATGGGGAGAAAATTTGGAACTCAATTTTGTGGAAATGAATGTTGAAAACTAAAACTAAATAAACATTTAAAAAAATATGCTCGTTGTGGAATGAGTGGACAAAACATGGCATATAAATGTAGCAAAATATTACTGAGCTGATATGATGACTGAGAATTCATAGAAACATGAAAAGATTTGTATGAAGTGATCCTGAGTGAAAGCAGAGCCAAAATATATGTAATACCTATCACAGTGTAAATAAAAGTTAATACCAAGAAGCCACAAAACTAAGGTCATTACCAAGGACAATGTTGGTAGCATATTATCAGTCAAAAAGCACATCCTCCTTTCTCTTGACAATTGAGACACGACAAAAGTGGAAAGTGACATGTACTATCAGTTGCAATTAAGCCATTAACTGCAGAATGTACTTTGTAGTGTCCATTGGGAAATGTTTGTATCTAAATAGTATCAATGCATTTTTTTTGTTTGTCTATTGGGAAATGTTTGTATTCAACTAGTATCATTGCATTTTTTAAAAGAGAGCCCAGCATAAACAACATCTAGAAAACTTTTTTTAAAAACAGGTTTTGTGTTGTAGGGATTTTATATTGGAAGACATGGATCTTGCTGCCAATGAGCTCAGCATCTATGATAAACTTTCAGAGACCATCGATTTAGTGAGGCAGACAGGACATCAGTGTGGAATGTCAGAGAAGGCAATTGAAAAGTTTATCAAACAGCTGCTAGAGAAGAATGAACCCCAGAGGGGACCACCCCGACATCCTCTGCTCATGGTTGCTTACAAGGTAAAGTTGTGTTCTAACTTTGAAATATTGTGGAAAGAGCATAAATTCTTCTCTTTAAATATTCTGCCATGATATTGTTGACTGATTTGGGGTGACCTAATACATAGGTCACTTAACCTTTTCGTGTTTACTTGGACAGATTGGAACTTACTCTTATCTGAATACTTTGTTTAGAGGCATAGTTGAACGCTTTGTATTTTTGATTAGCTGGGGGTTCTTGTGAATAGCAATATAATTTTGTCTAGAATCAAATCTTAAAATGGGAAATTCAGTAGTTAAAATAATGCCTATCTAAAAGGCTTATCAGGACTGATTTAAATGAGGTGCCTTTATCCTTCCTTTATATTAACAATTGGTAAACTCCAAGTGAAAGATGATCTTTAGTCACAATCAAATTAATAGGATCATTGGGACGTTGGTTGTGAAATACTGGTTGTGTCAAAATAAAATACATGTCAAGAATTAAGTAATTACTACCTTTCCCCAAGTGAATGAGTTATCTATGATGGTAGATTATACTCTGAATCATTAGATACCATCATTAGAATAGCCATTTCTATGCATTTTAAGATGTTTATGTAAGGTGCTATATCAACAATTATGTATTATTTTTCCTTTTAGGTCCTGATCACATTGGGGTTAACCTTGCTCACTGCCTACTTTGTGATTCAGCCCTGTAGCCCTTTACCACCTGAACCAGTCCTCTCTGGGGCTCACACCTGGCGCTCTCTGATCCATCATATAAGGCTGATGTCCCTGCCCATTGCCAAGAAGTATATGCTTGAAAATAAGGAATTTGTTCCTCTTTCTAATTACAATGAGCCCCCAAGTGATGATGGATATCCAGGTAGAGTGCTACGTTTACTTACTAGCTATATTTCTTTCTAGACACCAGATGAATTGAAAAGAGAAAAAAGTGGAGTTTTACTATTCCAATATTTGCCCATAGAAAGGAAAGATTTGATTGTATCATTTTTATACATATACCTACCACAATCTCTATTACAGTGTTGGGCACATCATGAGTAATGTGTAAATTAGTAGTTATGTGATCTCCTTCCACTTACAGAGATAGAAAACCATCTACTATTTGCCATTCATTCTTCTAGATTCTAGCAATATGATGTAATAATTCTTTTGAGGGAGAAACAGCATGTATGCTTGCAGATAATAAATAGATAAAAATATATACAAAATAAACACAAGGTAATGAAGTTACTTTGTTTGCGTAGAAATTCTAGCAGTCAGAAGCATCAGGAAAGGTCTCAGAGGAGGTACCAAGCTACCCAAGTCTTGAAGAAAATTAAGCATCCTAAAAGGCAAAAGTGAGGAGAGAACCAATTCTAGGCATGGCATGGGATATATGGGCGCTGGAGGGAAGTGGGAGGGGGAACATATCCTTACAAAAAGCACAGATAATAGAGTATTATCTGTGAAGAATATCAGTTAAGCCGGGACACAGTTTGGGAAAAGGAGCATTGTCAAGACTGAAAAGAAGATGGGCTAGAGCCAGACTACAAAGGACTCTAAATGGCAAACAAAAGAGTTTGTAGTTTATTCTGGAGGCTATTGGGAACCTTTGAAGGCTTTTGAGCAGGTCTGTACTTTAAGAATTTCACTTTGTCAGCTGTGAGAATGATGGCTCAGAGAAGGGAGAGGTTTGGAGCAGGGAGTTAGGAGGCTGTTGCAGATCAATGACCTGACTTGGCAATAGATTGGGATCGAGGCCTTTGTGGTGCCTTTGACAGAGATCAAGAAGTTAAGAAGAGAGAGTGGACTTTGGGAGAAAGATAATGCATTCTGTTGTGAACATGTTGAATCTGAATGCCTGTGAAAGAGCCAATTTAGCGACCTGGAAATAGAGCTTAGGGGCCTCCAGCCCTGAATATGGTGAGGTCCTGATTAGTGCAAATGATGAATTCCCTAAAGTACTCTCATGTATTCTCATTCACACCATTCCAAGTTATGATTATGAAAAATATGGCAATTAGTTCTAGTCCAGTGGAAATATGCAGGGTGAATGTCACTGTGGGAGTTTTCTGCATAACTGCTTCTTATATCTTCATAGAGAAGATTATTAAACTCATGGAAACTCAGGAGGTCCCTGAGGAAAACTCCAAAAAAACCAGGACAGAGATTTCAAGTGCACTCAGTTCAGGGAATAGGCCATTATAATGTCTCACAGGGCTATTGTGAGTGTGTTACTGTATAAACTGTAAAATACAATATGAATGTGAATTTTTATTGTTAATGTCATACATATAATCCATTCCTTCCTGAAACTCAGGAGAAGACATCTCTTCCTAAGCATAAAACATTGTGCTAAGGTTTCCAAATATAGTTATTGGTTATTATAATTTTTGTTATATTAATTCAACCTAGTGCAGGAATTTCCTTTCCAACATCCTTTCATCCACTGCTTGAACTCTTAATATGTTTGGGTAACTCATTGACTCAGACACAGCTCACTTCAATTCTGAGAAATCTCATTTTCAGAAAATTCTTCCTAACATTTAGCTGAAATCTATCTCCCTGTAACTTCATCCCTTGGTCCCTGTTCTGCTGTGAAACTTCAGAATAAGCCCAGTCTTTCTTCTGTGTAAAGCCCTTCAGATATTAAAAACAACCACAACAACCCTGCCATTCTTCTCTCATCTTCCCCCTGCCTAGGTCCCCTTCTTCCAGTTAAAACATCCTCAGTTCCTTCAGTTGTTTTTCATGACCTGATTTATAGATCTAGTCGCCATTCTAGTCACTTGGAGTTACTCTAGTTTATTAATGTCTCTTAAAATCTGGTATTCAAAGCTACACAATATTCTAGGTATGGTATGACCAACCTAAAATACAGTAAAATTGTTGTCTCCCTCCCTACTTCACATGGTGGTTATAGGGATAGTATTTCATAAACTTTATATAAAAATGAACTTCTGTTACTGTTGTTATTCTACACATTATATTCCTGTTACTGTTACTCTTGCCCAAGATCACATCAGCCTTTTGGGGTTCCAGGCCAGTCTGTTAACTCGTTTTGTGTTTTCAGTTTTCAACCTCAGTCTTTTTCCTATAAATCATGACATCTACCCTCACGTGTATGAAACAGTTAATTTTTTTTAACCTACACACTGAGGCCTATTTAATTTGAAACATCATTCCAGCCTGTCAGGTTCATTTGGGACCCTGATTCTGTCATCTGTTTGATTAGCTAGACCTCCGAGGTTTATGTCATCCATAGAGACGTCTTTATTTCATTTTATTAAAAGTTCTTGGCCTAGAGTCAGAAATCTTCCTGAACTCAAATTTGGCCTCACACACTTACTAGTTGTGTGACCCTGGGTAAGTCACTTAACCCTGTTTGCCTCAGTTTCCTCATCTGTAAAATGTGCTTGAGAAGGAAATGGCAAATCACTCCAATATCTTTGCCAAGAAAACTCCATGGGGTCATAACTGAAGCAATACAACAACAGAATTACACAGGGTCCTCTGAAGAGTTCTCTCTCTTTCAAAATAAACCCTGAAAAGGGATTTCTGCTCCTTGGTACCCACAATCAACTTAGAAATTTTTTAGAACCTGGCCAATGTCATTCACTTTTCTTTAACCAGTCTTCCTCAAAGTAAACCTTGTCACATTTAGGGAACCTATAATTATTTATCGTCTGACTTTCAGTATGAAATTGCCTGGACCAAAATTTTAACATTCAAGGAGCGTTAGAATATTGTTAACAAACCAGATCATCTACCCTCCTCCTTTTAATGAATATTCTGACCTTATACAAATGGAAGTAAAATGAGTCCATTGTATTTAGTCAAGAAGAGAGAAGTAGGATGGTGTGGTTTAAGAATTTTATTTTGGGTACTTCAGTTAAAGAGCTGTTTTAACTTGTAAATATGTGTTTGTGACTTTCTAAATACGGTGTATTTACTATGTGTGATAATTCTGGGAATGAATAGAAAGACACAATAAAGTTAGTGTTTTAAATAGTACTTGGAAAGAAACTGGAGAAGGCATATTCTGTCAGGATTAAGTAGGAACTCTCACGAGGAAGAAGTAGGTTTCAGAAAGTGCTGACAACATCAAGACTATAGGAGGGAAAGGACAGTTAAAATTGATCTTTAACAATAGGTTTTATTTTAAATGTCATAATAAGAAAATCATTAGGATAGTCTTTCAAACATTTGTATTATTAGCATGATGGCTATAGGAAACATAGGTATCTGAATAAAGGAAGAAGTCTAGATCCTAGTGACAGTAATCATTTAAAGGCTAGATTGCCCCTCTCTCCTCTATACCACATCATGTATTCATTGAACCTTAAGTAATGGTTGCTCATGATTATCTGAGATGATGAAATGCCTGATATTCCTATATATTGGTTTCATGGCATCTGGCATCTGATCAACAGATGCTTATTAAGTGCCAACTACATGCTCGGCATTGAGGATGGAACCAAAAAAAAATAGAACAACTGCCAGCTGTTGTTATTGTCTTTTGTTCTCAAAGAGGACCATGACGTTAAGTGCCATGACTTGCAAATGAATTGGACTTTAAGTGAGGGAGGGCTGTGCAAGGTCACCAGCCTCACTTTCTCCTCCAGAGCTGTCTGGGTCCAGTAATAAGATAGAGATTGGGATGACTGGAGATGGCCCCATCACTGCCAGCACCTGAGGAACAAAAGAGGAACTTTATTTTTTTAGATTACAATTTTTTGATCAAATCCCTTTTCCTTAATTCTCTTCAGTAGTCTTCATGTATCATGACTGATAATTGACATCACACTCAGCCTGCAGTTTAGAATGAAATAAAGTACTTTCTTAAAATATAAGAACCGCCGGCAAATTTCAGGAACACAGTACAGTTAGTGAGTCTGACTTTGTTCAGATAAGGAGATATACGTGGTTTCTCTTCTGCTTCTACCCTGGCATGAAGTAGGTACGTGAAGTGGGGAGGTGGTAACCTGTCTATATAAAGGCACCAAGATGAGAAATACAGTGTTACTGATGAAGAACAAAAATATAACATTTCTAAAACCAGTCTCTTTCCTAGGCTAGATGCATAGGAAATACATAGGCTAGATGCACAATTTCTCAGCCTGTTTTGCACTAAGGCCACATTCTGATTAACTTAATCTCTGCTCTGTTAATTCACAGTGTTCCAAACGCTTGTTTTTTAACAGGAATTTCTTTTTGTTCACACTTTGCTCTGTTGGTGCATTCTTCTTACCTTTCACATCCATGATAGAGTAAGATTTTAGTGTTGGAAATGACTCCTCCCCCAAATTCTGAATCTCTGAGATCCTAAAATCCAACCTTTCTCATTCTGTAAAAGAAGAAACTAGGGCTTAGCAAGATAAGTGGGTTTCCTGCCTGACCATTGCTCTTATCATTCATTTTCCTTTTGTTCCTTCTAGCTATTCTGGCACCATCTTGACCTCTGATCATTTTATGTGCTCTTTCAATAGTTTCTGAATTTGTTAACAAAGTTCAGGATCCACATTTAAAATACACATATATAGTTCCATTGCTCACCATTGAGAATTAAGGGTCATAGTTCATAATCCAAAATTGTATGTGGAGAGTAATTTAGGCAAAATTTTCTCGGTCTTGGAAATAGTAGGACCACAAGTGCTAGGTCCACAGGGAAAGTAAGTTTGATTGAGTCAAGAAATCAAAAGCAGAAGTATTGCAGAAGATACGGTGTCTAGGTGTAGGGTAGCAAGAGAATAGGCAAGGTTTTTGTTGTAAAAGCAGGTAGACTGAGCAACTGATTTGGTAGAAAAGGAGTGATTTAGCTAGAGCCCAGGTCTCTACCTTGGTCAGAAATATGGTTTGCAGTAGTTCATTCCCAAGGATTTCCTGATTCCATTTATAAAGCTTGGAAAAAGATTCTTGACTCTTTTATACATGCAAAAAATGCAACATAGGTAAAGAGACAGTAATGTATACATCCATGTCACTGTTGTAGCCATACAACTCTGTAGAGCATGGAAACCCAGTGACCAACCTAGGCATTAAAGTACCAGGGCTTCATACGCATAAGCCTTAATCTACCAGAAGGTTCTGTTAATTCTGGAAAGTGTGTTTTTGTTTAAAGTATTGAATCTCTAAGAAGCAAAATATTTTAGTTTCCTGAAGAATAATGTCTCTGGAAGTCTCTGTAAATAAATGAGATTATTGTTTGTTTTATTTGGTTCAAATAAGATGCTTCTTGAAGCAAAGCACTTTGTACCATCGTGATCTTTCAAAGTGTCTTTCATCTCTAGGATTTATAAAACAGATGTAGGCCTATATTACTGAAGGGAGGTCATCTGAAATAAACACCCCGAAGAAACCAGATTACAGAGTTTGACCTCATTTCAGACATTTTTATATGTGACACATGATGTGTCAAGTGTTGCAAAGTTGCTCTTGTGCACAGTTCAAGTAATAGCTTAACTTTCAAGTTTTCTTTATGAAGGTGTTTTTACCAGCTGTGTATTCTTTTAAATGTGTTGGGGTAGGAGGAATGGGGATCCACACTGTTTTCTGTCTTGTTCCTTATAGTTTTAGCTTTCTGCCTAAGGCCTGCTAGAAGTCAGCAGTGAAGAAGTAAATGACATTCCCTTCTTACCACGCTGATATTCTGTATCTCGAGTATTTTATCCTAAAACAAAAACCTTTGCTTTCTGTCTCAGTGTCATTAGGTTATTATGCATGTGGCTTATCCTGTTGACCAGAAATCCTAGAAGATTAGTTATTAAACATCATCAGCTAGCCCCAGTGAGTCCTTTTGTAAACAACCCTCCAGCTGCTTGAGAGCCTGTAACAGGCCCAGGACCCTCCTCTATCTTTTACTTCTCTCCAAATTGGGCAATTTGTAGAAAAGGGTGGTTTCATTTCTGAAGTTTGAGTTCGGCCTATGTTTGGTCCAGGGAATTGTTTTTTAAATTCTTTACTGACAGTAAAAATGAATTTCATATCCTGGTAAGAATTAGGAATACAGGACCATAGCTTTGTTTTGCAGTTCATACTTGGAATAGCTTTATAAGTGCCTGAAACAAGAACTGTGTTTCATAACTAGTGAAACACCAAGAACGATTTGTTGCTAGTGAAAAGGTGCTTTCTGATGAATACAAAATGGAAAGTTCAGTTCAGTGGCTAGAAGTGAGTCCCTACCTGTTCTCAGGGTAGAATTGACTCTAAATGGTTTGGTGAAAAAGCACCCTTTAATTTACTAAAGCATATGAGGGGGGAAAAAACCATTCTTGGATAGTTCTAAGAAATTTCTCCCAGTAGGAAGAAATCCTGTTAGTTGAAAAACTAGAGTCAGAATAACAAAAAAGACAAATTTGAAATACTGAGTTATGGTGGCCTCAGACTATAGTTCACAAGGAAGTTCTTGGTATTAAGTCTCACCAGATGGCTCTGCTTCTGTGGATCTGCTTTAGCTGAGTAAACCTCTTTTATGGGTATTATTAAGTGAATAAGTCACCTTCTGTATTATGTAGAACTAATTCTGACTAGGTCAGTGAAATAGGTTTTTTTTATTTATCTGCAATGGTTTATTTCCCTATCCAGCTGCTTTTCACATCATTCCCTACTATAGTGTTCTCCCCTTGATATTTCCCAAAGTGGCGTTTCAAAACTCATTGTTCTTCTGAATTCTGAGCAATTCTGGGGGGTAAAAAACCAAGAATATATTGTGTGTGGAGGGTCTTGAGTAGAAGGAGAATGTAGGGAAGGCAGGATTTTGAAGATTAGGAATAATATCCTTGGATATTACTGCTTTCCAGAGGTGGAGCTAGGAAATGCTATGCCATTAGATACCAGAAAGATGAGAAGTGCTGAAGTGATCAGAAGTCTTAGGATATTTAACAGTTCAGGAAATCAGGACATTAGGGAATGTTTGGGATGTGCTTGGAAGAAATCTGATGTACCCTACTGCTGCCATTGTTTTTCTAAAATTCCAACCAGTTAGGTTTCTTTAATGGATTTGGGGTTGATTCAGACTAAATACTTGGGTTGGGGATCATGTCTGTGGAACAATTCCTGTCACAGCTACGTAACCTTTTATTAACAGCAAGTGTTATTCCCCCATCATCATTACAAGAGGCATCTTGAAGAGAGTTGGCCCACGGATTTGGAGAGGGACTTGGAAAGAGGGTAATGGCACTAGAGTTAGGAGTGACTGCTAAACATGTGGCTACGTTAAGAGGGGGGATTAAAGATGGATATTATACTTGTTTGGTATCTCCAAAACTGGGAAAGTAGGAATGGAGAGGGGGGCATTATGGAACTAACACACTACATCTGTTCAGTGACTTTTGATTTCATTACAGTTCTAGATTTGAACTTTATACCACAGTATTTTGATTTTGTTGTTTTGTAGTGTGTATTAAAGAAACACAGTGTAAAAAAACCACAAAACACCCCGAACTTTATATAGAAAAGAAGTAGAATTAATGTTGGTTTTCCCTGTAAGTCTTCTAAAATAGCATTTCTCTGGGTCTTGCTAAATCAGCAACCAAAAAAAAAAATCTGTTGCCATTGAATCTGGGACCCTGACTGTCAGTATGCCAGACTAGGAAAGGGATTCTTGGATGGATGTGGAAGGATCTCAAGACACATGGTTCAAATGAGATAATGTATGTATGATGCTTTGCAAATCTTAAAAGTGCTCTCTGTGTGTGAGATCATTATCCTAGAACTGTATAAAATATCAACTCAAATGAAGACATTTCATGTTTAAATATTTCTAATAAGACCTTATTTCTTCAAAAGATAGCCCTTTTTATTGCTAGACTATTCTACTTTCCATCCATTTTTCCTGCCTCTACCCTCTGGAGCACAGAGATCTAGTCCTTTTTTGAACTCCCCATAAGTCTTCTCTTTTTAGGCTAAATTTCTCTAATTCTTTTGGCTATTCCTTATGTCATGATTTCCAGACTTCTCACCATCCTGGTTACTTTTCTCTTGATGCTCCCTGATTTGTCAGTGTATCTTTTAAGTTGATATTTACTTTAGATGATATCAGAACTGAATCAGTACTTCAGATGTGGTCTGACCATCAGGGATTACTGGATGATTATTAACACCCTTGATTCCACAAGTAGAGACTGAGATTGCATTTGCATTTTAATAGAACTTTCATACAAACCATATTAATTGGGTGGTTAAGCTAAATTCTTTAGGCCCTTTTTAAATTGTGAACTTCTATCAAGCCAATTTTCTAATATGTTATAGTTGATTTTTTAAAACCTTGAATGCAGAACTTCACATTTATTTAAACATTTTATTAAATTTTATTGGTTTTAGCCTATAGCCTCCCCCAGTAGCAGGGATTTTAGGAGTGAGCCACTATGCCCAACCAATTTACCTTTTAAAAAATCAGGATATTCACTCATTCCTAGTCCACTGGCATCTCTCCTGTTTTTTGTGATTTCTTAAAGAAAAAAAAAATTATTTTGATACCCTAGGTTGTCATTTTTTTAAGCAAGGAGGCTACCTTAAAGGGTACTTTTTTCAACAAATTATTGATAAATTTTTTTTACATCACCTTAATTTTCTGATATGTCCCTCTCCCACTTAGAGAGCCATCCTTTATTATAAAGAATAAAAAAAAGGACAGGGAACATTTCAGCAAAACTATAGCACCTTAACCCAGTCCAGCAATGTTTTGTTCCACTCTCATTGCTCCCCAACTCTACAAAGAAAAGGAGGCACATTCTTATGCCTCTTATTCCTGACCAGGCTTGATCGTTATAGTTGTACAGTGTTCCATTTTGATTTTTTTTACCTTTTATTTACCTTTTCATTTTGTATATTTTTTTTCCTGGTTATGATTACTTAATTTTGTATCAATTTATGTCTTCTCATGCTTCTGTTTTCTTCACATTCAGAGTGTCTTGTGGCACGGTAGTATTCTGTTATATTTATGTCACTACTTATCCCCACTCTCTGTGACCATCTCCTTTGATTTCAGTTCTTTGTTGCTACCAAAAAAAATTCTGCTATAAATATTTTGGTGTATGTAGGACTTTTCTATTTTTCACTTCAAGTATTTGCCTAGCAGTGTGATTTATGAGTCAAAGAGCTGGATATTTTAGTCATTTTTTAGTATAATTCCAAATTGCTTTACAGAATAGTTAAACCAATTCACAGCTCCAACCATATTTTACCGTGCCTTTCTTTCAGTAAACCCTCCGATGTTAACTATTTCATTTTTTCTTATCTTCATCAATTTGATGGATGTGAGGTAAAAGCTCAGTTATTTTGTGTTTCTCCCATTAGTCATTTGGAGCAATCTTTCCTATATTTGTTAAGTTTGCAATACTTCTCTTAAGAACTATTTGTTTGTATCCTTTTTTTCCCAATTTAAAAATTATGAACTTAACAAATTTCAGCTAAAATGAGTTCCAGAGAGAGTTGTATGTGAAATTTTAACTCCGATTGTGTACAGCTTGCTTTTCTTTTTAGATATATGATAAGTTCAACATGTTCATATTCTTTGACCAAAAATGGCTCTTGGTCTCATATATTTCACAGACTGCTTCCTATCACCTTGTTCTGTTTAAATATATGTGTGAGCTAGTTACTACATGCTTACTCTCTTACTTACAGTTTTAATTCCTTTTTTTGCAGTGTGCATTTTATCCTTTCTGGTATTTTCCCTGAAGCTGATGTAAACAGAAATGATTGTTGAATAATTAATTTGTCGATTTGTTACTTTGGTCTAATCTATCAGTTGTATAGAACTGTGCAGCTCTTGAGAGTGTTTGTCAGGGGAAAATGAGACCTTGACCCAGCTGCTTGGGGAGAGTCATTCCTTTAATGCAGTAATGCACAATGGGACCCACTGTCAAAACAAGATCATGTGATTTGGGGAAGAGCTGTGTCTCAGAAGCAAGGTGTTGGCTGCCAAACAAACACTGAGATGGGAAAAGAGAACAAATGAACAGACATATTCTGGGAAGGAAAAGCAACGCAGAGGCTTCAAATCAGGTGTTAGGTGATTCCATCCTCTGCCTTGAGTCAGAAATCTGCAAACCAATACCCAGGCTTGAAACTGGTGTTCTGATCTTGTCTCAGAGTCAGAGAGCCAGTTATTATTGAGATATGGTGGACTTTTCAAGAAGAACACTTTGGGGATTGGACAAACCAGAGGTCTCTGTGTCCACGGTGTTGACTTATCTGCCCTTTCTGTATCCTCTTTCTCATGACTCCTGATGAATCTGCCCATTCAGATCTGGTCTCTGTTTTCTAGTAGGCCCTTGTTTGTGGTCTCTCATCATGGGTGGTTGGAGGAAACTAGCACATAGGGTTTTTTTTGAATATTATCATTTGATCATTAGAAGAGAAAGGTGCTGCAGATGATTATTAGCTCCAAACTAAGCCTGGTGACACTGCCTCGTCTTCATAGCACCTTTTGAGGGGTTTGATTCCAAAAGTAACATTCTGTTCAAACTTTTCTGAGTCTTAAAGGAAAGGTAGTTAGTTTTTGTACCTTTTCCCTTCCCCAACTGTAAAAAAACACCACCATGTAAAAACCATATAGTCAGACCTTCTCTGTGATGTGGAAGAGTGATAATTTTTTAAAAACTCAACTGTGAATCAGACATAAACTGAGGAGATTAATCATCTTCTTCCTTGCCATGCTGTAGTTTATAATCCTTACCGCTAGGTGGTAGCAATAGAAGAAAAAATGAAAGGCAGAAAAATGTGTAAGGGGATGTGACAACCCAGTATAGGGGAAATCCCAGTGTGGGAACCACAAATGAAAATCACAATCTATCCTTGATTTAGTACATTAATTCTAGACTGTTATTATATGAGGTTTATAAAGGTTAAATGGTATGTCCAGGATCACACAGTTGTTAAGAAGTAAGAAGTGGAATTTAGACTCACATCTGATTCAAAGCAGTTGCTGTTTCGTGTTGTCTTTACAGCTTCCCCAGACAGGCTAGGATGAAAAACAAGGGCAGAAGAGAGAGAAATCAGTCAAACAATCAGCATTTATTGTAGTGTCTACTGTGTATCAGGAGCTGTTAGAGCCAAGGATATGCATAAATGAAAGAATTCCATCTCTATTAGGGGTGACAACATATACGTAATAATAGAATGTCTGTGGTGCTTTACAGTCTGCAGATTGCATGTATTGTATCATTTGATCCTTAGACCCCCCTACAAGGTCGATACTATTACCCCCATTTCACACATGAGGAAACCAAGCCTGAGAGAAGATAATTGACTTTTCCAGGGTCACACAGCTAGTGTCTTTACAGATGAGAAAACTGGAGAAAGACTTTGCTCAGGATCAAATTACTTGTCAGAGACAGGGCCAGGCCCAGTCTGAGCCTCCTGGTTCACAGCCTAATGATTTTTCCACTTCTCTACATTGTTTGAAATTAATTTATGTGGCCAAACATTTAAGTTTAATATTTGTAATATGAAATTTCTGAGGTCAACGACTGTGTTTTCCTTTTCTCTGTTATCTCTGAAACACCTAGTGCTGTATGTGGGGAATAAATCTCCATGAAGCACTGTGACCACTAATGTACTGGCTGCTGGACCTACGTAATTAGAATAGAGGGTACAGAGAAAGTAGCATTTAATCTCCATTTGAATGACATCTGCCCCTTAGACTATAGCACAAATAAATTGTTCAGGACAAAACATTTTTTTAAAATTATAACTTAAAAATTAATTACTAAGTTTAAGCACCATAAGGAGGATTTCTGTACATAAATCAAAAAATGCAAAAATAATAGGATTGTGTATGAAACTATGGATTCTACTTCCTTAAGTATATAATTCTATACTTTCATTTCAAAACAGTTCTGCTTTTCATGTTAGTAGTTGAACCTCCCTTGTGTGAATTTGCATAAAACATTATAATGGCCCTTTAAGACATAGTTTTTACTATTATTACATTATTAATTACTACATTGTTATTAACTCCACCTTTCATTAACCTCCCTTCCTCCCAATTAAGAACACAAAAAGGGGTAGGGGGTAAGGGTAGAGAGCTGTAACAGTCAAATCCACAAAGTGGCTTTGTCTAAAAATGTATGCTTCTTTTTCTATCTTGTATGTCCAAGAACACCTTTACAATTTTCTTTTTTTTGTGTGTGTGGCAATTGGGGTTAAATGACTTGCCCAGGGTCACACAGCTAATAAGTGTCAAGTGTCTGAATCCACCTTTGAACTCAGGTCCTTCTGCCTCTGGGGCTAGTGCTCTATCCACTGAGCCACCTAAGTACCCTGCCCCCCCTACTCCCCAGGATAAAACTTTTGATCAAGAAAAGAAGAGATGATGAAGTGTTTTTATGGTAGAGTTTTTTTTTAAACCATGGTAACAGTATAACTGAATCTTATGATTGTCTCAGAAACATATTACATATTGCAAAGATAATTACAGATCCATTTGCATGAAAATCAAGTTCATGAAGGTTGATATACATAGTACAAACCTGCTTGACATTAAATGCAGGAAGGAAACCATCAACCAATCTATGGTATCAGCAGTATTCCTTTTTCTGGAGTCTTTCCAGATGTACCTTGTAATATATCTTTCAGATTCTTTTATTTTTTCAGGAATTCAGTGAAATGGTCGTAGAGACATGTGGGAAGATTAATACATTTTCATCTTTGGTCTGGTGTAGAACCCAGAACATCATCTGGAATTCAAGTCCATGCTCATTAAGTGCCTGCTTATTGTGTGCCAAGCACTGACACAATGGGGAGATTGACTTGATCTGTCATTTAATTGACACTTTATGGCAAAAGTACTCTCTGTCCAGTGCAAGTTACCACTCTCTCTAAAAAGTCTCAAAGAGTTGCCCCTGGCACCTAGAGATTAAGTAACTTGCCACATAAAATAGGCATAGTAGCCAGCATGGCAGCTGATAGTGCAGTGGTTAGAGGACCAGGCCTGGAGTCAAGAAGAGCTGAGATCAAACCCAACCTCAGATACTTACTACCTGTGTAACCTCTTTACCTCAGTTTCCTCCTCTGTAAAGTGGGGATAATAATGTCCCTCACCCCCCAGGCTCGTTGTGAGGTAAACTTTGTAAAGTGCTTAGCACAGCGCCTGGTGCATAGTTGTTGTGGGTTGTTTTCCAGTCATGTCCAACTCTTTGGGGTTTTCTTGGCAGAGGTACTGGAGTGGTTTGCCATTTCCTTTTGCAGTTCATTTTACTGAGGCAAATGATGAAATGACTTGCTGCCCAGGCTCATATATAGTAAGTGTCCAGATTTGATTTCAGGAAGACAAATCTTCCTGACTCCAGGCCCAGTATTCTTATCTACTTGGCTACCTAATTGCCCATTGTAGCTGGCACATAGAAGGTACCATATAATTGCTAGCGTCATTATCCTTATTGTTGTAAGGCAGAGAGGTAGCTTGATTGCAGTTTACAAGTCTAGCTCTCTATCCAATACACTCGGCCACCCCTACTGAGGAAATACAAAGTATTTCATGTTAGCCATGGCCCCTGCCCTTATCGGTTTACCTTCTAACAGAAGAGATAAGACGTGCATAAATAAGTTAATACAAATAAGAAAGAGTTAAGTGCAAAACAGAAGTCCCAAGTTCTGTGAAACTGGAAGTAGAGATCATTTCTAGCTGCTAGTATCAGTTGCATCTAGGCTTTCTTGAGGAAGTGATGCTTCAGCTGGGCCCTCAAGGAGGGGCAATATTTCTTCAGGCAAAAGTGTAGTGGGGCACAGTCATCATTTTCCAGGCATAGGTATGGTGGAGGAAGAAACCAGGGAAGATTACAGTTGCTGAAGTATCTTTCTAGGCGTTTATTTGATGTATCTGCTTTGATTGGACAGCAGTCACCTTCCCTCAAGTTTGTCTTGAAAAATAAAATTTGATTAGAGAAGACATTGTCAGTATGGAGTTTGGGAGCTTCAGAGTTCTGCCTATAATTTAGGACATACTGGAAAGACATAGGAGAACAGGATGGGAGAACGAGACCTAGGATGTTCTAGCAGAGTGGTTTACATTATTCAGATTGTGTCTTAGTTAACAGATATTGAATACTATTATGGTAAAGAAAGCAAAAAGAATAAAGTATTTACTGCCTTTATAGCTTTTAGTCACCAAAATATGTTTTGGAGGTGAGAAAGTCTAAAAGCATGCTAATTAATTAAGAATGGAATTAAGATCACCCAGATTTGACTTACAGTTATCTTTTGGTCTTAATGTTCCCTCTGTTTCATTGGGATCTAACGAAACCATCTTTTGAAGGATTTTGGACTTGAGTTAGATTTAAACACAAAATCGTTCCTCAGAGAATACCAAGGAACTCCAGAAAGGAACAAAAATAGGCAAAAATAATAGAACATGATACACAAAATTATCTGACATTACAAGCAAAAACACTGGTGAGGCCTTTGCAAAGTCAGATGAATTATCTTGGAAAGGTCTACAACCTCAGAGCAAGACATGTCAGTGATTACTTGTCAAGGAAGTGGTATTAGAGAAGTGACTGCTTTCATCAAAGTTTGAGTGTTTTCTCATCATTTCTAACCCAGTCTGGGCTGATGGGCTGGAGAAAAGATGGTTTGGGATCCGAATTGGGAGGCAGTAGTTCTTAGAGTCTGCTCTACTAGCTGTTAGTGAACTGGCTTCTTGTCTAACGACTGTACTGTACCCCACTTTACCCAGAAGTTCCATCCTCAAAAAGTTTTCAGTAAATTAGATCTCTTTTCTCTCCATCTTCTTTCTATTCTTTCACACTTGCTTCTTTATCATAGTCTTTCTTCCTATGCATATCCACAAGGAGGTATACCGTTGTACTTCCTCACTTTGTGGCATGAGAAATTTGTAGGCTCATCACATAATGTACTGGTGTCACCTGCTCCTGACAGCATGCCTGGACTTCAGCTTCATGTTGGCTTTTAAACAAATACTTGCATTTGTATATTTGGCTTTTCATTTGTGATACTTTTGGCTTTACAAGGTATTAATCTCCCTGTACCTATTTCTTTCCTCTTCCTTCCTTACCTAGAATGTGATGACTGGTGGAAAACAGACTGCAACTTGAACAGTTCCGCCATCCCTTCCAACTGCACTGGCTGTGCAGTGCTTACAGGCCTCCAGGTGGTGCCAATCTTGTCACAGTTACCCTCCCAGTTTGATGAACTCCAGCCTCTGCTGATCAAGGTAAAAAGAAGCCTGACTCTTTGGCTGATTAATTAGTCAAAACTGGGAAAGTACCCAATGCTTTCCAGCAACAACCGCTAATGGCTTTTGTGTTGTTTTGTTTTATTTTTTCCTTTACCAAAGACTGGACAGACTCTGACATCTAAGGACCTTCATCTTTTTCAATGCCAGTACCCAGAGTTGACAGAAGGGATCACAGAAGGAATATTAACCCGGTGGTGGAATTGTTTGCCTCATCAGCATTTCCCTTTTAGTTTCCCATGGTGAGTCTCAAGAATGAGTGGGTTAAGCCCTTAGCCTGGGAGCTGGGAAGGAACACATTTGAGGGCATGATATTCAAAAACAGAATTAAAAAATAATGAATGATAGAAGTGATGAGCAGAAGAAAGATGTGATATGAAGTGAAAGGGCCACCAGGAAGGGGAAGTAGTAGTACACCCTAGAAATACTTAACACTACCAATTTCTGTGGAGCTCAGAGTAAGTGCTAGAAATTACTTGGCAAATGACAACTAGAGACAGTGATCTTGGGACTTTGTTTCTTTATGGGATGGGAAAAGCCAGTTTTCTGCTAGAGTGAAATTATCCTCAGAAGAAGCAGGGTGAAATGACTTTTTGTCCTCATTGGTTTTTGTGAAATTTACTGATAATTTGCTCTTCTTCTTCCTGTCTCATAAATGTGTCTCCTCAACAAGAATTAGGGTTTCATCTTCAGTTGTACAAGTTGATTTCATTTAGCAAGATTATTTCTTTTTTCCCCTTTTGTATACCACACCCAAGGAAGAGCGTTGGAAAGAGGGGACGCTTGCATTATCTATTTTTTCTTCCTCTCCCTTACTCCTTTCCTTTCCTCTCTTTTCTGCCAACCATTCTTTTCTTTTGTCTTCTTGCCTCTGTTCCCCTCCTGACTACTTCTGTTTTCCCAAGATGAGATGAGTAAGTTGTTTTTTGCTACTTTCTTCATGTTATTTTAACTGGGTTTTGTCAATATACCTCCCACTTATACAAATTGCGGTTATGGAGTGTCTTTGTGTAATGTTTGCTAAATAATTTATAATGGTTTTTTTAATGGAGTGGATTTTAAAGATAAGCCCTGTTATTTTCCCACCCACCCGCCCTGTATTATTCCATCCATATTTTGCTCCCCAGAGCATGGTGACAGTTCCCCTCCCTCAGTGTGACCTTCCTTTCTGTCTGCTGTTTCACAGGAGCAAGCCTCTGAACAGAACAGACATTCTCCACCAGCTTTTCCCTCTGTTCAATTCTTTGCCGTTTCCCAAACATGCCTCCTTGAAAAGCTGCTTTGTCGCCCACCAGCCACCTGTACTGGGGAGTAAGGTGAGAAGTCAGTCAGACAATAAGCATTTATTACAGGTCTGCTATGTACCACATAATACAAAGGAAAAAAATGCAGAATGATCCTTCCCCCTGAGGAGCATACCTTCTATCAGAGAAAAATAGGCATTTTTTGGAGAGAAGAGATCCCATCAGCTGGGAGATGAAGAGAGCCTCACAGGGAAGGACTGGTATGAAACTCAGGAAGCAGAACATACCTGTCTCTGAGAAGGATGAAAATCTCTTTTGTATATTGGATTAGTGAGGGTGATTCTTTGCTATTAATTGGGTTTCATTCATGCAGATTCTAATAACATCTTTTCTGAGGATTACTTTCTTGGTGACATTTTCTGTTTCATCATTATCTCTGTATTTGAGTTCATTAATGTAGAAGAGCTGTGTATGTATGTGAATAAAGAAGGAATCTTTTCTTTTGCCCGTTTCAAAGCTAGCATTAAAGTGTGAACTAAAGACACATTTGCTATGAGTGGTTTGAATTTGGTCTCCCTAAGAATATCTTCTAGTTGCCTGATATTTCCTTATCCATGTTAATTCTCATAGGAGGTGGCCAGCCTCACCAGAGCAGCAAGGCTCCCTGAGGGGGAGATAGGAGCCAACATGTGCCAGATAAATCAAACTCTCCCAACCTCCCCCCCCCCACACACACACATCCAGAGGAGCTATCCTAAGACCCTGAGCCCAGGAGCCTTGGGGGAGAAACTGTTATGGATAAAGTGCTTAGTTTAAAAGCTCATGAAGATATGTTGCCTAGGAGCAGGTTTCCTCTTTTGGTCTAGTAGTAGAGTAGATGGCAATGCTAAGTTCTTGCCAGGGCTTTAAAAGAGTCCATCATGCTGCTACTGGCTAGAACTTAGTGCCCTGAGCATAATAAATTCTTCTCTATAATTACTATGTATTTCTAGATGTGTAACTGTTTTTAACTCATTTTTCTTACCAACCTGCCTTGTAAGGATGCTGAGAAACCTGACTGGAGGATCCCCGTAGATAACAGGGCCTTCGTCACATTCTACTCTGTTATCCTAGAATCTTGCCTGTTAAATTTCTGAGCAAAGTTATCTAAGAGGAGTGACCCAAAAGGCAAACATTCTAAATAGAGTCTCTTTCTCTGGGTAGCAGACAATTCCTCTCTTCCCCACCCTGGCTCTTTTCCCAGCTCTTGTCCCAATGTGCTTCTCCTTATCTTCCTGCTCCCTACTGCCCTAAGCTCTGGTGCCAGCTCTGCTCCCACACTACTTCCTGTCCCTGGTCATTGTTAGCTTCAATCCTGCTGCTATAGTTGCACCCATTGTTCCTAATGTTGCCCTGGCAACAGCAGTAGGAATGGGCTTTTCTGGCCTAGCTTGTAATAGTGGGCTTCAGTAGTGGTGGTGGTGGTGGTGGTGGTGGTAAACAGGGCAGGAGCCCATGGCTGTGGGGAAGGGCTGATGAGTGGAAACCACAAGTCATTGGCTCCTGCCCTGTTGTTCCAGATCTCTGAGAGAGTAGGAGCTGAGTAGGTGAGGTTCTGTTGTATTTGTTCTTAGTTTCTTACAATGACCCTTGGTCATCATTCTGTAGGACTGTATATTAATAGCTTATAGATCTAGACTTGTATGGGACCCCAGGTCAACTAGTCCATCCTCTTCCCCTTTTCCACTTCCCCCAACTTCCTATCATTTTACAGATAGGAAGACTGAGGTTCATAGTGGGTGGTTCAGTGACTTGCCCAAGTTCACCAAGATATTGAATGTCAGAGGTAGAATTTGAACCCTGATCCTCTGGTGCCAGCATCAGTATTCTTTCCACTATCCCTGTGAGTACAGTAGTAGTGCTGTGTATAGTACCTGTGAGTTAGATAGTGTAAATTTCCCTTGTTTACATATTCTGAGACTGAGGCTTAGGTTGTACAGTGAGTGTTGATTATGTAACTCACAGTTCTGTACTCCAGTAACCCAGAGAGGAAGAAGTTTGGTTCTCAGTTTCCATAAGGAAACCAAAGTTCAGGGACGTTAAGGACTTGCCTGTGATGACAAAACTATTAAACTTTATCTAGAATTCAAACTCATATCTCTCTGAACTCTCAAGCCCAATGTTTTTTTCCATTGTACTATGCTGCCTCTGTCTGTTCAACCAGATTATAATGTCCTCCGAGGTAGAAGAATTACATTTTCAATACCTAGCTCTTAATCAGGTAGCATTCAAGTTGGCCAGTGTACCTCGATCTCCTTTGTTTCCTTTACATTGTGGTCTCCTTCTGCAGATGCGTGCAGTTCACGACCTGTTTGTCATCGGCAGTGGTGAGGGCATCATGTACCTCACTCCTCCTACTGAGTGCAGAAGGCACTGTAATACTGTGGTGATGCAGCTAGAGCCTGGGGACATTGGTATGTATGGAGCTCTTTGGAAAGATCATTGAGCATTATTGACATAGTTTGTGCTGGGATGGTAGAGGGGGTGTATGTGTGTGCGCGCGCGCGTGTGTGTGTGTGTGTGTGTGTGTGTGTGTGTGTGTGTATACTGGGATGGTAGAGGGGTGTGTGTGTGTGATAGATCTATTTTGTTTCCATCCCCCTACATAAGTGTTTTTCATGATTTTTTATTGATTGGAGAGAAAGGGAGTGGAAAGAGATGCCACTTTTTTTGAGGATAGTTGTTACAAAAATAAGTACAATCCGGATGCCTAACAGCACAAAAACCACCCAACGTCAGTTACGTTGATGTTGTGGGATTCCTTCATTCACTTAAGGTCTTTAGGAGGAATCTGTGGAATCGCTTGCCTCTCTGAGTTCCATTTTAACTTTTAACTCTGAGGTGCTATGATTATGTTGGAAGGTTGGGATTGAGGAGAAATGTACCCTTCATGTTACCACATGTAGGCTGTCACTGTCCAGGAAAAGTTTTAAGTGCACACAATCTAATCAAATTTGAAGTTTTATTTCACATTTAAAAATTAAACCGTAACAATGACAACACTATGAACATTGATTGGACTGATGTTTACCAGTGACGCTGGATCAGGAATCTCTAGTGGGGGAAAAGGTGGCATAGGTGTGGCGGAGACAATCAGGGATTACTGTAATAGAAAGAACCTAAATATAGGAGATTTCAAGTTTTAAAAATTATTTTCTCTACACTTTACCTTTTAGTTATGATGACAGTGGTGTGTTTCGATCTGGAACATTAAATTTTTATACCTGAATATGTTTGAATGTAATGTCTTTACGTTCTGAGAATTCATAGCACTTCAGATGAAAGATATTTTTACACCCCTTATTGAGAATGTTTCCCAAATTCACAAGCAGCCACAAAAGTGCCCAAAAAGGAAAGGAATGGACTCTTACCCTCTCTAGGCCTCAGTTTTCTCACCTGTAAAATGAGGGGGTAGAAGTAGATGATCTCAATTATTCTTCCATTTATAAATCCTGTGATTATAAATTATAACTTCATGATTACTCTAAGCAGGCCTCTCTCAAATTGCTTATTTGTAGTTTATACTTTACCTGAATTAATTGTAATTATGTGTTTTAGTTTAAAAGATTTCTTGTTGAATTTGAGAACATTTAATAATAATAATAGATTAATAGTTACATAGTGATTTCCCATTTAGAGAACACTACATTTCTTAACTCATTTGATCACAACCTTGTGAAGTAGAGGGGTAAGAAATTTTAACCCTTATTCATAGAGATCCAAACAATAACCTTGCCCAGAGTCACAGAGCTTGGACCCAGGTCTTCTGATCCAGAATCAGAACCCTGTAGAATTTCAGAGCTGCAAAGAGACCTATAGGCTATCCAGTCCAACTTATACCTGAACAGCTTCCTTTCTACAGCATCATATCTGATTAGAGGTTACCCAGAATTTGCTTGAAGACCTCCTTTGAGAATAACGCTGCTACCTCCTGTACCAGCCCATTCTACTTTGTAAATTCTAACAGTTAAGAAATTCAGGGCTCTGCATGATCCTGCAAGCAACTATAAAAGGTCATAAGCAGGGTTTTACCTAATAATCTCCTCACATGCTGTGTGTATTTAAATTAAAATAGGCTCAGAAGCACTATCTTATAACATGGAGGATCATTCAGCATTGACTACTGGCTTTTTCAGTTTGATTTTGATGTTGTACCCATCTTTGCACCAACAAATAAAAATGATATGATTCCCTGTTCTTTGCTCCCAAAGGCTATGCCAGTGTGGATTATTGGAAGATAAGTGTTGGACCAAGAGGAACAGAGCCGTTGGTGATCTGTGATGGAACCACCAAGTCAGAAATGTAGAGAAGCACGATTCTCTCCCAGGAGAACCTGGTAGAGCCGAGGAGAAGATCAGGTTGATTGGGTGGGCGGGGCGGGAAATAAAAAAAGACCGAAACAATGAAATGTCTTTCCAGGGGTTGGTTACTTAGTAGTTTTCCCTTTGCATGTGTGATTCATGTGCTCAGTGTAGCCTTGTGTACGATATAGTCATACTTACACTCTGTAGACAGACTTGAAGAATTTACTTCCCCATAGGCTGCCCAGGCTAAAGCCTATGTTCCTGGTGAGCTCCAGACATTGTCTGATTTGTTGGAGAATTCTCAAGGAAAGGAAACACACAAAAAGATGGAACCTGTGTGACCTGACATCTGGCAGCTGAGACCTACCACTGTCCCACCGAAGGGGTTCTACATAAAAAGGGGAGTAGATTCTGCCCTTCTTGCTAAGTTTACAGCTTTCTGACATGCAGGTTGCAAGACCATCTTCCTGAGTACCCAGGCATATTTAAGCCCCTTTCTTCTGAATCTTGCCTATCTAGGCCTCCATATTTTGTGGATCTATATAGTACAGGCTCCCTTAGGAATGCTTTCATTGTTACCATCAGTAGTACGACTATAGAGTAGCCCATGTTAGCAGGATAAACTCAGAGTAACCAGTAACGTCCTCAGATAGCATGCTTAGCAAGTGTACTTCTTTTCCACTATCTTTCCTACAGACCTTAGGGATTTCAGATTACAGCCAGATGGTAATTTGATTGGACAGTTTCTAGGGGCAGTATTCTCCCAAATTGTGCAGATTCTGGTTTTTTCCTCCTTCTCTTTTTCTATCTGGCTTGTTGTCTCAGTAACACATCTCGTAATCCATGTCGGGGGATTCTGTTTTGCTTTACCAGAATGTCTTTCAGAAGGGGAGTAGGCCAACCTGGGAAGCAGTTTGCTCCCTGGCCTTAATCTTTAGGATTTGAAGTTCTCCTGTGAAAGTTGGCTTACAGATGTGTCAGGCTGATGTCATAATGTGGTTAGGGAGGAGCTCAGAACATGCATTGTTGGCTGATAAAAGGTGGGGTGTGAGGCTGTTGTTATACTGAGAAATAAGGTGGGTTGTTGCCTTTTTTCAGTCTTGTGGAGCGATTTTGTTTTCATTGGGCATTTGAGTCTAGTAAAAATTTTTCTGAAATGCTGTCATTCAGCACCAACAATATGGTGTAAATGGAGGGTTCGTTTCTTGTTCTGCTGCTTTTCTTGAAAATGTTAAGACACCTACTACCCAGTGGTTATAGACAGGCCACTGCTCAGAAATAGACAAGACCAATCATTGTGTGACTATATTTGGAGCTTCAGAAAGTCAGCATCTAGAACAAATCTTCTTGCTAGAGACTAATGTTATTGATGAGTGAGACTAGTGTTGAGGGTTGTGATCCTCATGTCCACCTCAGTAGCTGCCTGCAAAGCTTCATTCTTAGCATCAGGAGAAACCCAACGAAGCACAAAGCTCAGGGTTCTTCTGTCAGTCTTATGTATCATGTGGCCCTTTCTTTTACTTAATGTGATTTGTATTCCTACCTTTTGTTTTATAAAGGGACTTAAGAATTTAGAGTAGTAGTTCTATAGCTGCTTACTATGTAGTTGAGTCATTCTGAACCATCCTAGATTGTACTGATAAACTGTCATAGCCTAGAAAAAATAATGGGTTACATTCAGTGGTGCCCTTGGTTAAAAGAAGCAGCCATTTTTTATAACAGTATGTGAAAACTCAAACCATTATCTCCTTGTGTAAAATACAGTCCTTTTAGAATTATGACTGGGGATTGCTTAAGAGTTCAGAAGAGAAGGTCTGATAGGAACATGGGCAAATATCCAGAGTTCCTTGTAGCTCACTCCATATGGAGCGTGAAGAGGACATACTTTATTTTCTCTACTTTAGATATCTTAGGCACCTCTGGCTAAGGGTACTCCCATGTTCTCCTTGCCTTCAAAGGGCTGCTTCACAACAACTGTTTTGGTAGATGGGGCTTCTGGATTTGTCTTTTGGAGGAGCTAATAAGAGCATAGCAACATCACAGACTTTTAGAGCTCATACAGAGCTGAAAGGGATCTTAGAGGCCCTCTTGCCCAGTCCTTCCTTTTAGAGGGACCCAGAGTGCAGGGTGATTTGCTCGTAGTCACCCAGACAGTCAGAGACAGAGGCATGAGTTGAACTTAGGGGCTTGCTCTTTAGACCTTGGCTTTCTTCCTCCACCCAGAAGAAGTCCAGCTAGAGCTAGGGAATACCACATTTACATAAAACAGTGACCTTGAAAGACTAACCAGTGGAAGTCTTAGCAGACCCACCACTGAAAGGTTGTTCCAGTAGCTGTAGTTTTGCCAGTTCCACAAAGGACCATTGCAACAAATGATGAGAAATAATGTAGACCTCTAATTATAGCATTGTTTTGAAGCTGGTTGTTTGATGGTCTGAAAACTCTGAGTCTTAAGGACTGGGCTGAAGGTCCATTTAAAATTTTACCCATTTCATGGGTTGCTGTGGCCAAAAAAAGCTTTGTTGGCCAGCCTTTGGCTGCTGTGCTTCTCTATTCCTAGGCTGGTTCTCAGAAAATAAGCTCTGTCTATTCCAAACCTGGGGCCATCCTCAAAGCCTTACCAACCTGGGAAAACCTGCCAGAGTTTACACTTTGTTAGCAGTGCCTTTGAGTTCACCTGGGGTCACCTCTATGCCATAGTGAAGCATCTGCCGAAGATCTCTGAAATTCACAATTGGAATTGACTGAACCAGACTCAGTTGACTGTTCCTGGCATCTGGAGGCACAATCATCAAGAAGTGAAATGGCTATTGGGTAGTCTAAGCTGCACACTGAGACATATACTTGTGGCAAGATCAGGTTTTCCTTTTCCCAGAGCAGAGAATTTCATCACTAGAAACTGTCTTTATCTCTGATTATCTTTAGATTTTGGCACAGAATCCAGTTAGTTCCAGCTTTGGTCTCTTTTACTAGATTAAATATCTCTATTGAGATAAAAGATGGTGATGGCAAGGGGAACATACAGATTTCAGAAATGCTGGTTTCCAGAGCTTTCTATTTGGAAGAATCAGATCTTTGAAAAGACCTAGACACCTCATCATCAGAGGACTCAACTCCAAGTGATTTTTCTTTTTGACCGTAGTAACCCACAGAAACTATCTGCTAAGGTGTGGGGAGAAGTGATCATGATCGGGCTTAGTGGAGAAAAGAACTGTGGTACTGGAAAATACTGATTCTTAAAGTCAAAATGTTGGTTGTAAACAGGACAGCTGCCTTCTGCAGCTCTCAGATAGTCACTTAATCTAGCCAAGGAGTGGGATAAGCAAATAATTAAGGGAATGTCATAAGTGAGCTTATTTAACTTTTATGTAGACCTGCCTTGGAATTAGGCCATCTAGGGGGAAGGGCACAGAGGCTAGTAAGGCTTTAAAATTTATTAGTCATTAGCATTTATTAAGTACATATTATGTGTCAGGCACTGTGCCAAGTGCTGGGAATACAAATAAAAAGTTTCTGCCCTCAAGGACCTTACAGTCTAATAGGTGAAGACAACACACAGAAGGGAAGAAGCTGAAAAGAGGGGTGGGGGGAAGAGGATTAAAAAAGACTTATTAAAAATTATATTTGCAAGACTTCTAGAAAGGAATGCAAAGGAAAACAGGTGAGATAGGCTTTGTGTCTTTTGTGACAAATCAGTTTTTAAATTGGATCACACAACTTGGTAGTTAGATGAGCTTGTCCAAGACAGTTCTCCAGGCCTAGGTGCTTTCAAATATGTCACCAGGCAAGGGCATGCCTCAGTGTCAGTTGTGGTTCCCTCAGGATCTGTTTTTCAATACACAATTCCCTGTTCCCTTCTGCAAAAGAGGGGAATCTTAAATGACCAGGGTCGTCCTTCAGAACTTGAGGCAGCAGTAGAAGCTTTCAAAACCAAAAATTTCTTGCTATAGGAATGGCATTAGGAAGACAAATTCATAGCACCTTCTGTTGTTGTGGCTTCTTATGGGAGGAGGGCTTTTACAGTTTCTATACTGATCACTCAAAGTCTAGTCTCTTTCCTTCTCTTTCTCTTTTACATTCCATAGCTGGGAAAGGAGGAGAGTTGGTGGGGCCAGTGAAGTCAGAGGTAGAAAGTTGTGCCTTGCCCTAGTGGCAGAGAGATTTAACATACTTCCTGGGGGTTGGTAGTGAGTGGAGTCTGCTTCTCCTTTTGAGTCTCCGTTAGAAATGAAGAGATCTCCTCACCTCCTGAGTTCTGTCTTCCCCTTTGCATCTCCCAGTGGTGATTCTGTAGCTTTACATGGTTCCATTCCTCAGTTGCTTTGGAAGATTTTAATGGTTCTCCTCATGCCCTGAAAAGTTTATACATGAAACAATTAAGTGTTAGGGCCTGCAGCAAAATATGAGAGAGAGATGTTGATGTTCAGTGGGAAGGCTGTGGTACTATAATATGCTTTCCCCCACTGCCATCAGCATTCATTTCTCTACCTGCTCTTTCCCCCACAAGCTATTGCTCTTTGCATGGCCCTGATTCCAAAAAACTACAGTTTTCAGAATGTTTGGATATAGAAAGACAAAATTCTTGAAAGAGACGCCTATAAATTGTTGCACACCCTCCTTTTCCTTAACATTATTACACTCTCCTCAGCCAACTCTTGTCATGGGTTAAGATGGTGAAGGCCTAAACAAACCTCTGGCAAGAGGGAGAAAGTTTTAGATGGTGCCCATCTGTCGGGTGATCACATTGCCCCTTCATCCTGTCAGGTTTGAGTCTTGTTCTCAACTGGGCCTTGCCACACGAGGTTTTTTAATGAGAAATTGTTATTAATACTTTTTGTTTGAACATGACCTACTTTTCCCAATGTAGCCTTTCTGTCCCTTCCCAGAGAGCTGTCTTTTATATAACAAAGAATTTTTAAAGAAGAAAAACAGTTCAGGAAGATTGACCAACACATTAAAAAAAAAAGCCTAGAATGATCTCTGTTGTTCAACCTCTGCAAGGCCACATTAGATCTGTAAACTAGGATTTCAAAATGGTTCAGCCAGCCAGACATCCCTCTGGACTTCAGCCACAACTCCAAGCTGCCTGTCATGGTTATTAAAGTGTGAGAGTCAGGTAAGCAGAACTAGTCGAAGTGGGAGGCATATATGAACTATCCTAGCATCTAGTAAACCTCTTCCTCACTGAGATCCTGTAACTGTACAAATATTCCTGGGGAAAGGAAGTGAGTTTTAGAAGACTTAGGTGGGGTTTCTTACACACCGCACCCTGTAAGCAGTGAGGGCTTACGCACTAGTCTACTAGTTATGCGCAGCACTTCTTGACCTCTGGCCCCATAGCTGTTTGACTTCCTTGGTCTGAATGATTTGAAAGAGAGTTCTTTTGATCTACCATTCCTTTTTCTTGAGATCTCCAAACTTCTGTCCTTTTTTGGTGAGGGTTATAAGTAGATACATGTGATATTGTGACTGCTTATAGAAGTATTACTTCTCCACCTCTTAGTGTGTGTCAGTCAACAGATACTTACCAATTCACTGCTGCAAAGGCTCTGGAACAGAAAGAGGAAACAAGCTCGTGAATGGTGATGTTAGAAAAAGCATCCAGTAGGCTACCTTTACTCACCTACAGCCAGTAGCTTTTTTTTCCCGTCTTTGTACTTGACTCTCTTCCAGTCAGCTGGGTATTGCCAACTTCCTGTTGTAATCTGTGGTGTAAGCGATAGATTAATGGAAGCCACAGATAATCCTTTGTCTCATTTCAAACAGATAAGGCTTCAACCTTCTTTGCCTTCCAAAGCTACATGATCAGTTTTGAACATGTAGCAAAAGCAGTGGGATTTGCCCACCTCCTTTTCCCTGCCCTCTGATGCTTGGCCCTTCTGTGGCAAGGTGAAGGAGAAGAATTTGAGAAGCCCAGAAAACCCAGACTGAATTTATCAGTCCCTCAGAAATCAAGCAGTGAAGAGGGTACCTGGCAGGGAGTGTAGCTCCAGAACTGGCTTTTTCTGTGTGTTTCTAGAAGGTCAGAGCTCTTCCTTTGCTTTGGAGCTTGGAAGCAGCTGCAGTTCATTTTCTACTCTGTTTTGTTTGGAGAAGTTGGGTGTGTTGTGAAAACTGGGACTTAGTAAGGTGGTAGTAATTTGTGCATAGTGACATAAGTGTTGGAACTCCACATGCTATGAATATTTGTGGTTGTTAATCAAATACACAACTAACAAAATTTTATTTACAGTAACTTAATATATTGCAAACTTGTAAATACTTCATCTTGTAAAGAATGTATATAAATCAAAATTTTATGTAAAGTTTGTTTTTACTTTTTGTGATTAAAAGTGCATATGGTGGTAAATGTTTTCAGTTGTTCACTTGACTCCTTCATTTCTAGCTTAACAAATACATGGCTCAATTTCCACATCCATTTGATCATTTTTTCTTGACTTTGGGAACTTCATCTGCGTCCCTCTTGGTTCATAAGGTGCCATGTGGCAGCAATCTGGACTTTACAATAAATCACTATCCTTCTTCGTTTTCCTCTAATATCCTGACCCAACTCTTGTGTCACAGAATCAGCCATCCACTTACACTGTGATTTTTAATCTGTTAGTATTACTGTATTCTCAAAAGTTCTAGTTACCCCTAATAAGTTTTTAAAATATTTCTTCCTGGAAATGATGTTCCTATCAACCTTCTGCCTTCTCACCAACCACCAGGTAAGAAACCAACTACTCTGTGAGTGGAGTCCATCATCATCTGTTACCTCATTTCTCACACATGTTCTTTGTAAGTATTCTAAAATCCTGGACCTCTGCACTCATTTTAGCCTTGACTGTCACTAGATAGTACTTTTTCAGTCCTCAGGGGTTGCCCATAATCTAGAACTGTTTGAGGCCAGCATGGATTCAATTTTAAATCAGGTGAAAACTTGATTTATGTTACAAGTCATGAAGATTACCCAAAATTTTCTGCAGAAAGTGGTTATTGTTTGATGAAAGTTAATGCTTATTTTCCTCCCAGTGTACTTTATTCCACAATTCTTTTCATTTTGAAAGTTTGCACTTTTTGAAATATAAGGGCTTGATTTAGTGTTAGTGTTACAAACTTGTATTGAGAAAAAGGGGCTAATATGTTTCAACTCATTGATTAATGCTCTGTTTTCATAAAGCATGTTTCTGAAAACCCAAGTCCATAATTAGAAAACTGAAGCTAAACATCTTGAATTTTAATAATAGTTAAAAATAATTTGCATTTAAATACTAAGATTTACAAACAACTTTTCTCACAACAACCCGTCTTAGGTAAGTGGTAGAAATTTTATGATCTTCCCATTTTTTCCCAGAGTCATGACTTCATCAGTATGTGGGGAACTCCAAGTTTTGTGGGAACTCCCTCTACCAAAGCAGATTTGTCAACTCCCCAGCAATTTGTAGTCTTTGAGAATTATCTAAGACACTAAGAGTTTAAATGGAATAAATACCCATGGCCATGTACCCAGTGTATGTTCATAGCAGGATTTGAGCCCAAGCCTTCCATTTGGGCAGACCTAAGCCACTCTGTTTCATGAAGTGCTTTGCCATATACCAGCCTATGCCACTGACCTGGCATAGTTGCCCTGCTGCTCACATACTTGGGCATATAGCTCAAACTGGGCTCATGAGCTGATTGCTAAATTTTCATTATGAATACTCACTCCTTGGAAATCAGCGGCAAAAGCAGCATATCAGGGCTTGAATTGTTAATTTTCTAGATTTAAGAAAGTATTGGAAGAAATGTTAATGTTGCATATCAAACTTAAAAGTGTTCTGTGTCTTTTTATTAATTTCTCAGCACAGCCTTGCTGATACCCTCCTCCCAAGGGCTACCTACCCTCAGAGAAGCTTGGGGAAAACACTCTGGGGTGAAAAAAACTACCCTCTTTCTGGCACCACTCATGATCTTGTCCTTTGTGCTTGCCACTTCTGCCATACACCCCATGCCAGTCTGCTCCATGTCCAAGAATTCCCAGTTACAGCTTTGGTACTTTGGGTCTAGCACTGAGTCGGGCATTCTAGGGATACAGCAAAAGCAGAAGACATAATCATAGACTTACAGAATGTCAGAGCTGGAAGATTTAGAGATCATGTAGTCCAACCCCCTCATTTCCTAGAGTCCAGAGAAGGGACTCTTGGGTTACAACATGAGTGCTCGTCAGAACTAGAACCCAGGTCTCTTGAATCCTAGAAGAAAAGACACATGAACAGGCAACCCCTAGAGAAGGCCTAGGGTACCTGAGCATTACTGAGGCAGAAGGAAGTCTGTGAGAGGTGAAAGGAGGGAGAGATCTAGAAATCTAGAGGAGTTGGGGATAGTTTCATGGAGGGGGACAGGGTTTTAGATGTATTCTTGAAGGATAAACTAGGATTATGGAGAATCAGAGGGCCAGAGCTGCATTTCAAGCAAAAGGAAAAGCCCCAGAGCAAAGCCCAGAGATGCAAACAGAAGTCATGCCGGAGTCAGTAAAGATCTTGACTAGGTGATTTGGATTTTGAGAACTGATGCAAGAACACACTGAGTTAGAGACTAGATGACTTTGAAGGCCATTGCTCTGTTTCCTCTGTTGCTTTCTGTGGTGGAGATAAATGAAGACAGAGAAAAATTCAGACTAGAACTACTAGTTATTTGAAAAGGAAAACTTTTTCTAAAAAATAGTCTTTTGGAAACTTTTTCCCAGGTCAGCTTTCCTCCAGATCTTCTGCAAACTGAGCCTGTTGGCCCAAGTAGCTGTTTCCAGGCAGATTATGCTAGGTTCCCAATGCACCAAGTGGGAGGAGTGGGCCCTGGAGCCTTCTAAAGTTGGAAGCCAAAAAGCCCTAGTCTGCTCAGGGTGTGAGGCTTAGACTGGACCTTTGGGGACAGCAAGTATGTCTGGAATGGAAGAAGGTACTTATCACTACATAGATTCCTAGAATCCTAGACCCAAGGAGTCCCTGAAGACGGTGGTGGTGGCAAATCAATTGGCAACCTTCCTGCTCTTGATGGTATGCTCCCTTTTGAAAACTTGGAGGGCTCTGTCTTGCAGGTGTGAGCCTGGACTCTTACCTGTGAGCAGGACCCCTTCTTTTGTCTGTCCTAGGACACTAGTATAAGATCTAGAGCTGGAAGGAAATTTAAAGATCCTGTAGGCAAGCTCTCCTTGGTTTTTGTAGATCAGGGTATTGAGGCCTAAGAATTCATCTCTGGTAGCACAGAAAAAGAAGGGTTAAACTCTAGGATGCCTGGCTCACGATCTTGTCTCATCTCTTCTGAGGGCAGTACTGCTCTGCTCATACCACTGCATTTCAGAACCCTAAAGGAATTTGAAATAAAACATTTAAAGATCTGTGAGTAGTAGATAAACAGTAAATAGTGATTTCCATGAGAAACTATAACTTACTCAAGACCCCTCCCACTGCAGCTGATCAAGTCAGCCACATCATCACCAACACTAAATTCTGAACCTACTTCTCTGTTCCTGTTTCTCTTTCCTTCTCTCCCCTAGCTTCAGTGTGTGTCTCTTCCTGTACTGACTCTTTCATTTTGCCCCCTGTTTCTTTCATCCTTCCTTTCTATCTCTCTAGCACTCTTATCTTTTGACCCTCTGGCTTAACTGGTCAGGTTATAAGTACTTTTTAAAACATTTATTATTAATGATTAATGTTTAATACTCTCTGCTAATTTTTAAATGAAGTGAAATTTTTTTTTTAAATGTGCTATCTACCTCCAGAAGGAGAGCTAATACATTCAGAATGCAGTTTGAAGTGGTTTTTGCTTTCTTTTTTAATTTTAGAACATGACCAATGCAGAAATTTGTTTTGCAATGTCTAGACATATTTATAATTCGTAGTGGGTTTTATTTTTTTTGCATTCTCAATAGCAGGGGAGGAGGGAGGGAGAAAACTTGGAACTAAAAATAAAATTTTTTGAACTTTTTCTTAAAAGTCTGTGTCATCTATATGGTAACCATATCATATCTAAACTTTCTTGCTCAGAAATTCTCACACAATTCTCTTTTTTTAAAAAAAAATTATTTTCTAAATTTTATTTACTTGTAGTTGCCAACATTCAGTTTCACAAGTTTTTGAGTTTTAAATTTTCTCCCCCTCCTTTCCTCTTCCCCAAGATGGTATGAAATCTGATATAGGCTCTACATAAACATTCATATTAAACATTTTCAGGTTAGTCATGTTGTAAAGAAGAATTATAACCAATGGAATAAACCATGAGAAAGAAGATACAAAAACAAAACAAAATAAAAAGATGCAAATAGTATGTTTCAATCTGCATTCTGACTCCATTCTCTGGATGTGGACAGCTTTTTCCATCATGAGCCTTTTAGAGTTGTCTCAGAACCAAAATGCATGGCTGAGAAGAGCCAAGTCTATCAAAGTTAGTCATCACAAAATGTGGCTATTACTGTGTACAGCATTCTGGTTCTGCTCTCTTCACTCAGCATTAGTTCATATAAATCTTTCCAAGTTTTTCTGAAGTCCGACTGTTTGTTATTTCTTACAGCACAATAGTATTCCATTATATTCATATACCATGACTTAATCAGCCACTCCCCAATTGATGGGCATCCCCTTGATTTCCAGTTCTTTGCCAAAGAATTGGAAAAAAAACTGCTATAAATATTTTTGTACATATAGGTCCTTTTCTCTTTTGTATGATCTCTTTGGAATACAGTCCTAGAAGTGGTATTGCTGGACTAACAGATATGTACATTTTTATAGCCCTTTGGGCATAGTTCCAAATTCCACTTTAAAATGGTTGGATCGGTTCACAAATCCACCAACAGTGTTTTAGTTTTCCAATTTTCCCATGTTTTCAGCATTTCTAATTTTCCTGTTTTGTCATGTTAGCCAATCTGACAGATTCTCACACAATTCTTGACACAGTAGACACTTACAAATGTCCTGGTGGATAGAGAGCTGTCACTGGAACCAAGCAAATTAACACTTGTTATGGTCAAAGGATATGAACAGACAATTTTCAGGGGAAGAAATTAAAGATATCTATAATCATATGAAAAAGTGCTCTAAATCACTACTGATTAGAGAGATGCAAATCAAAACAACTCTGAGGTACCACATCACACCTATAAGATTGGCAAATGTGTCAGAACAAGAAAATGATAAATGCTGGAGAGGATGTGGGAGAGTT
>CM053770.1:316453881-316493856 GCA_028658325.1 Potorous gilbertii
CCGAGGGGACAGCGATCCGGGGGGCACGGGGGAAGGGGAGAGGGAAAGAGAGGGGAGCCAGACGAGGGGGGGCAGGGGGAAGGGGAGAGGGAAAGAGAGGGACACGGAGAGGGGGGAGGAGGGAAAGTGAGGGGAGCCAGACGAGGGGGGAGACACCGAGGGGACAGCGATCCGGGGGGCACGGGGGAAGGGGAGAGGGTCGGACTAGGGGAAAAGACCTGCGTGGGGGGCTTTGGAAGAGAGGAGGGGGGAGAAGGGGAGTGGGAGGAGACGGCTTAGAGGGGAGGGGAGGACCGAGGAGTGGAGGGGGTTTGGGGCTGTGGAGAGAACCAGTAAGAGGGAGGTTAGGGTTAGGAGAGAGTCTGAGGTGTGTGTTGTGGGGTGGGGATCCAGTTAAGGGAAGAGAGATTGTGGTCATGGAGCTCTATGCCTGCTGATAGATGCTGGAGAGAGGAGTGAGATACATGTGTGAGATTTGAAGCTGAGGTTCCTGGGTGACAGGATAGGTAGGTCTAGGAACAGCGGACATTCAAATCTGAAAAGACAGCTGGAAGGGATCTAGGCCAGCCTCTTCATTTGAAGTTTATGTTGTTATTTTTTTCAGCACAAGTGTTTAGTTTATTTCTCTCTTACACCTCCCTGTTAAAAAAAAAAAGGAAAGATAAACAAGACTCCTATAACAAATGGACACTGTCAAGTAAACCATTTCCCACCTTGGCTGTATCTCTCTTTCAAGGGATGATGAGCATTCTTTCATTATCAGTGCTGTGGAATCATCAGCCTCCTCCTTTTATATATAAGGAAGCTAGGACTCAGAGAGGTTAGTGACCTGCTAAGGTCACCCTGGGAGTAAGCAGCTGATTATCTTGAACTTCCTTAACATTATATATATCTATATATCTATATATCTATATCTATATCTATCTATATCTATCTATCTATCTATCTATATATATATATCTATATATGTATATATAGATATATATATATATATGTAAGGTAAGGAAGTTATTTTTATGTGTATGTATGTGTGTGTGTGTGTGTGTGTGTGTGAGTGAGTGTGTATATATACACACTCACACACACACCCACTCCACTCACACAGCTATCATTTTCATTCAAACCGTTTTTACTTCTGGCCTGAGTTATTGCATCAGCCTCCTAATTACATCCCCCTGCTTCATGTGTTTTCCACTCTCCAATCCATCCTACACATGCTGCCAAAATAATTTCCTTAAGCATAGATTTATTTTCTCAAACTCTGGTAGGTTTCTCTTGTCCTCTAAGATTAAATATAAACTCTTTTGTTTAGCTTTTAAGGCCCTTCACAACTTAACCCTAATCTATCTTTCCAGCCTAACTGGATGTTACTTCCTCTTCTTGAACTCTTCTGATCTAGCCAAGCTGGGGTTCCCTCTGTTCCTCACACACTGCACTTTGCGTAATGCTCATAGAGTCCTTCTGTTAAACAGGCAGTTTAAACACTATCTTCTGCATGAAGCCTTCCCTAGTCCTTCCACCTGCTAGTGCCTTCCCTTCCAAACTATTTTGTATCTAACTACTTTCTATATATTTATGTTTAACTCTGTACTTATAGTGTATATGTTTATACGTCCTTGTCATCTCTCCTGTTAGAATGTAGGTTCCTTGCAAGTAGGGATGTTTTTCATTCTTTGTGAATGTACCTAATATAGTACCTAGCACAGAGTAAGCTCTTAATAAAAGCTTGTTGATTGGTTGACTCTAAATCTGGAGTTCTTTTCACTTTGTAATTGAGGATAGGAGTAATTAAGATTTGGGGATATGTGGAATGAATGTGAGCAAAAATTCTAGGTGACAGCTTGGGTATATGTGGAATGGGGTGAAAAGATTTGGCATGTAAGCTTAAAGTGACTAGTTTTAGATTTTAGAGTGATGTTTTTTGAGGACTGGAAATCGGATTTGGGTGTGTAGTTATGTGTGATCAATGTGGGAGGAAATTTGAAGTGTGAATGGAATGGGGGAAAATATTCCTAGGTTGCTGGGGACCAGAGGAACTTGAATTTGAGACACTTAGGTGAGATTTGAGGATTTATAGAGTGGAAAAAAGATCTAGGTGTGACCAAGATTTTGAGTTACAGGGATTTGGAGAGGTATAAAAGTGGTTTGGGTTTGAGATTTGGGGTGACAGCTGTGAAATGGGAGAGACAACTTTGTGTTTGGGTATAGTGGGGGTACCTCAGTTTTGAGAGTAAGTAGGGTTGGGGTAGACAAACTTGGTGCCTAAAATGGGAGTAATTCACATTTAAGAGTGGTATATTTGGGTGTGGCACAAACTAGATTTAACAGATTTGAAAGTAAATTTGAAATGAACATGACTTGGGAATTGGAATAACTGATATTTGAAGGTAATTGGAAATACATATGGCAGGAATTTGGAGATGATTGGGAATGGACATGACAGATTTGGTATGTTTGGAATTTGTTATAACTAAGATTTGAGAGTGAAATAGGAATGAGATGGTCAACCAGCTTGACTTAATTCATTTTTTTTTTTTTTTACTACCTAGACTGTAGATCAGGAAAATGTCATACCTGGATTTTAACAAAACATTTGATAATCTTGTGCTGTTCTTGTTGGCCAAACAGTTTGTTGGAATCAGAACTGGCGGAGTAGCTGGACATAAAAACTCATCACTGATGGTTTTATATTAGCTTGAAAGGAGGTTTTCATTTGGAGTGCCCCAAGCATTTGTTCTTGGCTCAGTGCAGTGCAGCAATTTAAATCAGTGACTAAATAAAGGCATGCTTATCCGATTTGCAGATAGCACAGAACCCAGAATTGCACAACTGGGTCATGAGTCAGAACCTCAAAGTATCTTGACAAACCAGAACATTGTGTTAAACTAGAATAAGTGGAAAATTAATAAGGATCAATGACAAGTCTAATACATGTGTCCAAAGAAATCACCCTAACAAAGTATAAGATGGGGGATGTGTCACTGGACAACAGGTAATATGAAACATTTGAAAGTTTCAGTGGATTGTAACTCATAAGTTGATAATGAGTTATGGAGGTCAAAAAAGTTAAGAGAAGCATACATTGTCTTACGTGAACCCAGTCTGGAATATTGTTCATTTTTGGAGACTACCTTAATGTGGAGTAGGACATTGATAAGCTGATGTTCAGGAGAAGGTAACCAGGATGGTGCACGGCCTCAAGATCGTGTTATGTGAGTATTGATGAAAGGAGCTGAGGAATATTTAATCTAGAGAAGATTTGGGAAGTAGGGGAAGGTGGGAAACAATGTTAGCCTACTAGTAATTTAAAAGGCTGTCACATGAAAAGAAGACTCTTCTACTTGGCTTGTAGGGGGTAGAACTAGGAGCAGTGTAGCTGCTGGTTATTGTAGGCTCAATATAAGGAAAATTTTCCTGGCAAGTAGCTTATTCAAGGTTGGAACGGTTATCTTGGAAGCAGCCTGTGTTCTCCTTCATTGGAGATTGTCAAGTATAAGCTGAAAAGATTCTTGTTAGCTATGTTAAAGAAGAAATTCTCATTTAGAGTTGGGCTGGATTACCTCTGAGGTTCCCTCAAACTGAGATTCTTCGTTGTGGGGATGATCAGAGTCATTGAATAGCAGAGTTTGAAGGTCTCCGCCCCCACCCCTTAAAGATTATTAAGCCCAACGCCTTTATTTTATGGAGAGCAAAACAGTCTTATAAGGTGACTTATCCAGGGTCTCAAAGCTAGGATTTGGGGGGCATGTTGTAGAGGATATGAATGGGATTTGGTAATGTTTGATATGATTGGTATGCTATGCTATGATACGTGTGACCGTATTTTAGGGAATGATTGGAAACAGACATGGATGAGAAATAGATGTGACTGGGAATGAAGAAACCGGCATTTAGGGTATTTGTAGATATCTATCAGGGCTAATTGAGAAACTTGAGGATGATGAATAGCTGGGATCTTGACCAGTATCTAGTGAAATTACTCCCTGGAGAAGTGATACATGGATACAAGACATATGGAAGAGGTGGAGGGATGGGTGGAGGGACAGAGCAAGGGGATTTGTAGGGTCCTTGTCACAATTGGTGCTCAGAAGGGGAAATAGATACCAGGAAACAATGACTAGGGTGAGCATGGCTGAACATGAATGACCTAAACTTGTTTTCTTTGTCTGAAGGTTGGGCACGAACCATTGCCTCCCACTGTAGGGACCAACGTGCTGGGAAGGAAGGTCTTCTACTTGCCCAATTTCTTCACCTATGGTGAGTAGTCTTTACATCCATCATGGGAAAGTACTTGGGAAAGAGGCCTCAGGCCCAACTCTGATCAGCTGAGATGGAAGAGGAGAGATTCAGACTGCTTTCTGGCTGAGTCTATTGCAGGGGTGGGAAGCCTGTGACCCTCTAGGCCCTCAAGGGTGGCCTTGGACTTAATCCAAGCTTCACCAAACAAATCCCCTCAATAAAAAGATTTGTTCCGTAAAACTTAGACTAGGTCAAAAAAGCGCACCGAAGGACCTAAAAGGCCACATATGGCCTGAAGAACGCAGGTGCCCCACCTCTGGTCCAGTGGATCCTGAGAACAATGCAGTCATTCTGTTTGGTTTGAGCCAGGGGTGGAGAAGGGAATTTGGAGAATGTAGCCAAAGACTAAGAAACTGGTGATCTAGTGTCTGGGCCCCTGGAAGTAGAAAATGCAGCTTTGGGTCCGTCTCCTCATGGGAAGGATTTTGTCCACACACCAACACTCAGCCGTGTTCGTTTTATGAGGAGCAAACAGATACAGAGGGAAGACACCTAGAATTGGAAGCTGCTGAATCCCCATTCCCTTATGCACAGTATTTATTGCAAGTACTGACTACATTTTAGTGGTCATGCTCAATTATTTTCTTGTTGTTGAGTTGTTTCAGTCATGTCTGACTCTAGATAGACACTAGGGTGATTTGCCATTTCCTTCTCCAGCTCATTTTACAGATGAGGAAACTGAGCCCACACAACTAGTCAAATTTGAACTCAAATCCTCCTGACTCCAGGCCTGATCCTCTGTCCGCTGCACTTCCTTCCTTTTCATTGGCAGAGGGAGAAGAGAAAATAACTGCTTGTTCATTGAAAAACAATTAAATAAGCAAAAATTAGAAATTGGGTTTCATACCTATCATCGTGCTGTGCTTACTTGGAAGGCTCAATTAAATTTAAATATTAAAATGTCTGTTAAAATGCTTTGAAACCTATAGAGTTCTATCTACATGTAAAGGCAAATCATCTCTCCCTTTGGACCTCATTGTACTGCAGAAGAGGCCGCTTGTAGTTCAGTGGAAAGAGTCCTGAATTTGGAAATAGAAGGCTCAGGTTCAAACCTGTTTTACTAGCTATCTGTGTAACCTTTATTTACCCATATCACTTTTTTGGGTTTGGCTTCACTCTCTAGAAAATAAAAGTGTTAGATTGGGTAATCTGTAATGTCTCTTTTAGAAATTTTATCATTTTGTGATCCTAAAATGAGGTGGTTAGCCTCTCCATGACCCCTTGTCACATGTCTCACTCTTTCTCACCAGTGTAGTAACTTGAGTACTTCTGCTTTAGCACTACTTTGAGGGAAATTTTCATTTTTCTCCCTCAGTCATTCTTTCTAATAATTGTAGTCATTTTTATTTCCCAGCATTTAAAGAACATCAGGAAACATGGATGCAACTTCTCCAAAAATGGTTCCTTTTCTCTGATTCTGTGACCAAAAGGAAGTTCAGGCTGAGGTCATCTCACACCTATTTTCATAAAACTCTCCCTCTCTTCCCTTTGGTCAGTTCACAGTGGCTTTGGGAGAATTTTCACTACTCCAAAAACCCTGAATATCAGTTCTCTCCCCAGTTCTTCTCTTCTGGGTGTTGGGAGCAGAGAAGAGCCAGGCAGAAGGAGTAGTCCTTTGGGGAAGTTACTTCATTGATTGGGGTTTTTTTGTTTATGTAAGGGATCTGTCTGCTCTTAAATGAGGAATGAAGGAACAGGAGTGAGTCCTTTTTCAGTGGCGGTGGTGGTACAGGGCAGGCCAGACACCTGAGAAAATGAAAAAAAATGATTGGAGATTGAGGGAAATCAATGTATCTTAAAACAAAAATTCTTGTATGTTAATGGGTATGGGTGTGTGTGTGTGTATGCAGAGGCCTGAGATAATTAAATTCTTATTCAGATTAACATTAGCCAGTGATATCTCTGAAAAGAGACTAAGGAATGCCCTTTAGGATACTTTTTACCCATTTTCCCTACTTCCATATAGGGACAGTGTCCTAAGGGGCTCTATTGTTTGACTTGAGCCTAGGTGTTATGAGTAGAGATTCGAAACGTCTGTCATCATTGCTTTCTTTTGAATGACAGTTCAGGTTCTAGAGGGAGCTTTGCACAGTCTGGACAGTTCCCAGCTAATAATGTTAAGAACGATAATACTCATGCACATTTCTATAGCTCTTAAGTCTTACAAAGCACTTTGCTTATGGTTACATTAAATGGGAGCTATTAAATGTTAGAACTAAGATTTAAATCCAGATTTTCTAGTTCCAAGTCTGGCCCTCTTCGCTCTACCTCCTATGGTCCTAAATAGTGGGAAGAACACCTTGAGAAATATCATAAGCAGCCACACTGAATCCATTGCTGGGAGAAATACTTGGAATCATAGACAGAATGGCAGAGACGGGCTGGCCCTTAAGTATCATCTAGTCCAAGGAAGAAACTGAGGCCCGAGGAAATGAAATGACTTAGCCCAGATTGTAGCAGGGACATGCTCAACACAATGTATTTGTGTGGTGGTTAGTGTTTATGGCTTTGCATGCTCAACATGCTGCCAACTTCACTAATAACTTCTTACCATCCAGGTGTGTACACAAGGCTTTGGTTTCTCTTGCTCAGTGCTAGTTCCAGTCTGTTTTGGTGCCTCCTTGTCTTTCCTCCATTGCCACATGCCTTTCTTGTAAGCCTTCTTTTTTCTCTCCTGCTTCCTGGTCCCTGTCTTCCCACTATCCTAACTCCCACTCTAATTACCCCTTTTCCCATTGAAGAGGGCCTGAGAGGCTCCCACAGGAGTTGGTTCTTAAGGATCCATTGATGTTGGTTTAACCAGAGGGTGGCCAGACTCCTGCCTCAGCAACTTATCAGATCTAGAAAGGTTGTTCCCATGCTCTGAACTGGGCATTTTTTTTTTTTTGAGTTAAGATTTGAATTCAGGGCACTGGATTCTAAGTCCAGTGCCCTAATACAGCACTCTAACCATGCAGCTCTTTCCTGATGCTCCCTCCCTTTCTATCCTTAGCTCTTTTTAACTTTATCTTAGTTTCCAACTATCAAAGCATATACCTAGAACAAATAACACTCAGATAATTTTACAGAGTCTCCAGTCTTCCTCTAGCTAAGTCAAACTGGGGTGTGCAAACTCCTTCATGTTTTCTTTTATTCCTGCAGTGTATGTTCACAGCCACCAGATGTCCATAGAGAGCTGAGCGTCTGGACACAAAGGGGAAATAGGTGTTGGTCAGAAAGTAAGGGGACTTTTCAGGCTTTCTGAATGAGACTCTAGTTTTATTGGAATGATTTTTAAAAACTTGATTAAGTGAAATAGTGAAGGGAGACCTTTCTGGGCAAAGACCCTGCCTCTTGTACACTGATAGGTTTTACCATCACAAATGGCTTACAGTTTTTTGAAAATAGTCTCTAACAATTTGGAGGCGGGGCCCTCTCCCCTCCAGCCCTGCTGTACCGGATACAGGAGCCAGTGAGGTAGCTCCCTCAGCTTTAGTGATGCAGTGAGAGGCCTTTGGAGGAGAGTACTCCTTGTTCTCTGCTCCCCATCTTTCTCACAACTTGGCAGGCCCATATTTACTGCCCAGAACTTTTTTTACTGCCTTTTGAAAAACTTGGTTTGCTTTTCTCCTTAAGGTTTGCACAGAATGAAATGGGTTTCTTATTCACATTGTTTGAGTTAAGGAGCTAAAACCCTGCAGCTGAAACCTGGAAAGGAAGGATTTGTTTTAAAGTTGACTAAGGAAAATATTTAACTTTTCTTGGTCATTTAAAAAAAAAAAGAGGGCCCAGGAAATAATAATTTATATATGGTGCTTTATATTCACAAAGTGCTTTTCATCACAGTCCTTCTGTGAGGTACATAATGCAGATATTATCCTCATTTTCTGGATAAGAAACTGAATCTCAGAGAGGGGTCACCAGAGCCAGGACTTGAACCAGTATTCTTTCTACAATTCCAGAAGAAAAGTTTTTTTTTTTTTCTCGATATGTCACCTATTCTCTTTAAAGTCACAACTAAAATACACATTTCTGATCATCCAATATCAAGTTGTTTTGGAATACTGTGAGGAAATAGTTATTTGATCAAATTTAGGTTGTAGTGACCACAAGTGGAAATTAATTGTCAAATGGGATGGGAATGAAATATATCTTTATTTTGGTACAGCCAGACACATCGTACAAGTGGATGGGAAGAGGGGCCTGTTCCGAGGCCTGAGTCCAAGGCTCATGTCTAGTGCTCTTTCCACCCTATCCCGGGGCAGTGTGAAAAAGGTAAGGCCGTGGACATGCTTCATGTCCATGCATCATGACACACAGTTAATTTACGTGGATCTTTATTAGGCCCTCTGTGACATCACTTTAGGAACGGAATGTGCCCTGGCTGTATTCTAAAGTGCTATTCTCTGTACTGTACCTTTGATTAAAATCACTTGACCGTCACTTCCTGACTTTGGGGGGCATTGGCCTTGTACAAATTAATTCTCTTATCTGGCTATAGACCTTTTTGAAAAAGTTATAATATGTTCCTTACACAGTTGCGTAAGACAAAGAATGACCATTCCTTGGATTCATAGATTTAGAAATGTCAGAGACCCTGGAGGACTTCTCCTAACCCCTCCTTATTGTATAGATGAGGAAACCAGAGCCTAAAAGGTCTCTCCTATATTTAGTAAATGGCGGAACCTGGATTTGAACCTACTGATTCCAAATTCATTTGTTTTTCCATTACATTGTGCTGCTTGGCCTAGTTAGACCAATATAGGATCAAGTTAAGAATATTTTGGGTTTTTTCTCATCCTCCACAGATGATTACTGTAGGCCTATGAAAGCAAATGACTGCTTTGCTTGTCCAGGTAACTTTAGGAATAACCCTCTACTGAGGGAACCATCTTAGACTCATCAAAGGGGTGTTGCAGAAGAAAAACTGAGCAAGGGGTAGAATCTGCTGAAAGGCTCACCAAGATCTCTTCCATCTTGGCTACCTCTCTGTGACTGTTTCCTTCCTAGCAGTTGATCGTAGGGGCAAAACTGGTGGCCGTGTCCAATTTTGTATTTAGGAGATCGTTTCCTCTCTGTTCATTCTCTGTCTCAGGTCTTCCCTTTGGAGGATTTAGAACATGTATCCAGCAAGGATGACGTGAAGACATCACTGAGGAAGGTAGTGAAAGAGGTGAGTGTCACCTTAAGTGAATATCACTTAAAGATTAAAGTAGGCCAGGTGAGAGCTGGACACCAGAGCTTTGAACTGGGGTTGATCACCATCTGGTAAGGGATGGGGAAGGAGAGGAGGGGTGAGTAGTAGTGAACAGTGGCCACTTAGGCTGTCCAGAAGGGATGAGAAAGCCTTTTTGGTAGCTTCTCTGCAACTCATCTTTCCGTCATCTTTCTCTCAGTTTTATTTTGGGAACTGGAGATCTATTTAACTGGCAACATTAAGAAGGAGTATTTGTTAAGTACTTATATAATGTTCTACTCTACACTGTCAGTTAGACACATTTCCTATATTCTCGGAACTAAGAATGACCATTCAGGTATGGAGTAAATGAGTTGGAAACATTAGTAATGAACTAAAGGGTTAGGATGTATTATGGGCAGATGAAAGAACAAATTGATGAACTCCAAATATTGCTTGGATGGGATGGGATAGAGGAATTTATTTTTCATGGAAAAGTTAAGGTTTTTTGGGGGTCACTTGAATGATAAACTGCCAGGGTATAAGTGGTGTAATACATGATTTAGGAGAGGGCTTAGAGGCAGAAAGAGGGTAATTGAATGAAAAAAGAGTTGAGGAACTGTCCATTGGAAGAGTTGGAGGTGAAGGAGGAAATGAGATGAGTGACATTATCAGAAGTATCTTAGAAAAGTTTTGAAGCACAGAGTGAAGATCCTTAGTGGGTCCACAAGGGAGGTGTAGCCAGGGGACCACATAGCCAATTGAGGTGGAGAGCAACATTAAGCATTAACTGGTAGTAAGCCTGATGCTAGAGGTCTAAAGTCTGGTAAGGAAGAGATTGTGATAATCTGTCAGACTTGGCTGTGACTAGCATTACCAAATCGTAGCATGCTGGGGCTTAGAGATTATGCCAGGCTCATTTTAACATTTGAGGAAATTTAGGTCCAGAGAGGTGAATTCATTCATGATTTATCTAGTACACACAGGTAGTTAGTAGTAACAACAGAACTAGTACCCAGGTTTTCTGAATCCTTGTCTTGTGTACTGTAACCATGACTCTACCACATTTATGAGGAGACACTGAGAAAGGAATGAATATAGAAGAAGTGACAGCATCAGGCTGGATGTGCAGACTGAAAGCAGTTGATAAATGTAAAAATACCTTTAGCCTTTGTTATTTAGGAATTTGATGCTGTGATCTTGCTAGAAATAATGCACAGAAAGAAAATGAATAGCTGTCTCTATTATAGCCATGGTAGAGAATGAAGTGGTGACAGGTTATATAGAGTTTTAAGAAATCTTATAGTTAAATTTGTAGGGTGTAATTGGACCAAAGAGAAAGGTTTAGGGGGTGGAATGATAACAGAAAAATTATTTTGAGAACTAAAGGAAACATGTTGATGTTTCTCTGCCAGGACACCAGGAACAATGAGGAACAAAAGCCAATCTAGGCCTACCTTCTTCTAGGACTGAAACCTTCCCCAGTTACTCCAGCTTGATGTGTCTCAGAAACTATACTGTCCATTTTAAAATCCTAGCACAGCATAAACGCTAAATATTTGTTCATTTAAGTGATAAGTAGATGACTGTAAGACATACATCCCTTTAGTCTTTGAATTCTCTCAGCTGAGAAGTCTTCCTCAAGGTAGTATTACACATTCTATCATCCTGGGTTGTGGAAGTTTAGGGTGGAGCAGAGGAAGAATTCTTATTGTAGAGTATCTTTTTATGGGATATCCCATCTGAACTGCATCCAAACTGCTGATTTGGACTGTTTTTCCCGTAAAGGCTACTTACGTTCCATGGCCAAGTGCATTGGGTCTTATACCTGGGCCAGGCTTTGCTCCTAACTCCCTCCTTTTTTTCCTAGACTTCCCATGAGATGATGATGCAGTGTGTGTCCAGGGTATTCTCTCACCCCCTGCATGGTGAGTCTGGGGAAAAGTACATTTGAAATCAAATCTAATATAGTTTGCATTTGGTCTAAGTCCTACGGTTAAGTGGGAGGTATAATTAAGAACTCTCCCTTTGACCTGTCAGCTAGAGGTAGTGGCTTCAAATGCTCATATTTCCAGGTGGTTAGTTATCTGAAACTAAGGTGGTTAGTTATCCTAGTGTAAGCTATAGTGCCCTTGGCATCACGTTGTTAGGATGAAAAGCAAGGCATCTATCATAGGGTAATTATGATTTTTCTTGCTCAGAGAGTAAACTCTCTAAGATTCTTGTCTTGCCCAAACCTTGAAGATCCTAGGTTTTAGAAAGGTACAGAGGAATCTTAGATATCAACTAATTCATCTTCATTTTAGGGCACAAATTTGAGTTCTGCTGAGATTAAGTAACTAAGCCACTTTACAAAGTAATAAGTAAAGCTAGGATATGAATTCAGGTCCTCTGTTAATCTGATCAGAACTAACTCAATGGACATGGAGAGGTGGGGGCAACCTATGGCAAGATAATGACAACAAGCTAAGCAAAGATACAGCATAAACTCATGTATAGAAATGAGAAAACTTGGAAGTATATTCACAACTGAAAATAGTCCAATTAGATAATGTAACAGAAAGAACCTCCACATATACAGGAGGGCCTGCTGCACAAGTCCTTAGATCTGCTTTTGTAGAAGGAACGCAACTTTTGAGGGGTCAACAATCTACTGTAATCAAGCACATACATCATTCACTTAATTCAGGGAGAAAGGTCAGCTCCCTGAACTTCAGAGAAAATACGTGCAGAAATAAGCCCCAAAGTAAAACTTCGCTTCAGAGTATATCTATACATTTTTCAGAGCCAGAGGGCACAACCCTTGGGACCCAGTGCCTCATTAGAAATTAACAAAAGGTATCTTGAGGCCTATTTATGGGCAGGGAAGATCTTTAACTCTTCTCCTCCACCCACCATTAACCTTATATTAACATTACAGACCGGAGCACAGGGGAGGTGTGAAGAGACATGTCTTCTTCCCTCTCCTTGGGGACCATATTATTCTTTTTTGACTTGACAACAAAATCCTTTTTGCAGATATCAATGTACAATTAATAAAATACTATTCTAGAAAAAGAAAGATCAAGTAATGAAAGCAAGAAATTCATTTAGCGTTTTGAAAAACTTGAACTCCTTCCCTTGCATCCTCCCTCTTGTTGACTTTCTCTTAATATAAACTAAAGAGTATTCCAACCAGAAACTTCTCCATATTGATTTGGCTCCTGCTTTCCCAATCAGTCCAGCACGTTCTCCTGTTGTTACTGTGATAACTGGCTGGTTGTCACACATTTACCTGTGTATTCCTTAAGTCCGATTTTTAAGTGATATTTGTGATAAGTGATATGATTCCTACTAAGGCAGGATTGAGGTTGTTCCAGCTTATCTTCCCCACCTGATTCACACTAGATTGAGATAGAAAATCTGAGCCTCCTGGCTGCTCCCATGATATTCTCTACCTGCTTGCAGAGATCTTGGCTTGTGATGTAAGTATAGAGCAGGAAGAAAGAGATCATCTCCTCAAGCCCTAAATGAGATACCCAAGACAACCCAGGGATAAGTAAGTAGCAAAGCTAGAATTTGAACTCAGGTCCTCTGTTAATTTGATCAGAGTCTAGACCTGTGGAGATGAAGCAGGGAGGATCAGGCATGGCACACCTTGCGAAAGAGCCACATGAGCTGAAGTTGGCAGAGGTGGGAGGGTGTGGGACAAGTTTAGAATCAAGTAGTCCAGTTTGACTGGAAGATAGGGTGTGTGTTGGCAATTATATACACTCCACCCTTCTATCCCAAATAGGAACCAGGATTGAGAGCAGAAGGAATCTTGGAGCCGCACTGTGCTCAGCTCCTCATTTTTTAGATAAGGAACCTAAGGCCCACAGGAGAGACTTGCCCAAAATTACACAACTAGCAAGTAGCAAGTATAGGCTTCGAATCCACATTCTCTGATTCCATTTCTACTGGTCTTGATACTGCACCACAGCTGCCTTTTCTTTTCTTCCCTTCCTGTGATTCATACCAGTTTCCATGTTAGATATCGTGGGGCCAAGGACATGGGTGAGTATGGGCATTGGTGCACCTGACTACTTGTATTTAGTTCTGTTTTCCTCCCTTAGTCATCTCGATGCGCTGTATGGTCCAGTTCGTGGGGCGGGAGGTCAAATACAGGTGGGTGATTCTGAGTATCCTTTGATGCAAACATTTGTTTGCTGTTTAGATGTCTAGTGGGAATGCCCAGGTCTGATCTCTTCACTATCTCATCTAAGGTCTCCCTAGATCTCCATCCATCACCCAGATAAATGATGCAGGCGGTTAGTCTGCAAGAACTTGGACTGCTTCTTTCACTGACCTGAAAGCCATATTGCTCTTATAGCTCAGAGCTCTTCTAGTCATGTGAGAAAAAAGCATTAGGTCCTCAGGGAGCTGTAAGCTGTGCTTTTCCAAACTCCCAGTCAGGGTCGCCTTGGATCTGGTCCTGAGGACAAGAGATAGTCTTTTCAGGACTATTAAGGATAGGAGAAGTCATCTTTGAATTCCACTGTTCTGCCTTTGCACGAGGTCCACTCTGGTCCATAATTCCCTGGGCTCTGGAGTTGATCCAGCTCCCCAAGATGACATGAGGTCCAACATGACCTAATGGTCAGTCTTGGCTAGATCCCCTCCTTCTCACACTTTTTTCTGGGCTCTTAAAGTTTGTTGGCAACTCCTAATACCTTGGCTTTCCCATCAGCCTATATTATCATGATTGCCCGTATGCTCTGGGTTTATTTGTTCTTTCGTTAATTCATTCAGTAGACATTTACTGGATATAGACCATGGACAGGGCACTGTGATGTGGGTAATACAGACACACTCGTTGTTCAGTGATGATTGTGCATCCTCTGCTCCCCTCTGAAGTCCTGCATGTGGGAAAGAGGCTGGCTCTGGAGCAACTTATCTTCCCCAACACTTTCCTTTTTCTCTAAGTCATATGTACTGAACTCAGGCTGCTGCATGGCTTCCATTTCAGGACAGCATAGTGTTTAAACAAGCCATGACATGGTATCATAGGCTGGCCACTGGGAACCTGGCCTTGGTGTTCTTGACCAAGGAGAGGAAATGATGGGAGAGGCCAGGAAGAAAAGGTCTGGTCATTATTTCTGATATAACTTGTCAAATCCTTGTTTGGAAAGGGTAGAGAGGCCTGACAGGTGGGGAGGGTATCCTGTGGAGGAAGGAAGGGGAGGTAAACCTAATGGCACAGTATTTCAAGGGATTTGACTCCCACTGTCTTTCTCTTTCCTAGGTTGCCCAGTCCCAGCTAGCCTTTGAATATGCTCCACTCAGGTCAGGACAGTTGGCAGTTTATAGCTTTAGGTCTCAGAAGTTGCTGTTGTATCTCCTTTGCTTTTTATACTCATAATGCTGTTGTAGCTGCTACCCTGCCCCATGCCAGGCATAAGCCTGGCTGAAAAAGCTCTAGTTTTCCTCTCTGGTGGGGCCTGGTGCTCTTCCCAGGAACCAGGGCTGCCTCTACCCCTTGGAAGGACCTGACTGTTCTGTGAGGCCTTTGAAGCCATAGAAGGCGTGGCCAGCCTCCAGCATCACCTCCCATTCCCCAGGCCCATGATTTATGTGTGCTCTCCTGCTGCTATTGCCCACCTCTCATCATGCAGAATCTCCTGGGAAGGTCCTCGTCATGGGATCTAGGTTCTAGAGATCCTCCAGTTAACACCTTCATTTTATGTACAAGGAAGCTGAGGTTAAATGTCTTTCCCAAAGTAACAGAGAGGTATTCAGTAATGTAGCTGGGATTCAAGGCCAGGGCCTCTGACTCCAAATCCAGTGTTCTTCCTGCTCTACCCCTCCATTTCCCATTGTCCTTTCTAGTACTTCTGTTTGGCCTGTCATCTCCTCCACTGAAAGTTTGTTTAGCCATAGAAAAGCACCAAGATAAGGCTGGGAGAAAAGTCTTTGAAATTCAGGTCTCACAGACTTGTGGAATTGACCCTTTCCCCATCCCCTAAGAGATTGTCACCTCCCCTTCCTCTTTCCCCAATTCCTGTAAACATTAGGGTTTCCCCAGATAAAAAAGATAAGTCTGTATTGCTGTTTACTTGCAGGGCTTCCTGCTAACTGAGAATTGTCCTCTGTCCACCTCTCTCATGCATAATTTCATCTTCTCTGCAGTGGTGTGCTGAGCTCCATTGGGAAGATTTTCAAAGAAGAAGGGCTGCTGGGGTTTTTTGTGTACGTGAGTTTAATTCTCCTTCCTTCCATATCTCTGAGGCAGCAGACAGCTGAACTTGGATTCAAATGGAAGTTTCGGAATTTTGTATCCCAAACGTGAGCTTTTCATTAGACCCTCTCCCGAAAGCGAATGATTAGGTTCCAGAGGGGTTAGCTGATTTGTGTAGGGTCACCCCGATGGTTTTCAGGGTTGTTTGTGCTACACTCTGTTTCCTCTACCTTCACATTGTTAGGAGGTGCTTCATTTGGTTAGTTATCTCAAAACTAACTGTATTCTGGAAATGTCATTGTGTTATATTACCTGCTTAGATGCAGTAAACTCTAAAGAGGTCCGTAAAGCAGGATTTTGCTTTTATTTCAAAATAGGTCCAACTGCAAGGTTGGATGTATGTAAGATATCCGGTATCAAGGCCACCAAAAACCCTTTGTCATAACTGTATTTGTTGTGCTGGTTATTTTGTAACACTTCCTGCAAGTGCCTCCTAAGTATCTGTCTTGCCTTAAAGAGTCCTGGAGGTCATGTGCAAATTGGTTTTCCACACAGAAATTGTTTGTTCAGTGAGTTCATCTTGAAGAGCATTAGTTAAAATTCAACCCTCCTAGTCATTTGGAACTGTGCCCAAAGCAATGACCTTTGACCAAGTAATAACACTGCTAGTTCCGCATCCCAAAGAGATTAAAAGGAAAAAGACTTACATGTACAAAAATATTTATTTATAGCAGCTCTTTTAGTAGTGGCAAAGAATTGGAAATTCTTTGGGAGGAAATATTCATCAATTGGAGAATGACTAAAAGTTGCGATATATGATTATGATAGAAGACTTTTGTGCTTTAAGAAATGATGAGCAGGATGCTCTCAGAAAAACATGGAAAGACTTAGATGAACTGATAGAAAGTGAAATGAGCAGGACCAGGAGAACATTGCACATAATAATCCCAATATTATATGATGATCCACTATAAATAACTTAGCTCTTCTCAGCAATACAATCATCCAATCCAAGACAGTTTTATATGACTTATGATGAAAGGTGCTGTCCATCTCCAGAGAAAGAACAGGTAGAGCCTGAATGATCAAAAATATTTTTCCTTTACTTTCTATATTTTTCCTGGGGGGTTTTTTGTCTGTATTTTCTTTTACAGAATGACTTCCATCAAAATGTGTTTTGCATGACTACACATGTATAACCTATGTCAAATTGTTTGCCTTCTCAATAAGGGGGGAGGAGAGGGAGGGAGGAAATTTGGAATTCAAAATTTGAAAAAAAATGAAAGAATGTTAAAATTGTTTTTTACAAGTAATTGGGAAAAATTAAAAATTAAATGAGATTTTAAAAAAATTCAGCCTTCCTTGCAGGGCGTTCTTGAGATTTGTAAGATATCAAGAGAGTAGAACATTCCAGAGGAGGAAGATGATTGAGGAACTTGTTTCATGTGAATTGAAAAATGTACATTTCATATTAATATTCTAGATTAAACTGCCAGTGAGAAACTGTTTAGATCAGTGCAGTTTTAGGAGTGTGAAAAACCTCAATTTTGAGAAAAGTACATCCCATGTAATTTAAAGGAAGCCGATGCCATGAGCTAATTTGTAACCTCAGGGAGAGGAATGAACATTCCTCTACCAGATAACTGTATTTGGCTTAGCCCTCTGGTCATGTTACTAGGTACTCCAGCTATAACTTGGGGCCTTGTTTCCTCGGAAGCCTGGGGAGGCTAAAGCTCTGGGGAAGACTTTTCCCTTATTTAACCTTTCACCTAAGATCATGGATGATAGACTAGAATTGGAAAGGATCTTGGAGATCTAAACCAACTCCTTTGTTTAAGGAAATTGAGACCCAAACAAGGTTTTCCCTCAAAAGTAACATTTAGGTCATTTGCTGTAAGTCACACAGCTAGTCAGTGATAGAGTCAGCATTTCAACCTGGGCCATCTTACTCCAGGGATTTTGTTATCTTCTAGTACATCACACTGCCAAGATCCAAGTATTCCCCTGCCCCTTGGGACTCGTCAGTGAATATATTCCTTCAATGTTGGGATTTACAACTTTGGCAGAGAATGTAACATCTGGTTCTTAACTTTGTTTTTAGGGGCTTGATTCCTCACCTCCTGGGAGATGTAATCTTCTTGTGGGGCTGTAACCTTCTGGCTCACTTCATCAATGCCTACCTGGTGGATGACAGTGTGAGTCACTCTGGTTGCGATTAAGGAAGGGCTAGAATTGTCTCTTCCCAGACAAGTAGAACCAGGACCCATCTGCTTTTGTGTGTAAAGGAAACACTTTGAAACCTATTTCTTAAGTAATCAGAGATTCTGGATGGAGCTTCTGTGAGTCTGGATTTTTCAAATGTTAGGCCTAGGAGAAGCTTGTCAGTTTGAAACAAGAACATACTTCAGTTGCCTTAAGTTTCTTCTTGAAAAGAAATCCTGAAATATCTATTTTTACCAAAAGTATTGACTTCTGTGTATCTAGGCTGCCCTTAGAGAGTAGCTTACCTTAAAGCATTCTGGATCAGAGGGCTTCTTAAGGGAACTTCCAGTTCTGGAATTTTCTGATTCTCTTATGGTTGTTGTGATTCAAAAAACATTTTCCGTGATTAATTCAAAGTCTGATGTTTAAAGAACATACTGTCTTATGATGCTTCCCTTTGCCCCTCTCCTTAAATTGACGTGATGTTCTATGTCTAAATGCTTTTCTAGAAACATCTTTTTAGAACTTGGCCTGCTGAATGCTGTCTGGCAGATTGGTTCATTTATGTGGAAGGGTTTTATTGTACCTTTAAAAGGCCTTTTCTGAAGGAGAATCTCGAGAAAGGAGGGGTTTTCGTTTCCTTTTCAGCCAAACGAGACTTAGATGACGTGGGATGAGTTGGGGTTTCTTGGTAGCTAGAGACATCATAGGAAAGGACTGTGTAGGATTAGCCACCCCAGTTTTGTGGATGGAAGTTGTTGACTCTTAGTTGTTCCATAGACACTTAAGATTTGATCAGGTCTGTGAAGATGGGTGATCTACTGCTGTCACCGAGTCAATGCTATGTCAGATAGGAAGTAAATACTTGGGATTTCTGATTTCCTCTAGTTTTTGGTTGAGAGTGCGTGCGTGCCTGGTAGGGGGAGAGGAGTGGGAGGGATAGGAATTCAGGTGACAACACTTGCAGTTGGGCAGCTACCTGGATCATATATGGAATCAACCTGATAATCCAAAGCATATGTTAATTAGCACTTTGTGGCCTGAAATCTAAGATACAACAAGAACGTACATTTAAACCATTAAGCAAATTTGGAATGAAGATAGTCAATAAAACCTACAGGTACCAAGGCAAATCCTTTGGTGAATTTTAGGAGCTGTTTAGCCAAAGGGATTTTGGTGAACAGTTATTTTTTGTCAAGGATAGGGAATAGCAGTAGATGTTCAAGTCCAGATCCTTAAATAGGTAACCTCTTATTCCTTTGCTTCAGACCTCCCTGGGGTGTTGGGAAATTATCACATTTATGTTGACTGTTTTATTCCATAATTCCTAACAAGGTTACCTTATATGCATTTTTAAAATTCATTCTATATTTATCTCGCCATGCTTTGCCTTGTCCTAACATAAAGGAGACAAGTTTTAAGACCTTAGGAAGAAATATGCTGAAAGTCAAAGCAAATTTGACATTTCCAGAGCATCGATGAGGATTAACTAGAGGTGCTTCTGGGACATTTTTTGAAGGGAAGGAACATCACAGTTTAAAGTAGAAGATGATCAGGACAGATGGAAGCCAGAGACCTATAGTAAACTTGACTTTTGACTCTCTTCCTTTCTTGCTCTTCAGTTCAGCCAAGCATTGGCAGTTCGGAGTTACACCAAGTTTGTAATGGGGGTATGTATGCAGCCAGCTCTGTGGCCCAAAACTGTGTTGGTCTAGGGTGGGGCTTGGCATCCCACTCTTTATGGGGACTTGGGGTGTGGATAGAAGTGAGACTTGGTAGTTGTCAGAGCAGTTCATATCAGTAGGTTCGTGCTGAGGAGAATTTGGTTTCTCTGGGTTTCAGATTGCAGTGAGCATGCTGACTTACCCTTTCCTCTTGGTTGGTGATCTCATGGCTGTCAACAACTGTGGGTATGTATGTATGTGTGAAGACTTATATTTCCTTGGAGCTGGGCTTTGAACACCCAAAGACCTCTGTGACCTGACAGATAGGAATTGGGAAGTCCTGGGAAGATTCTTCTCTGATTTTCTAAGCCAAAAGACTGCATCCATCCGTATCACTAGTTAAAGATAGCTCTAGCTGGCTCTGTAGATTTCCCACATTGTGCCTTCCCTCCCCCACCCCAGATAGGGATCCTTGCCGTCTGGTTACCAGCAGAAAGCAGGTGGAGATGTTCTGTGATCACTGATGCCTCTTTGACTAACTAGAACCCCTCTGCCAAGGCATTCCTGGTTTACCCATTATTCAGGCCATGCCAACACATCCCCTTCCTTTTCCCTTTTTTTGGTTCTGACCCTTTGATTTTACTCCTGGGCAGATTGATTGCAGGCCTCCCTCCCTATTCCCCTGTGTTCAAGTCCTGGATTCATTGTTGGAGATATCTGAGCATGCAGGTAAGTGAAGGTATTTGGGGAAAATGTCTTCTGGTTCTCTCTTTTTAAGTGTTTTATTAATGCTTTTTGTCATTACTAAGTTCTAGCACAGACTTTAAAAAGTAATAGCCTTCATTATAGGAAAAATACAGAGCGTCTTCCATGAGAAAATGCTCATTTTCTCTAGTGATACTGGCCAGTTCAGAATGAAACACAAATTCTCTTGGTCATGGTTCCAGATCACCTGGCTGCTGGTACCAGAAAAGATTCTTTTTCTGTTAGGAACCTGGTCTCAGTATCCCTTCGCAAAGCCCTGTGGTTCCGTATTGGCATCATCAAATAAAACTTTTAAAACACCTAATGTTTTGATATATTTGATAATGGCATAAACTGGATGTAGATGGGCCCTCTCTTCTGGGCATTTATGGTCTGATTCCCTGGTTCTCAATGTCTCTGCTCTTTACTGCATCTATATAGGACCAGGTTAAAAGGCAAAGGAGGTAATACCATGCAGTGGAAAAAGTACACCCTTGGGCAGATCACTTCTTTTTGTGCCCATTCACAGAAGGATGAGGTTGGACTCAATGGTGTCTAAGGTTCTTTCCGGCATTAAAACTCTGCTCCTTTGATAGGTTGTGTTTGTTTTATTGGTTTTTTAATACCTGCCCCAAAGCTGAAGCTGGGGCTCATTCGAGAGAGGAAGTAAGGTTTCTTTTTTTCAACTATGCCACTGTTCTGTCTTTTCAGGGTCAGCTTTTCCGGGGATCAAGTCTGCTTTTCCGCAGAATCTCAACAGCATCAAGCTTCTCCATTGATTAAATCAGAATAGTTTGACTACAATAACAAACACACCATCTCTGCCCAGCCTAAGTGAAGGCTCCCTTGTAAGATAACTGACTGTAATACAGTGGTATTGGATATTCACCATTCTGGTGATTATTAGTCATCCTTCAGTTGTGCAGCTAGGGAAGGGGTAGTGGAGTATTGGTACAGTCTGAAAAGTCCTTACTCTATACTGAATTAAAATGTTCTAAGACTGGTTGGCAGAGCGGGACAAGGAACACGGGAGCAGTTTGTGAGAAACATCCAGGAGGCATTGCAAATGAAGTGAAAAAAATTATCAGTAAGGGTACCGAGGCTTCCTTCATCACCCCATAGCCAGGGTGGCAGCAGATTCCCCCTGTTGTCCAAAACTCAGGTAGACAACAGATGAGCAAACCTCTGCTCTGCTTGGTTTTGTAAACACAATATATATATATATATAATGATAATAGCAATAGCTCAAATTTATATGGCTTTTAAAAGTTTATAGAACATTTTCCCCATAACAGCTGGGAAGTGGGGGGATGGCCTCTTTTAATAAGTATCTTATGTCACTTAACTCTTGTTGATTAATAAAGCTTATGTGGTGTATTACAGTTCCCAGAGCACTTATGTACTTTATTTCATTTGATTGTCTCATCAGCCCTAAGGTAGGCAGAATTTTTTATTCCCTTTTTACAGACAAGGAAACTGAGGCTCAGCAAAGTTGTCTTGCTGTGATCTTAGGATCGTAGGATCACATACTAGTAAATGACAGATCTGAGACTTGAACCCAAAATCTCTTAGGTAAGAGCTCTGTGTCCTGGCTTTCCAGAACATAGACGTGTTTCATATGAGACTGGTCTTTGATTACCTGGATAATGTTAAATACTCTTGATCAAATGTATTCTTTCTAAATGTGCTGGAGTCCAGGTGTCTTTGTTAGAGTATTTGTTTTTTCTAGTAAAGTATTTCTGGGCCATTACTAGTGGGGTTGGTAGTGGTTGTTTAATCATTCAGTTGTGTCCAACTCTGTAACCCCACAGACTTTCCATGAATTTTCTTGGTAGAAATACTGGAGTAGTTTGCCATTTCCTTCTCCATTGTGTCCCCATTTTACAGATGAGAACCTGAGGCAAATAAGGATTAAGTGACTTGCCCAGGGTCATATAGCTAGTAAGTATCTGAGGCTGGATTTGAGTTCAGATCAGGCCTGGTGTTCTATCTGTTGTGCCCTCTAGCTTCCCCAACCAGAATTGGTAGGGGACTGCAAAATGATAGTACCCAGGCCACCTCAGTGTGGAGGCAGATAGGATTATTTGGGGGAGTGGGTAAATCTTGCAAGAAAACATGGAGAAATTTCTGAAGTAACTGTGACTCAGCCCTTAGGCTGACACACTAAGCAGTACCCCCACATCCCTCAAGAGGCTGCAAGCATCCTGCACTTGTCCAGAGCTGCAGCAAGTAGGCTCCCCCAAATTATCCCAAACCTAAACATCACCTGCAAGCTTTGACAGATGTCAGAATGTGAACATTGGCACGTTACCTGTGGCAAAAGTCTTTGCCGATTTCTCACCCCAGCATGGCTGCTTGTACATCATCTTATGTAAGCATAGGACAAAAGCCAGTGAGCAGCACTATATTTCCTTGTATCTCTGTTAAATGGACTTCAATATACTGTAGCATCTAAGCTCCTTGTTAGAGAGGCTTGTGGATAAATAGAGTTGATGTTTCAAGGCTGAGGTGAAGCATCGGCATGATGTGGCCCCACTGGAGGCCCTGTGCAGACTGGTTCTGCAGCACTCCCTCTGCCCAAGGGGGGCAGAGGACCAAGGATCAGGGGCACCCAACAATGCTGTTTTTACTCTCGTAAGGAGACCTTCTGATCAAGAATCCTGGGGCTCATTTAACTGGGTGCTGTATATATACATGTTGAATGGAACTTTCTGGGTCTCTGACAGCTGCACCTAGAGCAGATGTCTCAGGGGCTGCAATAGGGTAGCATAATAACTAGCTTCCTTTCCTCTAAGAACACAGCTGGAATATCTCACTTGCTACAGATCCATTTGTTCTGGGATAGGGACAGTAAGATAATGATAGAGCAAGGGAAACTGCTCTTATAAACTGCCCTCTTTTTCATCTTCCCACAGGCAATGTGCTAGAGATGAACACCAGGTTTGGAGTTGAGACCTGGATTCAAATGCTGTCTGCCACCTTGACTCCCTGTGTGATTTTGGGCAATCACTTACTTAACTTCTCTGGGCCTCTGTTTCTGTATCTGGAAAATAACAGGTCGGGGAGGATGGGATAGCTCTCCAGGGTCCCTATTAACTCTAAATCTGGGATCTTGGGACATAAGTGCTGCCCTAATGAAGCCCCAGTACAATAAATAGGGTGTACTAATTCCTGTTTGTATGTCACTGTCCAGTACACTCCCTTAGGATCACCAGAGAAAGCCGTGACTCTCTCAAAGGCATTCTCAGCACTCTGCCCATAATTAATAATAGGTCCAAGGAACAATTCTAGATTAAACATCTGTCTGCTCAAACCAGGCCTTGGTACGGAGGCCATGGCCTCATATCCCATCTTTGTAGTGTGAGGTTCTCCTAAGAGCAGGCTGGATGCCTGAGCTAAGTAGGGCACAGTCAGTGAGGCCGAGTGCTCACATCAGGCCAGCTGTCTGCAGTCCTGGCCCCTCGCCCTTGCTGGGTGCGGATGTCTCCTTAGGGAGGAGCAGATCTGGCAGACACTCCCGCTCTTTGCTGAGTCAAAACCTGCCTGGGCCAAATCTTCCCCTTTCTTTTCACAGGCTCAAGCCCATTGGCCCTTTGTATGAGCTATTAGCAGGCTCACTAGGGGTTTTTGGTCTTTGATCTTTGCCAGTGCAGTGCATATTACATATTACATATTAGACATATGTTTGTTGAATGAAGTCTGCTTAAGGGGTATGTGAGAATTCTCTTTCATTTCTCCAGTTCATACCTACCCTGTCAGAGCCCTTGTCACAGAAGTCAGACCACAGGGATCTTTTCAGGGCTCAGCAGTCCTAGGAGTAGAATATACTGGAAAGGTATCAGTACTGAGAATGGAAAGTGGACTTCTGGGTAGGGCTGTATGATCCTGGGTTTAGAGGAAGGGAGTGGAGATCCCATTTTATGCAAGTGTGGTCTTCTACATACTTGTACCTCCAGCTTCCGAGAATTGTTGTTAAGAAGTGGCCATGAAAGGAAAATGCTAGGCAGTGGGCTGAGTATTTAATGATGTTTACTATTGCTCAGATGTCTCTCAAACGTTGGCATGCTCAAACTGCTTGCTCCCTGCCATCATATGGTACTGAATAAAGGAGAAGGCAGGTCTGGTATCCTTCAGCGTTCCTGGATTCCCCATCACTGGCCAGCTAAGCTTGTCAACACTCGGGATCAGTCCAGGCAGCATTTGGATGTGTTTCATGACTGATTTCTGGGCTTCATTTGTACAAAATTCCTGAATATAGTCATATTCCTGGGTGGAGAACCCAAGTTAAGATCTTAATTTGAGTCAAAGTGGCCCTGGGGTTAGGGTGAAGATATGAAGGGGTGCATAGCTCCCTAGAGAAGTGAAATAATCATTTATATAGCACCTACTATGTGCCAGGTGTTGTGCTGAGTTATTCATAAATGTCCTTTGATCCTTAAAACAACCCTACAAAGTGCTGTCACCCTCTTTTTACAGTTAAGGAAATTGAGGTTAAGTGACTTGTCCAGAGTCACACAGTAAATGTCTGAAGGCTGAATTTGAACTTGGGTATTCCTGACTACAGGCCCAGCTCTCTTGTCCACTGCACTGCCTACCTTCTCTGGAAGAAGGGGAGAGATCCTGTCCCTGATCACATCCTTTGAAGAGATGTAACTTTGGCATTGGCTTTTAAAGTCAGTAGAAAGAGTTAGGTGTGTGTGTGTGTGTGTGTGTGTGTGTGTGTGTGTGTGTGTGTGTGTGTGTGTGTGTATCACCTCCAAATCCAGGTTGATTCCATGTGCATTAAGAGCCTTGGAAACACTCCAGTCAGCTATGAAGGAGGCTAAGCCCAGAATATCTTTGAATGTCACTTATGCCCTCACTGGGCAGGTACCAGTAAAAATTGTTTCAGGTCAAATCTGAAAGCGGGGTGGGGTGGGAGTTGACTCTCCAGCTGTAGTTCCAGCTGCCGAGAGTCAGCCAGGTGATTCATTTGCAGTGGAGGATGGACACTGACGTTTTCTACCCTCAGACCAGAAACACCTACACTATTTTGAAGTCTGTGCCTTGTCAAGGTCTGCCTCTCACTGGCAAGGAGGGGCCAGTGTGATGTAAGGGAGGACCATGGACCTTCAGTTCCTGTTCTAAAATCCTGATTGCCAGCTTGGACCTCACTGCTTCCAGGGTCTTCAGAAAGAGCCTGGAATTTGATGGACTGAGCTGGCTTTTTGTGTGTTTGGGGTGGTTCCTCTGAATCCTTTCTGCCAATAGTTTCTGTTTGAAAGTAAGTAGTCAAGCTTGCGTGACCTTGATCCCACATCTGTCAGTCCCAGTGGAAATAAACTCTTAAACCTGTACTGTTTCTTTAGTTTTTCCTTTAGTGTGAAAGTTTTCTCAAACCATGCTTCCATCTTGCTATCACCATTGCTGTGAGGGGATATGGATAGAATACTGAACTTGGAGTCAAGAAGACCTGAGTTCTAATCCTACCTCAGACACTAGCTATGTGACCCAGGGTGAGTCATAGCCTCTCTGGGCCTCATCTGTACAATAAGGGGGTTGGTGATTGATAAGATCCTGTATTTCAGGGAGCAGAGGAGACTTCTGTCCCACTGCCTCCTTTTCAGGACTGGAAGGCATCTTTAAATGAGGCCCAGAAAATGAGACTTATGACAGCTAATTAGAGCTAGATCAGTCAGGCGTTCCAACATTGCCTTTTTTGAAGCACCTATCATATGCCAAGGCTACTGGGATGTAAGTAGCAGGATAAGTACTGGAATACTGTTCTCCCAAGTCCTAAGCCCATGGCTTGCATATACCACAATATCTACTTTCAATCTCCCTTCTCTCACATGCTGCCCCTGAAAAGCCCAGCTTGATGGAGTTGTCATCTTTCCAGTTGCCCTGAGGTATGGGGGCCATCCTCACATATCTAGGGTTTTTTCCTAGCCATCCACCTGTGTTCAAGAACCTGTCCTTGCCCGAGTTCCGGAGGCACTCTTCAGGGCTGGCCCAGTCAGGGGAGGATTCAGTTCTTGCCTTGTCTCACTGCATCATCTTTGTCTTAGACCAAGGTTAGATGCAGAGTAGTCCTGGAACCTCCGAGAAGGGGAGGATACAGATGTCTGTCCCAAGCCAAAAGAGAAGCCCACCAGGCAACTAACGTCACCCTCTAACCCAGCTGTGTCTAATACAGTATCCCCTCCCCCTTCCAGGTGGCATGTATTTTAATAGGTTTTTTGGAGCCAAAGCTGGTAAGGAAAGGATGACTAGTAGGAGGAATTTAAGGTACCAGGACGATGAAAGTAGATAGGATGTTTGGGGTCACTTGGGCTTTTGTGTGTTGCTCCTCTCCTTCCACCCCCTCTGCATACCACTGTAAGACCAACCCTGGATTTGGAGAATATAGCCAGGGTTTTGGGGACGGGGGTGGGGAGGGAGATCCAGAGGGAGCAAGGAACAAGCATGGATCAAGTGCCTACTGTGTGTCGGGCACTGGGCTAAGCCCTTTACAAGTATATCCTTTGATTCTCACAACAGCACTGAGAGGCAGGTGCTGTTATTGTCCACATTTTACAGTTGAAACAGGCAAACAGGCAAACAGTGACTTGCCCAGGGTCTCATAGCTAGTGAGTGTCTACAGGCCCAGAGCTCTATCTTGCCACCTACCCACAGAAAGTTTGCAGAGAAGCCCTGAGGGAAATAAAGTTTGATAGGGAGAAAGCAAAGTGGGATATCTGAAAAAACATGAGAGTTTGTAGAGCTGTGAGGGGTTCACGTGGGGAGCACAGTCTGAGGCCAGTGTAGACAGGAGGGGCAGAGCTACTTTAATTTTTCTTGGGACTAGACAAATGGAAGCCTTATAGCTTTTTTTATGTCTGAATCCTCCGCTTCTGGTCCAAGACCCTTTCCACTCCTATCATTCATGCAAAGAAAGTTATTTCAGACCAAACTTTATTCAGGACTTTTGAGATTGCTTTCCTCCTGAGTCCCTGTTACTTCTCTGGCTCAGGGAGAAGCTTGTCCTTCATCTTAGAATAATCCTCACCCCAGAAGGTGAGTGAAAGATCTCACAGCACCACCACACTTCAGATATCATCATATATACATCATATATGTAAGTATATATAGGTAGCCAGGACTCCAAACCACCATGGGCACAAATCACCCTGCCCCCACTCCCGTAGCACTCTGCCCTGCAGCTCTCTGTTCCCTTGGGTTTGGCACAGACATATATGTCTTGCCTCAACAGATGTGAGGGAGAACATCCACCAGATGGATACTGTCTTCATGCTAGAGAAGCAAAAGTCACCTCTGAGCCCCTGAGGAAGGTGAAAAGGGGACAGAGGGAAGAGGGCAAAGGGTCTGGGCAAAACTCACTAGGGACCTTGAAGGGCGAGGAGAGCCAGAGACATGCTGGCTGCAGCAGAACTCTTTGGACCTGCACTAAGGCTTAGGGGGGTCCGAGGGTGAAGGACGTGACAACTGGAGGTCACTTCCATTAAGAGGTTTGGGTGGTTCTTGGAGCCTCTGCATCCCCTCCTTGAAGAGCCTCCTGAAGGGGCATATGTGCAAGGAAGGGGCACAGCTGAGAGCGGCAATGTGAGCACATCCATGGGCCTCTTGGACTGGAACCCTAATACTTTGGTTGTAGATCCAGGGTGTGTCCAGGCCCTTATCTGGGCCTCCATTCTTCCATCCATTCATCCATCCATCTGCTACTGCCAGGGGAAGACAAGGCCTTGTGGCTGCATAGTATACTCTATAGTGTGAGCATGGGATTGTGCAAAGGATGAAGTCTTCAGAAGAAATATCTCAGGACTAAACAAGTGAGTAGCCCAAAGAGAGAAAACTCGAAACGACTGGAGGCACTCCCCACAGCTTGCCTAGCAGCTTCTGTGACCAGAGAGGAGAGAGATGAGTGTCAGCTCCACCATATTTCCTCCCATCTGTCTTTCACCAAACACGTTCAACCCCAGGAAATGTACACAGGAGGTCCCCCGAAACCAACAACGAAGGAAACAGGATGCAGTGAGTGCCTACGTGGCATGCTGACTCCATGCTCCATGCGGTTACACATGCTGGGATATCGGATGTCAGGAATGTCCCACCACCATTCCTTGGCATCAGGCCTAGGAGTGCAGGAGCATAAGAAAGGAAAGGAAAGCCGTGCAGCCTGGGCTGAAGCTGTGGGCCTTACCTTCTAAAGTGGAGTGCAGGGCCAGGGTGCGCCCACCTACGGCATTAGCCTCACCAGTTTGGGGGAGGTCAGAGGGGACACTGTTGGAGGTGTGCCCTATTGGCCACAGGGTGCCTGGGACCTCTTCCACCTCATCATTAGCCAAGGAAGTGGTAGCCAGAGTCTTAGAAGAGGAGGAGGAGGAAGGAAGCAACTCTTGAAGTCCATCCTCGGTGGGCTCACCTCTGTCTGGCTCTGTCTTGCTGGCCTCTGACTCTAATGATTTCAGGGTGGTCTCAATACTTAGCCTAGGGGAGAGGGAGGTCCCCTCACTCAGGGAGGTCGAGGTTTTGGTAGCCAAAGAGGGAGGGGCCTCAGTCGCCAAGTTGGACGAGGCCTCAGTTGCCATAGAGGTCGGGGCTGCAGTTGGTAAAGAGGGTGAGACCCCAGCCTCTTCTGGGCCTATGATTGGTTCTGACAAGAAATAGACAGGGCTGGGCATTAGTGCTAGTCTACAGGGTCCTCAATTCTTTATCTGCTTCATTTAAGGTGTAATGCATCATGTATTAGAAGGGTATACGTGAAAGAACTGGGCATGTGTGCAAGATGGATGTCTCCCAAGTATTTATGAGGAAAAGGGAATAGACATCGTGTTCTGTTTGAAACCTAGGAACAAGGAGGGGTGGGTGGCAGGGAGAGGTTACATAGAGGACAATAAAGACTTGATGTCAAGAACAAATTCCATTAGATCTGTCCAGGACTGCCTGGAGAGGCAGGGGGACAGATCCCTCTTCTTGGAGGTCTTCAAGAGGAGGCCAGTGAGTATGAGAGTGTATTATAGTAGGGACCCCTTTTGTGTATGGGTTGACCTACTTGTCACAGAGTTTCCTTCCAGCTTCAGTTCTGTGACTGTGAGAGTTCTGGATCTCAACACTGACTGTCATGCATCAACAACCTCCCCATTCTCCATGACACACCACAACCACCACCTTTCTCCTCCCCTCTCCACTCATATTTCTACCTTTCTATTTTCCCCTTTCCAACCAAAACCAGAACCTCTTCATCTCCGGCCATACTCTCTAGGCCTTCCCTATGACCTCTACCTTTCACCCCATTGTGAGCTCCCAGACCAAGGACACAGGATCCAACAGGTCTTCATTTTTATCTGAGGTCTCTGCCGTGGGAGAGAGCTCCTCTTTGTTAGTCTACCAAGTCACCACCTGGGACTAAGCCTACCAAGCAGGATCCAGAGGTTACTCTCTAAATGCTCCATGACTGACTGACACCCCAGGCCTTCCCTTTCCCACCAGGTGCACCATTACTTACGACAGAGTAGGTTCTTACACTCGTAGCCCTCCTGGCATTGGGAACACTGTGGCCCCTCCATATAGGGTTTCTGGCCCTTCACATTTCCTCTGAGAGAAGAGGAAGGAGAGATGGAAAAGAGAAGCCAAATTAATTTTCTTCTCCCTCCTTCCCAACCCCCACCTCCCAGTCATTCCAGAAGACAGCCTGGAAAAGTGGGAAAAACTGAGAGTTGAGTTTTCAGTCTTGGCTAAGTTAAGCTGTGTGACCTTGGGCCAGTTCATTTTCCCCTCCAACCTCGGTCATATTGAACTGCTTCGCTCTCCTCAACCCTTCAGCTCCACCCCTTCCCCAAACTCTGATGGGCACTCACGGGGGTTCGTAGTTGCAGACCAGCACATGAATGTTTGTCTCCATCACTCCCTCCAGCTTCTCACAGAACTGTGATCCGCAGCCAATTCTCTCCGTCTTTGCCCAGACCACCTGAAAGAAACCAGAACAAAAGGCCTTTCTTTCTGGCAAGAGCAGGCAAGAGCCCTAGAAGCCCAAAAACTCAAGGAATCCAATCGAGGGATCAACCTGGAGACAAGACCAATTACCTAGAGACCACACACCTTATAACCTGGAAACGTGCATGGTTTCCATGGGAGGCCAAGGTAGTTGTTGGGTAGTTCATCTACAACTCTGTGACCCTGAGGACCCTACTGTCCAAGATACTGGAGTGGTTTGCCATTTCCTTCTCCAGTGAATTAAGGCAAATAGGTTTCCCTGGGTCACACACACAGCTAGTAAGTTTCTGAGGCTGGATTTGAACTCAGGTCTTCCTGACTCCAGGCCTAGTGTTCTATCCACTGAGCCATCTAGCTCAGTGACTTTTGTCTATAGCATCTTCTCCTTCCCTCTGCTTATCAAAGCAAGGTCTCTCCTCTCCCCAATTCAAAGCTAAGTCCTGGCTCATGGCACTGATTCACTATAGTGTTAATGCCACCCTAGCATCTGTGACTTGGGGAGTTGGAGAGTGTGGTAGGGGAACATTTGGGGTAAGATTTAAATTTCAGGGGAATAAAAACTCTAAGCCAAAGAGCTGAATCTGGAATTTTAGGTTCAGTGACAGAGGTTTGGGGGTGAGAGCAAAGGTCAGGTAGAGAAGATGTCAATACCCTAACCCAAAACCATTCTCTTTTTTTTTTCCTCTCTGCTTTGAAGTTTTCAGGGTCAGATTGGAAACCATTTGAAATCATTTAGATCATCCATTAAGACATGATAGCTTAACAATGAATTCTCAGGGGTATTTGCATTTTAATAACCTTCAGTGAAAAGCTCAGATCTCTAGTGTTAGACTCAGACCAGGAATTGGCAGGGGAGATATTTCTGGGACTGGTGGCTTTCCCAGTATCCTGGAACCTGACCCAGACTGAGGCAGCCCCTAGGGGTGGTGAGAATTCAATGCAAAATGGCCCCACAGTCTGGAGGTGGAGTCTTAAAACTCTGTACGTATTGAGTTCCCCTTGACTGGGGAACTATTCCAATTTAGTTTGGTACCTCCTTACCTTTTTCCCAACTATCCAGAACATAACTGAGATGCCAGAAGCGGGAGAGAGGAATCTCAAGTAGCAGAGACAACTGTCACAAAGCTCATGTACTCTGTCTTTCACTCAGAGCCTAAGTACTCTTGCTTACTAACAATTCTAACAAGCTTGGGCTATCTATTCTTAGCCTGGCTGGGGTTAGATCTTGACATCCCCCTCCCAGAAAAATTGGCCTATTACAACTCAAGAGTGGATTCCCCTTCTCCCCACATTTCACCAGAGTTCTCTGCCATCCCTGGAGAGTTACTCCTTCCTGATTTTCTTCCCCTGACAAATATCCCATATTCTTGACCCCAGGGAACCTGGAGGAAGAAATAAGACAGGGTCCCAAACCCCTGCCAAAGCCAGAACACAGCTAGCTAGATCATAGATCTGAACTGGAGCAGGAATGTTCTGTGCTCATACCCCATTCCATTTAAGATACTGGCTGGACCCTATCTGGGACCCCACAGGAAAAGGAAGAGTTTATCAGATCCCCTTAGATTTTCCTGATGATAAGAAATACAGGAATGGATGAACCCAGGAAGCCTGTGAGTAACTTATAAAGAGTAAAAATAATTAAGTCCATGCCCCACTTATCTGGAGGTCATATTCCCAGAAGCCTCAACTAAGAAGCAGAAATGGCAGGTGGGATGCATGGGAAGGCTTCTGAGTAGTATAGATACCCCATTCATGTACTTCATTTATAGGCAAGCCTTCATTTAGAGCCTATTGACTTTTGCTTTCCATAAAATTCTAACAAGCTTGGAGACCTGGTTTACATAACAGATTAGAAAGCTGGAAAAGAGCTCCTGGACTCAGGCATTTTGATGCAACTGATGTCAAGAAGGACTCCCTTCAGAACTATAAACACAGAACATCTGGGGATAGAGTCAGGGTCAAAGACCTTCTGCATTACTGCATCAACATTACTGCATTATAGCACAACACTATAAATGATGTTCATAATGACGACCCCGAGTCACAGAGTATAACTACAGTCAGGGAGGTGGAAGTAAGAAGACAGAAATTCTTAGAGTCTCTGGAAGGACATCCGTCACCCCCCTACTCTGAACCATCCTGAACATAACGGATAATAAGGGAGATCCAAAACCTCTAGGCTGGCATTCCTATACCGGCTCTTGTTTGATTCCAGAGTGGTTTTCTTCATTGGAGAGAGAGCAGATGCAAGAATTAGGTGAGATCTAGTTATGTTAGAGCACTGAAAGGTCTGTGGAGTCTGGTTTCCTGGTGTGCCCTGAAAATTGGACCTGGCTGCACGTTACCTAAGTTATCAGGCATTGAGATCAGCAAAGGACTGGGCAGGGATGAACATGGGTCCCCAAGTCAGGGACAGCCGTATCTTGGATGACACTCTCCTGTTTCCCAACTTGTCTGTGTTAGACACTGTGGAACTCCAAACATTAGAAAAGACATAAGCATCATGTCCTGGTTTGTATCTGTGGTCAATCTGTCTGTGTTCTATCCTCTGCTGAAGAAGCAGGGAAGTGTCTACATTTCTAAAACCCAATGTAGAAATAATTTAAATATTTATTAAATTAATTAATTAAAGCAAAAAGAAAGTTTAAAAAGTGCTTAAAAGAGTAAGCTTAAGCCATCCGGAAAGTCAAGCTAATTATGGGGATCATTCGGTGTAACCATTATAATTAAAATAATAAATGATTGTCTGTATGTCTGGGATGGCTTGTTGTTATTCAGTCCTTTTTTAGTCCTGTCTGAGTCTTTGTGACCCCATTTGGGGTTTTCTGGGCAGAGATACTAGAGTAGTTTCCCATTTCCTTCTCCAGTTCATTTCACAGAAAAGGAAACTGAGGCAAACAGGGTTAAGTGACTTGCCTGGGATCACACAGCTAGTATGTCTCTGAGGTCAGATCTGAATGCAGGAAGATGAGTTGCTCTATCCACTGAGCCACCTAGCAACCCACGGGATGACTTGAGCCTGGGCAAAGCCTGTCTTTTCCTAGGATTCTGTGGTCTTGATCTCTACTTCATGATCTACATTTCCTTTAGAGGTGAGAATGGGGTGAATGAATTGAAAGAGCTCAGGGTAGGGAGCGGGGTAAGGTGGGGGGCAGGGGAAGGAGCTGGGTAAGGTAAGGGGGCAGGGGAGGGAGCTGGGTAAGGTGAGGGGGCAGGGGAGGGAGCTGGGTAAGCTTGTGGAGCAGGACCAGGAAGCTGGAGAGTCCTTGGGCCCGGCCTGGTCCTGCTCCCCTCCCCAGCCCTACCTGGGTGTAGTGGCCGCACATCTGCCCTTCTGTACAGGTGGCATTGCCAAGGTTGTAATGCTCATGCTCATTGTACCACTGCTCCACGGCCAGTTGCAAGTCCATCTCCCCTTCTGTGATGGCGAAGAGGTTCTCTCCTCGGCGGCCTCGATCCTTATTGTGGCCCCACACGCACTTGTTGGCATAGGCTTTGGCGAAGGCAGCCAGATCTTCATCCCATTTCTGAAAGGGTGGATGGGATTAGGGAAAGAAGGGAGCAGCACGAGATCTAGCGTTGGGGGATGAGCTTGGCCCAGGTCCCTAAGTTTTCTCATCTGTAAAATGGGGACAATAATCTCTGCCCTGCCCTGCTGGGCTCTCAGGCTGTTGTGAGAATTAAATGAAAAAATCCAAGCATTGTAAAGGTAGATGGCACTAAGCAGAAGGTAGATATTGTATGACCAGACCTACTTCTCTTTGAGTAGGTGGGGATCATTCACCCACCAGCACGTGACCAATACCATGGTCCAGAAGAGGTCCTATAGTTAGCTAAGTTTGAGTCTTGTCCCCCCTAATAGACTCTCCCAATGCCTGCTGAGCACAGCACTCTCTCTAAACACAGTAGGTGTTTAATAAATGTTTGTTGAGTTTTTTAATGAATAGCTACCAGCTGACTTTGGTCTGCATTGCTGTATTGGTCTAAACAAAACCATACTTTGTGTCCCCTGCCCAGTCTACTTATAAAATCAGTGTGACCCACAAAATGGTGCTCTTTTTCATTGGATACCTATATATATATTTTTTCAAAGAGATCTCATTTTAGGAATTCAGCTTATTGTCTAGGAATGGCCTTGTCTAACAAACAACCTTAAGGCTAAAAACCATCTGGAAACAGAAGAGGAATGTATGTCTCAGCAAATTTAGACTTCTCTGGACCTTGTTATAAAATGTGTCTCTAACCCTCACCTCCCATCTTCATACCTTTTTTTCCCCCTGTATCTCTTACAAGTATAATTTTAGAAAGGATTGACAATTGATAAATTTTATCATTAGTGACTAACTTGTGTTAAATAGAGGGGGTATTAGTCTGGGTCTTTTATACACGCTGTATTGGTGTTCTACTGCATCATCAGTGATACATGCAAAACAAGACTTGAGGGCAAAGCACTGAAAGAATTAACTTTTTACCTCTAACTTTTAGCTACGTGATAAATGATATTATATAAATGTATTACATTAATGACTAATCATGGCTTACCCCGAAAGCTACAAAATGAAAAGAACTTCCAGGGTATAAAAGATCCAGAGGATCTTATAAACCAACTTAGGATGTCAAAATTTATAAAAGAAATATATTATCTGAGGTGTTTACACATCTTTGGGGTTATCTATTCTAGAGTGACATTTGTGTAGAAACTGTCAATTTGATCCACTTATTTACAAAGGTGGGAGAAGAAATTTTCTAATACAGAACAAAGATCTTAATGCCAAGTGTAATTCTGTTGGCAAGGAAAACTGAGCCAAAAAATGGTTGGTAGTTCAAATTAATGACTACCCAAATACTAAAGATAATTAATGTATACTTTTAGCAAACTTTGGGGCAAATGGAGGTATTTGATGAGAACAGCAAACAACCTCTTTAGCCCTGAGAAACACTGAGCTCATACCTAAAATTTCCCTCAGTATGAAGTAAGCGTTTCAGTCACTCGTTCAGGGATGTGTGCTACACTTGCAGATAAGTTTAGTTCAGGACTCTGTGCTGCCCAGGCTTATATCACTTAACATAAAATCATGAAAAGGACACTAGACTTTTCGCTAGGAAAGAACTAAATATTACCTCATTTTATCTCCCCAACAAACCTGGGAGATAGGGGTTGTGATTTTCACCATTTTTTCACGATATTGTTCACTCATTTTAGTCATATCTGACTCTTTATAAACCTATTTGGAGTTCTCTTGGCAAAGATACTGGGAGTGATTTGCCATTTCCTTCTCCAGCTCATTTTACAGAAGAGGAAATTGAGGCAAGCAGAGATTACTTGACTTGCCCAGGGTCACACAGTTAGGGAGTGTCTGAGACAGGATTTGAACTGAGGTCTTCCTGAATCCAGGTCCAATATTCTAACCATTGCATCACCTATGGTGTAACACAAAAGTTTTGTGTGGGTCACACAGTCAATATTTATCAGAGGCAGGACACCTTTGTTGTATTACAAAAGGCTTTGTAAAGTTTTGTGGTTGTTCCGTCATGTGCAACTCTTTCTGACCCTACTTTGGAGTTTTCTTGACAAAGATAGTGGAGTAGTTTGCCATTTCCTTCTCTAGTTCATTTTTACAGATAAGGAAACTGAGGCAAACAGGGTGAAGTGACTTACCCAGGGTCACACAACTAGGGAGTGTCTGAGGCTGGATTTGAACTCAGAAAGATGAACATTCCTGATTCTAAGTCTAGCACTTTATTCACTGTACTACTTGTAAGATTAGAAAAGAGTTTAGTCTGTTGGGTTCTGTGGGAAGGATGGTTGGCTGTGGCCCAGGGCAGAGTCGCCCAGCTTTCCCCCATTGCCTGAGGCCAGCTTGGCTCCAGGCCTCCTCAAAGCTGTGGGAAAGCTGTTCTTTCTTTCACAAATAAAGAAAAGAAGGCCAAGGTGAAGGAAGCCTTTCCAAGTGTGTTGGCACCAGCCAACTGGGGCTGTCACAAGGAACATGAGGGTGAGTGTGTGCACCCTATGATTTCAGTAAATCAAGTGCTACAAAAGCCCCGGAATCTACCTTCTTTCTGTTAGAGAAAATGAACATTTTGGTCTTGAGAGCCCTTCATGGTCACGTCCTGTAGAGTACAGCACATTGTATAGTAGAAAGGGCCCTGGCTCTGATGTCAAGGGGACATGATTTCAAATCTTCCCTATCATTTACCACCTATGGGATGTTAGGCTTTGTAAATTATTAAGTGTGAGTTATTTACCCATCTAGACTTAACCTCCTGAGAGCTTTCCAATGTAAACCTTTTTATCTCCTTCAATGCCTAGTGAAGTACTCTGCACTCAGCCAGCTTAACAATGTTTAGTAAACCATTGAATTGGAATCTACCCTGAAGGCCCAAGGCTGCTCCAGCCTACAGGGACTCACTAGAGCACTTCTGTAAAGCAATCCTCAGCACATTTGTACTGCTCCATCTCCCACATCCTGTCATAGTTATCTCTTCATGTGGAGAAAGGGGTCTTGTCTACCCTACTAGCTCCTCGAGGGCAGACTTTGTGTGGCACCCCTTGGTGCTTCCTGAAGCACCTGGCATGTGGGAGAGACTTCAGCTGTAACTGAGGCAGCAGTTCCAGGCTGCAGGGAACTGTCCAGTTGGACAAACTTGTCCTCTTCCCGGAACATTTACTGAACCCTGATTCTTCTCAGGAGAAGGCTCCCTATTGCCTAGCCTTTGAGGCTGGAACAGCTTCATATATGGCTACCAGTTAGGGGAGGAGGGTTCATATGATCAAAGCTATCTGCCCACAGAAAGGGCGCATCCACAGATTCTCAGAATGGCAGAACTGGACGTCACCCTAGAGAACGTCAAGCGCCCCTCATTTTACAGGTGAATGAGGCTTAATGGCACTCAGAAGTGCTCATAGATTCAGAGCTAGATGCGACCCTAGAGGCTGGTGAGTCAAATCCCTCCTCCCAATTTTCAGGTGGGAAAACTGAGTAACATAAAAGTTAAGTGATTTGACCCCTGGCACAAAACTAGTAAGCATATGAGGGAGGATTTGAGCCCAGGTCTTTCCAACATCCAGTGCCCTACCTACTCTACCATGTTATTATTGTTCAGTCATGTCTGACTTGTCATGTCCCCATTTGGGGTTTTCTTGGCAAACATACTAGAGTGGTTTGAAATTTCCTTCTCCAACTCATTTTATAGATGAGGAAACCGAGGCAAACGGGGTGAAGTGACTTGCCCAGGGTCACACAGCTAGGGAGTATCTGAAGTCAAATTTGAACCCAGGAGGATGAGTCTTCCCAGACTCTAGACCCAGTGCTCTATACACTAGGACACCTAGCTGCCCCATCATTCCACCCTACTGACCCTCAAAGGAAAAGACCAAAGTCACAAAGCTCAGATAGTAGCACAGCTGGAACTTAATCAGTCAGGTCTTTCACTTCCAAGGGTAGCACCTTTTCTACTAAATGAATGAGTTCAACCTGTGGACCTTGGACCTTTGGGAGGCTCAGGAGTTATCTGAAGGGGTAGGAGAATCCTTATGCAAATCTATGGATTTAAACCTTCTGAGGCAGCTGTGGGTTAGTAGATGAGCCAACCTCAGACTGTAGAAGACCTGGATTCGAGAACTGCCTCTGATGCCTAAGACCTTTGAGACTCTGCAAAAGTCATTAAGATCATAAATTGCAGAGTAGTCCTCTCCTGCTCCAAGTCTGATCCCATTGGTAGATGGAGTTTTCTCACTGGGAATTCCTTCCACAAATAAAATGTTTTATACACCTATGTACCACCATCTCTCAAATGTACTTTCATGATTAATAAAACACTAATTAGTTTAAGGCTTATTGAATTCAAAATAGCTTTTCGTTGTCTTGTGTTTTCTCCATCAATGGATACTAATAGTACAACTGCTATTGTGTGGGGGCTGGTGAAAGTTTTCAATATTATAAAGGGGTATTTAAACTCAAAAAGGTTGGGAATCACTATACCATATTTCCTCCCCATAATGCATGTGAACGTGGGTCAGTCCTTGAGCAATGGAGATCTGCACCTGACCCAAACACAACTGTCATGTGTGGAGAGTTCATCAGTGATTCCAGTAGGTTCTCATCAGTGGGTTTGTATGGTCTAGGCTTGCTAGGACCCCCAGATTCACCAAGAACCATCCAAAATCTCTACAAGAACTCCAGACTCTTGGCATATTATTTTTTGCTCTAAACTATGTGTAGTCACTGCGCCACCTTGTGGACAACTAGTTAGCTACCATGGGGTAGCTACATGTCCCTCAGCAGCCTTGTTCCCTGGGAGTAACCATAGTATCTCTTCCCACCTCACCCAACTTTCCCCTCTCCCCCATATCGAAGCAAAAAGGAAACCTAATTGTGTGTCTACTTTCCCACCTCCCATCAGTTTCCTCTCCCCTTCTATTCTGGCTCTTCCCAAGTCTCTTCTTCATTCCTACAAGAATCTATCTCATGTTACTCCTGCAATATCTTGCCCAGTTCGATGTCAGCTAATCCCCTAGTGCCAGGGAAAGATGGAAAAGCCTAAAGGACCCAAAGGAATTGTCCCCTAATGATGGAATTTCAGGCATATAGAGAAGGGTGTGGGAATAGGGAATATAGGAATATGGGATCATAGGTTTTTAAACTGAAATGGACCTTATTTCAATCCCTCATTTTACAGAAGAGAAAGTTAAATAAGTGTAATAAGGGAGAAGTGATTTGCCCAAGGTTAAAATAAGTGGCAGGAATAAGATTCAAACCCAGGTCTCCTGATTCTAAATCCTGTACCATTTATACTTTTCAACAATGGTTTCTTTCAAGGTGTGGGAGGGAAGCTGATTAGGCTTTGGATAACATGCTTTTAGGATCACATGGTATCCATTGTGTGTATAAAGGCCAGAGGAGGCAGAATGACTGCAGCTGGTCAAGGAGTGGGCGGATTCCAGGGAGAGACCTATTGAGCCAGTGAAGGGGTTAATAAGACCTCCCAAGCCAGAGCTCTGGGGAGACTGGATCCAATTAAACTCCATGATCCTTTGGCTTTGCCTGCTAGGCCTGGAAAAGGGTTCTCCTGGCTCCTCATCCTCAGCTCCACCCTGGTGGCGTCATGTCCTGCTGCTCTGGCCACTGACCAAGCAGCTGCAGAGTCAGATGGACTTCCAGGGCACTGCTGAGAGAGGATCTGGAACCCTCTGAGGAGAGGAAGGCAGACTAAACAAGATGGGACTCTAGGGGATGGCTTCCATTCTCTGCTAAATGCTTTTCCCCTCTGCCTAAAATCCCACCATTAAACAGTCATTTTTTTGAGAGTTAAGACATTTGGATTTCCCTAAGTCCTTTATTAAAATGCAAAGTACACCAAGAAAACTTACAAGCAAGCAAAGAAAAGTTGGACAGCTCTGAATACAGTGTGAAGTATTTATTATATAGGCTTTCTTGGAATGGAAATTTATTGCTGTATATTTTGAATCCTCTCACATTCTGCTGTGCACAAAGCAATGTTTTTTTCTTCTTTTCTTATTTTGTATTTAAGTTTATAATGTTTCTTTTTCTTTTCTTATTGTGTATTTAAGTTTAAAAAAATTAATTAAAAGGCAAAGTACCGTGGGAGTCCTCATCCCTTATTCCTTCTTAATCAGTTCTTACCAATCTTTGCCGTTGACAAGATCTTTCCCAAATATTATCTTTTTGATCATCACAAAAACCTTAGGAGGTCATTGGTGCAAATATCATTAACGTTCC
>CM053770.1:316494356-316519027 GCA_028658325.1 Potorous gilbertii
CCACCTAGCTGCCATTTTTTCCATTTTCTTCAACCTACCTCCTGTTAGTCAATTAATTAATCATTTATTAAATGCTGGCAATGTGCTAGGCACTGAACTTGGCACTGGAGATTCAAAGACAAAATGAAATAGTCTGACCCTTCTACTCAAGAAGTTTACATTCTACCAGGGGAAACGTGTAGACAGAAAAGTCAATACAAAATATATACAAATACCGAAAATATAAAAATTACACAGATCTTTTTTTTTAAATGAGAGGGTACCAACAACAGGGGACAGTTAGGTGGCCCCATAGTGCACAGAGCACTGGTCCTGGAGTCAGGAAGACTCATCTTGAGTTCAAATCCAGCCTCAGATACTTACTAGCTGTGTGATCTTAGGCAAGTCACTTCACCCTATTTGCCTCAGTTTCCTCATCTGTAAAATGAACTGGAGAAAGAAATGGCAAACTGCTCCAGTATCTTTGACAAGAAAACCCCAAATGGGGTTAGGAAGAGTCAAACATGACTGAAATGACTGAACAACAGCATCTAACAATGTAGTTGGGGTGGGGGGAGAATGGGGCAGAGCATCAGGAGAGGCCTTGAGAACAAGGTAGCACTTAAGTCTTCAGAGAAGTCTGATTTTCTAAGATACAGAAATGAGGGAGTGCATTCAAGGCATGGAGGAGATGAGAGAAATGGAAAATGTGAGAAGGAAAATAATGTGTATTGATCTCAGAAACCAAGGGACCTGAGAGACTATCTAGCCCATCCTTATTATTTTATATTAGAGGAAAACAGAGACAGAGAGAGGCTTAGCAACTTGCCCAGCATCACACAGGTAATGAATGAAAGGGAGGATTAGAACCCAAGACCCTAGACTATAGAGCCAGTGAACTTTCTACCATCTCTTTGAAGATGGGCTTTAAATACCCAAAGAGTACCTCCCTACATCAGGAGGGATGTAGATTCTGGGTCTTCCTTGAGCACTTGTTTTCTGCTGTGATCACCCTCCTATTCCCTTAGTTTACAGACTAGGATAAGCTTCCCTTGCCTTTGCCTTCTTATCTTTTTTTTTTTTTCGAAATGCAAGGCAATTGGGGTTAAGTGACATGCCTATGGTCACACAACTACTAAGTGGGTCAAGTGTCTGAGGTCGAATTTGAACTCAGATCCTCCTGACTCCAGGGCAAGTATTCTACTCACTGCACCACCTAGCTGCCCCGTGCCTTCTTATCTTTATTTGTGAAAGAATGAACCGCTCTCCTTCAGTCTTTAGGAGGATTGAAACGAGACTGGCCTCAGGAAATAGGGGAAATCCGGAAAGATTCTATCCTGGATGACAACCAAACCTCGGTACACGGTTCCCACAGAGCTCTCAGCAGACTGGACTATACTCCAAGGTCTCTTCCAGTCTCAATGTCCATGGTTGCCATCCTGGAGGGAGGAGGCTGAAACCACAACCAGGTTTGGTGCCATGTTTCCCATCTCCCTCCTCCACCCCACCCTGCCCATTCCCAACCTAGCCCCAAAGCTGGACAGAGCCAAAGGGCCTTCCCAGGAACCCTGGGATTGCTTGAGGGGGTTTTAGGGATAATGGGTGAGAGAGAAGGTACACAATAGAAAGGGTGACTCAGACAGTGGTTACTGCCCATCCGTGCTTAGAAAAGTTGGTGAGAAAGTCAAAGATGAAGCCACATAACTGTGGCATCGGGAGGTTTAGAACACCGCTCTTCCAGCTCATTTGCAGCTTTACTAAGATGCCATCCCACCCTAGAATCATGCCCTTGCAGGGCTCTGACCTCACCCTGATCCCAGTTGGACCTTGCCCGGCACCACCCCTGCTCAGCCACTTACTACTTGGATGATCTTGGGTCAGTTATTTAACCTTCCTGGGCCTCAGTTTCCTCATCTTTAAAACAAAGGGGTTAGACTAACTGGTCCCCAGGCCCCCTCTACTTCCAGAGTCTCTGATTATGACTCAGTGATCCTTGACTTGTTCCCAAATCTCTCCCAGTATCTGATTCTATTCTGACCCCATCCCTGACCATCCCAATCCCACTTTGGTCCTGCCCTGTCTAGAGACCCCAGTCCTGCTCTGGCTCTATCCCCATTCCCAGCCCCTGCCACAGTGCAAACCCCCCCTCCCCCCCCTCCCCACCACAATGCAAGCCCACTACCCACACACACCTCAGCCCCCTACTCAGTCTTGGAGAACTTTGTTCCAAGAATACACTGACTCCACTGAAGCCTGGCAGAGGCTTCTCCAATATCTGTGGCCCCTGCAGATTCAGTTCTCCTACCCAACAGGCCCATGGTTCCAACATCCTCCCTACTCCACAACCCATCAGAGAGAGGACCCTAAGAAAATCACAGTTTTACATGGCTTCATTTTACAAAGCACATCCCTTACAACAGACCTGTAAGGTAGGAGAAAGGAAGGTGGAGGGAGCAACCATTCTATCACCTTGACAGAAGAGGAAACTGACGTCCAGAGAAGCAAAGAATGTCAGAGCAGAAAATGATCTCAAGGAACACTGAATTGTTCATTTTAAAAGTGAAGAGATTTAGGTCTGGAGAATTATCCAAGATCACCCATCATGTCCCGAGCACAACTAACACTGGAACCCAGGTTTCTAGACTCTTAGTCCAACCATACAGTTAATAAGTTCTGGATGCCAAGTTTGAACTGGGTCGTTCAGACTCTCTCTGTGAGGTAGGCAGAGCCAAACAGTTTTATCCCGACTCTGCAGCTGCAAATTCAGACCCAGTGAGGTTAAGTAATTCACTCAAGGTCCCATAGCAGCAGAGCTGAGGCCAGAACCTAAGTTTTTTATTTTTTTAAAACATTTCAATTTATTAATTTTTCGCATTCATTTCTTTTTAAATTTTGAGTTCCAAATTCTCTCCCTCCATCCCACTCTCTCCCACACCCACCGAGAAGGCAAGAGATGGGATATCAATTTAACACATGAAGAACCTAGGTCTTCTGATTGTATTGTACCTCCAGCCCTGGCAGCTGGATCCCTCCAGGGAGGAGAAGACCATACACCCTCATTAGTCTCCTCCTAGGCTTAGCCCACTTTGGGAGTTTTACATTCTAAGTGGAGGAGGGGTCTTCCTCAGCTTACCATATTCTTCATGTTGGTCGCAGGTGGGGACACCTGGGATCGGTAGAAGTTGTGAAGTTCCACCACTATTTGCTTCTCCTCATCCTTTAGGCTCCAGCTCAGCTGGGCAGCTGTGAAGAGGAGGAACACAGCTGGGAGGTAGTGGGAGCTCTGCATCCTGCCCTCTCTCTAGCTCTAGCAAGTCTGGGGGTCTGGCAGCTGGATTTAAAAGAATCTGAAGTCCCTCCCTCCCTCTCCAAAAGAGCAACACCCCTGGCTGGGATTACTGAAGTGGGGCTCCTCTCTAACTAAGCCCCCCCCACTTGCAGCACACCCCGCCCAGCTCACATAATGGGGTGGGGGAGGGAGAAGGGATCTTTGGGAGATGGCCAAAACCTTGTCCACTCCTAACGAACATTAAATGTCCCATCAGAATCCTTGGCAAAATTTCTTGTCTTTGTGATTGGGGATGGGGGGAGGGGTGTGCGGAGGAGGAAAGGGAAGGTTCAGGTCAAGTGCTCTGAGTTTCAAAGTCCCACCCTACATGTGGGGTGCACTGGTGGATGACAAGAACCCTCCCACCACAGTGATCTTTAGAAAAGTGATGAAACTATGACCCAGAAAATTCTTCAAGATCACATATCACGTCCCTAGCAGAGCTAACATTGGAACCCAAGGCTCTTTAATCCATTGGGAGTGGAGGTGGAGAGCTGCCTCTCTACAGCACCATCAGTTTTCTTACACACTCAAAAGTGCCACTGATCACCTAAGCACAAGTCCAGGCTGAATATTTGCTGCGCACTAGAGGCTATAGTCCAACACAGAAGAGGGGAGAGATAAGGTCCCCATCCCTAGGGAGCTGTCAGTTTCATGTACTGGAAAGAGCTATGTTGTATTTGGAATCCCAGCACTGTTCATGACTTTCCATATGAATTTGAACAAGTTGGCTCTTTTCTCAGTTTCCTGCACTGTAAAAGGTTGGGCTAGATCGTTGGTTCTTAAAGTGTGGTCTGAGTCACTCAGACCGGGAGACCCTTTCAGAGGGTTTTTGATCTAAAGTTTGAGGTCAAAACAAAAAAAAGTTTTTAACAATTTCTAAACTGCTGAATGGAATTCCTGCCTCAGACATTTGCTAGCTGGGTTATCCTGGGTAAGAAGTCACTCTGTCCATCTCAGTTTCCTCATCTATAGAATGTGAATAGTAACAACTCTTACATTCCAGGAGAATGTCGGGAGAATCAAATGAGATAAGATTTTGAAAACTCTGTATAAATGCTAGCTATTAATAACAGCAAATATCAATAAACATAACCCACACAAACAAAAGCTCTTTGGGAGGGAGGAGAATAAAACTTAGTCAATAATCCACTCTCCATGTTTTGGCACTGACTGCCTCCCACCCACTTGTACGGAATCATATTAAAAATTCCTTTTCAGTTCAACTAAAAATATTGAGAAATAAATATTTCTCTAGTCTAACCCTTCTCAGACTTATTCAAAGGAAGGAAATCTAATCAATACTTAATCAAACTTCTCAGAAAATAATGCCTTCCACTAAAAACCTGTCCAGCTGGAGAGGAGGATGGAGTAGTACCCCATTAAAGGGAGGAGTCAGAGAGAGATTGGAGTGGTTTTAGGGGAATGAATCTCCTGGGGCGGAGTGTGATATGTTCTATTGGGTCAGAGATCCTTAACCTTTTCCTGTATGTCATAGTCTGGACCCCCTTAGCAGACCCCTTATGGACCCCTTGTCAGAATAATGTTTTCAAGTGCACAAAATAAAATGCATAAGATTAAAAAGGAAACCAATTATATTGAAACAAAGATGTAGGTTTTTTCCCATCCAAGTTCATGGAATCTATCTACAGACACCCTGGGGGCTGTGGAACCCTGCATTCAACAAAGCAAAATGTTAACACTGAATTGTATAAACATATCTTCTCAATATTGTGATTTTCTTTGTTCTAAGGGCATGAGGGACTTCATCAGTTTGGATGTTTCTCCTTCTAAACTTTTCTCACAACAGCCCTGTGAGGTAAAGAATAGATTGCCATCTCCATTTTGCAAATGGGGAAAAGGAAGTCTAAAAGAGTAGGGTGTTGTCTCTAAGGTTACAGTTAGTAACTGGCAAAGTCAACATTCGAATCCAGGTTTTCAGTCTCCAAACCCAGTGATCTTTCCTCTGCACTGGCTAGCTACTTAAGCATAATGAGTGGCATTTAAATTCATGTGGAAAGACAAAGGAGCAGCCAAGGCTTTATATGAGTGGCCAATATGTGGGATGGGGGAGAATATCCCTTCCCCTTGGTATATTAGCTAATTCCCCACTCCCTCCTTTGAAATGTCCCTCCTATGACCTCCTCTCCTAGTGCTTCCTTTGAATGGGGCAAACTGGCTCTGACAAGATGTCTGGCTTGTGAACCCATACTATGCATGCCAAGGACCAATAAGGAATGGGGCTGAGAGAAGAGGATGAGATCAGCGCCAGAGGCAATATGGGCTATCTGGTCATTAGCTCCAGGCCATGATATCTTCACCATCTTCACGTCCTCTCTTCCTCCTGCATCCCCACTCCCAAGCTCTGCCCCTGAAACACCCTGGTCTCAGGCTTTTGCCTTACTTTGCCTGGAACAAGGACACCACCTCATTTCCAGGGCACCAGCTCCAAACTAGATACCCTTCTTGCCTTCCCAGCTCCCCTACTAGAATAGAAGTTCCTTGAAGACAGGGAATATCTTTCTTTTTCTGTCATGCAAAATATATTTCCACATTAGCCATGTTGTTTAAAAAAAAAAGAAAAATAAAGTGTGTGTGGGAGAACGCCTCAATCTGCTCTTAAAGTTTATCCTATCTCTAGAGGTGGACAGCACTTTTTTTTTATCATGAGTCCTTTGGAATTGTCATGGATCGTTGTCTTGATCAGAGTAGCCAAGTCTTTCACAGTTGATCATCATTATAATATTACCGTTACTATAGACAATATTCTCCTGGTTTTGCTCACTTCACTTTGCATCAGTTCATATAAGTCTTCTCAGGTTTTTCTGAAATCACCCCCCTCATCATTTCTTATAGCACAATAGTATTCCATCACAATCGTATACCACATTTTGTTCAGCCTTTCCCCAGCTGATGGGCCTCCCCTCAGTTACCAATCCTTTGCCACCACACACAAAAAAAAAGCCCCAACAAAAACTGCTATGAACACTTTTGTACACATAGGTCCTTTTCCCTTTTCTTTGCTCTCTGGGACACAGACTCACTAATGGCATTTTTTGGTTAAGGGGTCTACAGTTTTATAGCCATTTGGGCAGAGTTCCAAATTGTCCTCCAAAATGACTGAACCAGTTCAAAACTACATCAACAATGTATTAGGGCTTCACTTTTTTCCACACCTCAGCATTCTGTCACATCCAATCTGATAGGCATTGAGGTGGTACCTCAGAGTTGTTTTAATTTGAATCTCTCTAATTTTATAAATTCTCTAATTGCCTAACAATCCAATATTGAAATTCTCTAATTAATTCTCTAAATTGAATATCTCTAATAATCGAAATTCTCTACTTCTCCAATTATTAGTGACTCAGAGCATTTTTTTCATGTGACTTGATAGTTTTCATTTCTTCTTCTGAAAAATGCCTATTCACATCCTTTGGCCATTTATCAATTGGGTAATAGCTCTTAGTTATATAAATGTGGCTCAGTTTCCCATATATGTGAGAAATGAAAACAAAAATTACTTGTGTTTGTTTCTCTAGCACTTAGCAAGAGCTTAATAAATGTTTTGTTTAGCTATAGTAACCTCACACCTGGTCGTCCCTAGTTCTTAGCTAAAGTTTTGTAAGTTACATTTGAAACATTTCTCTTTGGAGAAAATGATGGGAAAAGTACAAGAACAAAGAGTTGCAGGGATCAGGACAGGAACTCTAATTGCTTATATGGCTCTGGGCAAGTCATTTGATCTCTCAACTTTCTTCCTGTGAAGGTTGTATGCTCTGTTCCTCACAGGCTTGAAGTGAAAGTACATTGGGATCCTTTTCTTACATAGCAGGTTGGGACTGCCCCTGAGGGCATTTGGGCTTTTGTCCAATAGTTTGCATTTTGCTTTTTCTTCAGGTGGATGGAAGAACAGAAGATTGAATCTCTAGATATTCCTCCGCCCGGTACCTGGGCATCACAGGAAATTTCCCAGTGTGCTCTGTGATGTGAGATGGAGTGAATGGGCTGTTCAGGGACAACAAGCTCCTCCAGTGTGAGGGTTTGCTGAGCCCTTTTCAGAGCTGCTCATCCACCTTTGGTGCCTACCTGGCTCTCAGCTCTCACCTGTGTCTCCAAGAAACTGTACATTGCATAATAGACTCACCCCAATAAAACCATCTCAGTAGATGGGCCACATCAGAGTGAGAGTAAATGATGTGATGTATCACAGCACTGGAAAAGGGTGAATGTCCTGGTTTTCCAAAAAGGAAGAGAATAGAGGCCAATAAGGTTGACTTCAATTCCTGACAATCAGTTAATTATTAAGAATTCATAAAGTGCATATCTGTGCTAGCTGCTGATGCTAAAAATACAAAGAATGAAACAACCTTGCCTCTCAAGAAGTTTATGTTCTATCATGGAAAACAGTAAATATAGAAATAAGTAAATATAGAATAAATACAAACCAGTAAGTACAAAATAGCTAAGTAGGTAGCAACTAGCATTTTGAGAATCAGGAAAAGTTTCATGTGAGGGAGGTTAGGCAGTCCAGTAAATAAGACCTGGAGGCAGGAAGACTCATCTTCCTGAATTCAAATCTGGCTTCAGACACTAATTAGCTATGTGACCCTGGGCAAGTCACTTCAGACTCAGTTTCATCATCTGTAAAACGAGCTGGAGAAGGAAATGGCAAACCACTCCAGTGTCTTTGCCAAGAAAACCCCAAATGTGGTCACAAAAAGTTGGACACAACTAAAAACAACTGAACCCTCAAAAGTTTCATACATAAATTGGTACTTGAGGTATGTCTTGAGGAAGAGAGGGGTTTGTGTTGAGGTGAGGTGGGAGAGGAGTAGAATGGAGGGCATTTAGAGTAGAGGGTTAGAATAGGAACAGAGAAGTGGCCAATCTGGCTGGGTTGCATAGTATGGAATAGTAGCAAGGTACATTGAGTTTGGAAAGAAAGAGAGACTAGGTTGTGAAGGTTTTTAAAAGTTCAACAAAGGAGTTTACATTTTATCCCCAGGACAATAGGGGACCCTTGGAGTTTATTGAGTAGGAGTGCTGTGGGCAGATCCATATCTAAGGAAAAGCATTCTGGCAGCTACATGGACAATATATTGGAATGGGGAGAGACTCAAGGCAGGAAGACCAAACTAGGGTGTCATTGCAATAGTTTAGGTGAGGTTCTGAACCAAGGTGGTAGCTGAATGAGTAAAAAGAAGGGGGTAGATACAAGAACTATGGTGATTCAAATGACAAGATTTTTCAAAAAAGATTGGATATATCTGTATATGTACGTACAAATATACATATACATGTCTATATATGTGTATATGTATCAGATTCAACAACTAAGAGACCATTGGTAACTTTGGAGAGAGCAGTTTCAATGGAATGATGAAATAAGAAGCTAGATTGCAAAAGACTGTGGAATTAAGAGAGAAAACATGGTGAAAATGAGTACAAATAGCTTTTTCTAGGGGTTGGACTGAGAAACAGAGGAGAGATAAGAAGATAAGTTGAAAGAATGGTAGGGTCTAATAAAGGTTCTTTAAAGGGGGAATACTTGGGCATGGTTGAAAGTAGTAAGGAAAGAAGCCACTAAACTTGGAAAAGTCAAAGATGAGAGAGAGGGAAAGGGACAATGGAGGGAGCAATCTGCTGGAGAAGGCAGAAGGGATGAGATCAAGGGCATGTATAGAGAGGTTAACTTTGGGAAGGAGAAAGGACACTTCTTCATCAAAGACTGGAGAGAAGGAAACAGTGGGTGAAGACATCAAGGGGTTCTGAGATGAACAGAAGGGGAGAAGACAGCTTCTGTTAAACGACCACCATTCTTTCAGTAAAGAAGATCCTCAAATGAGAGGGTGAAAGACTGTGAGATGCTTAAGGAGAGAAAAGAAAGTTGCAAATAACTTCTGCAAGGAGTGAGATAGAGAATCAATTAGGGAATAAAAAAAAAGATTGCCTTGTTGTAGTAAGGGCACAATTGAGAGTGGATTTTAGAGTGTACTTATCAGGATGATGTGGTACCTTCCACCATCTCTTTTCAGTGGCACAAGAGTAGGAACAAAAGGCTGGGATCTCAAAGGGATGAACATAGACAGGACAAAGGAATAGGGGTTGTTGGTTCTCTGGAGCTGGCTTCTGATCTCAGCGTTCAAATAAAAAAACGCTTTCTAAACCAATGCTTTTTCTCAATTCTCATTCTTCTTGATCTCTCTCACTGTTGATCACCCTCCTTTCCCTTCTCACTCCCTTTTCTCTAGATTTTCATGATACTTCTCTTTCCTGTTCTTCCTCTTCTTACCTGCCTGACCACTCTTTCTCAGACTCCTTCAGATCTTCATCCATGTTTTGCCCATTAACCATGGATGTGCCCCTTCTGGGACCTCTTCTCATCTATACTATTTCAATTGGTGATTTCATCAGCTCCGGTGAATTCAGTTATCCTCTCTAAGCTGATGATTTACAGATCTATTTATCTAGCCCTAAACCCTCTCCAGACCTACAGTCTCCCCTCTCCAATTGCTTATTGAATATCTCAAACTGTGGCTGTCTTAAACTCAACATGTCCAAAACTGAATCCATTATCTTTCCCCTCAAGACCCTCCCGTCATCCTAATTTTTCCTTCCACTGTCAAAGATACCACAATCCTCCCAGGTACCCAACTCATAACCTAGGTAATGGCATGGTCATCACTCTTATTATTTCATCATCTTATGCCTGGACTACTTCAATAACCTACTGATGAGTCTGCCTGTCTCATGTCTCTCCTCACTCACTCAACTGTCAAACTGACCTTTGTAAAGTAACAGTTCTGACCACAGCACTCCCCTATTCAATCAACTCCAGGTGGCTCCCTGTCACCTCCAGGATTATAAAATCCTATTTGGTTTTTGCTTTTTAGATAGGAAAGGTTAAGTGACTTTCCCAGGGTCACACAGCTACAGAGTTTATTTTTATAACAGAAAAGAGGAACTTTAAAAAATACAGAAACTTGTTTTGAACATAATTCAATTGGACAAGGCAGGTCGCTTAGCTAGTTACAGCTCCTTTCTTAATCCTACCCCAGAAATCCTTGCCTTGCAGGTGGTACCTTTTGTTACCAGAAAGCATATTGGGAAAGAGGAGCTTGTGGTCAGTAGTTAAGAGTCACAGCCTGCCCTGCCCTCCCCTCTTCAACTGCCAAGCTTAAAATGTGATAATACTCTACTTAGACTCTAGCTCAAGAAGAAATGGGAGTTTATCCACTCAGACTGGAAAGAGGAGCTTAACCTCTGGCTAACCTTTATCCAGCTGCCAGAAAGGGACCCTTAGCATCTGGTCAACCCCTTTTTCTGATAGTTCTAATTAACCCTGGTTCAGGACCCACCTGGGTCCAGTGGCCAGATATAGATCAGGACAACTGGTGATGACTCACCAAGAAGATGGAAGAAGCATGAGAGAAGGAGGTCTCGAATAAAGGCAAATTTGTCCATTGTGGAACCGGAATTAAAGAGGACTTTATGGAGAGGGTTGGAGTGGATATGTGTGGGTTAGGAGGAGAAAGACAGGAGTAAGAGAAAGGAAGGTGGGTTTTAGGGATAATTTACTCCTAGTTAGTCAATTATTAGAAACTTTAAAAAATCTTATAAAACTGTGATTATTTTATTTCTCTTAAATTACCTGCTTCTACTAATAAAGTCTTATCAATCTATCTGTTCACTAAGTCTGTAAGTAACCTAGGTGGGAACATCTCCAGTCACTGGACCCAGATGGCAGGGGGCAGCTAGATGTTGCAATGGATAGAATACCTGGCCTGAAGTCAAAAAGATCTGAGTTCAAATCTGGCCTCAGACACCTACTGTCTGTGTGACCCTGGGCAAATCATGTAACCCTATTTGTCTCAGTTTCCTCATTGTAAAATTGAGAAATGGCAAACCACTCCAGTATTTTTTCCAAGAAAACCCCAAATGAGGTTATGAAGAGTCAAATATAACTGAAACTACTGAACGACAAAGACAGTCTCTAACATGATCTGTGTAGTGTGAAAAGTGTTCAGAGTAAATTTCAAAGAAAGTGTAGTTGCTGATTAGGAAGCAAATGAAGAGTCTGGAAATGGCAATAAGTAGCAAGGAATGCTTCAGCTTTTCCTCTAGAGCTCTTGTTTGGGGTTATAAGAAAATGTACAGGATGATCAGGGGAGGAACTCATGTCTGGGGGAAGGCGAGTCTCAGTCATTATGTGTTTGTGTTTGTGTGTGTGTGTGGTTTGATGATGACCATGACATCAGGAAGATGATGCCAGGACTTTAAAATGAATTGTATTTAAGTGACGGAGGACTGTGCAAGGTCACCAGACTCACTTTCTCCTCCAGAGCCATCTGGGTCCAGTGGACAGATATAATCAGGATGACTGGAGATGGCCCAGCAAGTCTCAATGATACCAAGAAGATGGAAGAAACAGGAGAGAAAGAGGTTGTGGAACAGGAATTAAAGAGGACTTTATGGAGAGGCGGGGAGTGGACCTGGGTGGGTTAGAATTGAGAAAGACAGGAGTAAGAGAATGGATGGTGGGTCTTAGGGCTAGTTACTCCTAGTTGGCCAGTGATTAATTGATACAGAGATAGGAGGTAGGTTATAGGAGTAGCCAAAGAGGTAGTAGTGAGTGGCAGATGAATTGTCATGCTCACAGCCTCCATGGAGTGGTTTTGGGGGGCAAAGATAGGGATTTAGGTAGGGTGGTAGGTGTTACAGGGCAGAGAAGGACAGATCTTGAGGCTCCAAGTCAATAAAGAGCCTCTGAAATTTATTGAGTAGGGGAGTGACATGGTTAGACCCAACTACAGGAAAATCACTTTAGCAGCTTTTGGAGGTCGGATTTTAGTGGAGAGAGATTCAAAGTAGGAAGACCAATTATGGGGCTTTTGCCTTAGGCTGGGTGAGAGATAAGGAAAGCCTGAACCAGGGCAGTGGTCATGTAAACAGAAAGAAGGGGACAGATGCAAAAGCTGTGGTGATAGAAATAAACTTCGACAACTATGAGGATTCAGATATGATCCTGAGATTTGGAATAGCTTTTGTGGGAAAAAATGGAGAGGGGGAAGGAAAAGGAATCAACTAGTGGAGGAAAAAATGGATAGCCTTGGCCCTTAGACCCAGTAATGTCACTTCTAGTGCTGTATCCCAAAGAGATCATACAAATGGGAAAAGACCCACAGGTACAAAAATATTTATAGCAGTTCTTTTTGTGGTGACCAAGAATCATCAACTGGGGAATAACTGACTAAGTTGTGGTATATGAATGTAATGGAGAAATGATGAGCAGGCAGACTTCAGAAAAACCTGGAAACTTAAGTGAACTGATGCTAAGTGAAATGAGCAGAACCAGGTGAACATTGTGCACAGTAACAGCCACATTGTGTGATGACTGACTTTGAGAGACTTACCTCTTCTTAGCAATTCCAGGATCTAAGATAACAAAGAACCATGATGGAAAATGCTATCCACATCTAGAGAAAGAACCAGAACTATGGAATGTGAATGCAGATGGAAGCATATTATTTGCTCTCTCTCTCTCTCTCTCTCTATCCCTCTCTCTTTTTGTTTGTTTTTTCTTTCTTGTAGTTTTTTCCATTGATTCTAATTCTTCTTTACAGCAGGACTAATTGAAAATATATTTAATATGAATGTATATGTAGAGCCTATATTAAACTGTAGGTCATCTTGGGGTGGAGGGAGATGGAGAGAAAAGTTGGCACTCAAAATTTTATGGAAGTGAATATTGAAAACTAAAAGTAAATAAATATATTTTAGAAAAAGATAGTCTTGGTACCCAAAGAGCCAAATCCAAGTCGGGGAGTGTAAATTTGTGATGTACCTAGTTAGTGCAGTTGAGTGACTTTCTCTGGCTCTGTCCAGAGCAGCCCACAAGTAGGAACAGAGAACTCAAGTAGTGGGAATAATGAAGGCTAGGGTTTGGAAAAGGATGAGTGAGAAATAGGACAAGGAGGTGAAAGAGTTGAGAGGAGAGTCAGTCAGTCAATCCACAAACATTTATTAAGCATTTACTTGGTGCCAAACATTGCGTTAAGTTTGGGGGATTAAAAAAACAAGGGAAAAACATTGTTCCTGCCCTCAAGGAGTTCTCATTCTAATAGGGGAGGGGAGAGAACTATAAACAACTGTGTACACGCAGAGCAGATGGAAAGTAGAGAAGGGAGGGTCCAGCTCTCCACAAACTTGGGACTCAACGAGAGTTTGTAATTTTATACACAGATTTATTAGAATTCTAGATTTCGAGAGCATGAAAGGAACTTACTTTGGTAACATCTTGAGCTCCTGAAGGAACGACGTTCACTAGGTACCACAGGAGAACCATGGCATCAATCTTGTCTTCAAAGTCTCAGCTATCTTCCAGGACAAGATCGGCAAAATTAAAAAAACTTTATATTTGTTCCTATGCTATAAGACCTGAACCAACAATTAGAAGAGAAAAATGTAGAACAATCACTTTTTAACTTCTAAAATGGGAGCAGCTATATATAGTCATATGAAGAAATGCTCTAAATTATTATTGATTAGAGAAACGCAAAGAAAAATAGCTTTGAAATATCATCTCACACCTATCAGATTAGATATCAAAATGACAGAAGGGGAAAATGATGAATGTAGGAAGGGATCTTGGAAAATTGGGACACTGTTGATGGAACGATGAACTGATCCAAACCCTTGTGACATTTAAAAATGTTCAAGAGACATAATTTCTGGGTAATTTCATCACTTTAGCAGATTATTAATAAAAGGACAGTCATTTGGCTGTCTCTCTTAGACCAAAGACCATCATGTGGTAGTGACCCTTGGAGAAATGATCTCACATACACAGGGCAAGTGTTCACATGGTGGTCAGAAGAAGTGATACAAGGACACTCTCTAGGTCTTTCTCAAGGACTTTGGAATTGATTGTGTAACATGGAAGACATTGGCACAGGACTGCTCAGCATGACGTGCCCCCATCAGAGAAGGTGTTGTGTTCTACAAGCCAAGTAGAATGTATGTTGGTCCTTTGTTGCCAAAGAAGACCATGACATCAGAGAAATAATGGCATGACTTGCACTTGACTTAGTTTTGAGTGAGGGAAGGTCACCAGTCTCACTTCTCCTCCAGAGCCATCTGAATCCAGTGACCAGATATTCATCAGGATGACTGGAGATGACCCAAGATGAGGCAGTTGTGGTTAAGTGACTTGCCTAAGGTAACACAGATAGTGAGTGTCAAGTATCAGAGGTGAGATTTAAATTCAGGTCCTCCTGACTCCTCCACTGGTGCTCTATCCACTGTACCACCTAACTGCCCTAGGAGCAAAGCAGAATTGAAACAGCTCAAAGGAAACACAGGATACACAAATTTAGAATATCCACCCCAAATGTTCACTCGGACTATTTGTGTCTGCGCTTATATTGGTCTGGTCACACACAATGAAACTTGACTTTAGCACAGTGAGGTCATTTTGGTCCTCTTCGAGAAGAAAGGACAACCAAGATAAAAGAACATGTCTCCACCCAAATTGAGTAGAACACAATGGGTTTCCCCACCCTAGATTAAATTTGAATTAATGCAATCTCACTATCAGTAATGACCTTCAAGAAACAGAACTTTAAAATAAGGAATTTTGAAAAAGGGGAGATCTCCGAATCTCCCAAGATATTGGTTATTAATAATCATTTCTCTCATGCTTTGGAGAATAATCTGGGATTATGCCCAAGGAGTTATAAAACTGTGTATACCCTTTGACCCAGAAATACCACTATTAGGTCTGTTTCCCAAGTCAATCAGGGAAAAAGGAATGTTCTAAAATATTTATAGCAGCTCTCTTTGTGGTGGTAAAGAACTGGAAATTGAGGGGATGCCCATCAGTAGTGGCATGGCTGAACATGGTATATAATTATGATGGAATACTACTTTGCTGTAAGAAATGATGATCTAGTTGATTTTAGAAACACATGAAGAGACTTGCATGAAATAATGTAGAGAAATAAGCAGAACCAAGAGAGAATGTACATAATAACAGCAATACTGTTTGAAGAGCAAATGGGAACGACTAAGTTATTTTGAATATTATAAATATTCAAATCAACTAGAAACCCCATATGAAGGAAGATATTATCCTTTTCCAGAGGAAGACATGATAAAAAGAAATATGTATAGTGTTATTTTACATATATGTGTTATACATATGTTATAAATATATATATACGTATGCATACATATATGTCAAATAGTGGCCTTCTCTATTGTGGGGTGGGAGGGAGGGAGGTAGACAATTTGAAACTTAAAATGTGACCAAAAATTGTAATTTAATTTAAAAAAATAAAATGGGAACAAACAAGTATTTTCTTTTTTTTTTTTTTAACAGATGTGAAGATTTGAAACCAATGTCTCAAATTAACAGAGAAAACTTGGATGTGTCACTTTCCCCCCTTTTCGGGGTCTCAGTTTCCTCTGTAAGGTAAAGGAGTTGAATTAGGCATTTCTTTCCAACTCTAGATCTTAGGAAACCAATTTACAAAATGTATTTCAAATTCTCATCAATGGAGTTGCACAAAAATTTTGGATACAAGACTCTATTCTCCAAACCTCACATCTAAGTATGAATGGATCTGGAAAAAACATGATTTCTCATGGTTGTCCCCCTTTCCCCCCAACTTTTGCTTCTCTCTCTCTTGTAGATTCCCCCTCAGACTTGAGGTATGACCCCCTCCCTCCATAAATCTGAATTATAATAGGGGATTCTGAGAAATACAAAAACATATAAAATTTCAGGCATGGTGGCAGGCAGTGAGGAGGAGGAAAGGGGGGAAAGGAAAGGAAGGGATATGTTTTTTGAGCCAAAGGAATTGCATCAACCTAAATATTACAAAGGATGCTTTGCTTAGGCCATAGGCAGGGAACCTGCAGCCTCAAGGTCACATGTGGCCCTCGAGGTCCTCAAGTGTGGCCCTCTGATTGAATCCAAACTTTACAGAATAAATCCCCTTCATGAAAGGATTTGTTTTGTAAAACTTGGACTTAGGGAAAAGGCTGCACCCAAGGACCTAGACATGTAGCCTAGACATGTCCTAGAGGATATGTAGCTTTGAGGCCGCAGGTTCCTCACCCCTGGCTTATACTCTTTCCAAGTACATAGCTCCCTGAGAGTCTCCTTTCCACTCTCCAAAACCCAACTCCATGTGACTAGACCATCTTAAGCAGCAACCTCCAAATCAAGGGGAGCAACAACTTCAATCTTCCTTCAGCTTATATAAGTAGGGCCCCATTTCCAGAGCATGGTCTGCTATTCACAAATTCAATTAGCAAAGGGTTTAATTAATTAATTAAAACAGAACAGCAAGGTAACTAACAGTAAAATCATGCCCATATGCTACCTTCATACACCACCAAAATAGGTACAACCAGTGGAGAAATGAACAAGTCGCAGAGAAACTAATATAAAACATTTCATGGTATCAGGTTGTTACGGTCAACAAAGGGCTCTATGGGAAACATGCTCCTTCTAAAAAGGACAACATTCATTGCAAAGTCAGGACATATACTATGTATTAATCTTTACATTCATTCCTGAATGAATGAATGAATGAATGGGTAGTTCCTTCGTTTGCTTCAGATAAATGCAATGTTTATATGCCCTGCTTTCAATTCAAATTTTCTGCCTGCCTCCCATTGACCAGCATTCCAGGGTTCACTAAAAACCACTCCACGTGGGTCTACACTCCTGTCACATTCCTCATTTTCTTTATAGAATGACGTTATAAATTCTTTTAAAGGAATTTCCTTAGTTGATGTACAATCTTTCTGGTGTCGATCTGAAAGCTCAGTTAAAGAGGCAAATAGGCTAGGTGATATCTTAATTGAATAGGTGGTAAATACAATAAAATAATTTGTCACTAGTAGATAAAATGTCACTTGAAATTATGACCCAGGATATCTATCTTTTCTTTACCATTAATATGTCATTACATAGTATGTATCCATACGATATTAAGAAAAAGTCCCATTATTCAAGATAGTGTCTCAGGTTAAGGATTTCATCTTTAATGGCCATAAACAGAAAAAATGCTCTTAAGTCAACCCCATCTGGCCTTGTTGACATAGGAAGAGATAATCTCTGAGTTTACTCAGAGAACAAAGAGGCTGTTAGATCTAGGCTCTTCCCTGATATTACAGATGCCACATATTTTCTGTGGAAACAAAAGTTCAATTCATCTCTTGCAGCTCTGTAGCCAGCAAGAAAACTGCTTCTGGGTTTGGCCCCAGAACATCACCATCCATATCTTCTCTCCATGGTGCTTCCCTACATAATCCCTTCACAGAGGTCCAAGGCCCACAGGATTCTGACTTCCTGAGATCTTTCCTGAGGACTTGCCCTGTGGTTGCTTTGCCTTTGTCATCATAGGAAGTAAAGTGGGATGGGAGCAGCTGTTACAAGTAATGTCTTATATGCTCTAATTACAAAATTAGCCCAGATTAAGATTTTGTAGTTCTTGCAAATCATAGGATATTGGGACCCTAAAGTTAGAGCACAGGAACTATGCATTCCAAGATGATGTTGAAGACTAATATGCCCTGTATTCTTCTATCTTTGAGAGGACAACTTTTCAAGACTGATTTTTAAAAGTTCAGGAGTCATTAAAGTGGATTATGGGCAGGAGTGTGCAGGAGCCTGCTTGAAATTGATCAAGAGAGCCAATTGTTAAATTTTCAACATGAGCATTACACCTTAGAAACTGGTTAATACTACAAATCAAGACTTGATATGTGTTGTTGATTGTCTAGACTTTAAAAACTGACAGAGAATATATTAAAAATTCAGATTAAACTTAAAAGAGTGTCATGCATACAGATCGTCTGCTGCCCCTGCAAATAAACTGGTTGTTAAACATTTACCAACACACCACTGGTTATATGTGATGTTCTTTGGTCATATCCCACATCCCATTCATCAACTGAAGACTTTACACTGACTCTTTGTGGAATTTTTTTCTTCAGATAAATCCTTCTAGTTCTTAGGCACTAAAAGCTTTCCTTTCCTTTCCAGAGCAGAACTTCTTAGGAGACCCCACTGAGTTCTGAATCATTAAGTGGTCGATAACCACTTGCTGGTGAGTATACCACCTTAGTAAATACCTGTTTCTTTTTTTAAAATCTTTTTTTCTATTATTAAAACTTAAAAACACAATAAGAAAAAGAAACATATTTTTAACTTTATTATTGAAACAAAACATAAGAAAAGAAAAAGAAGCATGTCACATGCACACAAGAGAACATTAAAAGATTCAAAATATTTAGCAATAAATTTCAATTTCAAGAAAGCCTATATAATAAATACTACACACTATGTTGAGAGCTGTCCATCTTTTCTCTGCTTCTTTCTAAGTTTTCTTTTGTTCTTTTTCTCCCCTTCCTTTCCTTCCCCCCCCAGAAGGCTACAATTAAGCATGGATATATTAATATATAGATATATACATACACATATACATACATATATCCATCCATCCATATATACATATATATGTAGACATATACTTACTTTCCTTAACAAATTCTACTTCTAATCTTTTGTTTTCATGTTTGTATCTCTTGTTTCCTATCCCTCCTAACTCCTCTACTTTACTTCTCCCTGCTACCTTGCCCTTATATTACTTAACTTACTGCCCTTCCCTCCCAGGAGTCCTGCCTTATCCTCCCATTCTCGTAATCTAAACAACCTTCTATACCTCCTCTTTGACCTATTCCCTCTCCTCTCTCCCTATCCTCTGGGTGATTTATTTATTTCTGAATTTAGAAGTCTTTTATACTCTTCTAGATATATATATGTTATTCCCTCTCAAACCCATTCCTGATGAAATTAGGTTTCCAGAATTACCAGCCCTCCTCCCCTATCTAATCCTTCTGTATTGGTTCTTTCTCTCGAACTTCATTTGTATAAGATGATTATTTTTTTTTAGCTGTTCCTAAGCAGTTTTATTTTTTAAAGTCATATCATTCTCATGTCTACCTCAATCTTTCCCCAATTGCTACTAACAATCTTGGATATATATTTTACATTTTACATAAACAAAGCATAAATAGTCTGTCTTTATTGAGTCCCTTGTAATTTGTCTTTGGTATGTACCTTATATTTCTCTTGACTCTTGTATGTCAAATCTTCTATTAAGTTGAGGTTGTTTTTTATTTTTTAACAATCCTAAAAGTCTGACAGTTCATTAAATTTCCATTTTATTTTCCATTTAGGATGATGCTTAGCTTTGCTGGGTATATTTTCAACTGGATCCATTTTTTTAAAAATTTATTTTTTTTTAGTTTTCAACATTCACTTCCATAAGATTTTGAGTTTTAAATTTTCTCCCCCTCCTTTCCCTATCCTTTCTCCAAGATGGCATACAATCTGATATAGGCTCTACTTATACATTCATATTAAACATTTTCACATTAGCTATGTTGTAAAGAATAATTAGAACCATGAGAAAGAAGAAACAAAACAAAACATCAACAAAAAAAAGAGCAAATAGTATACTTCCATCTGAATTCAGACTCAAGAGTTCTTTCTCTGGATGTGGATAGCACTTTCCATCATGAGTGTTTTGGAGTTGTCTTAGATCCTTGGATTGCTGAGAAGAGCTAAGTCTATCAAAGTTAGTCATCTCACAATGTGACTCTTACTATAAACAATATCCTCTTGGTTCTGCTCACTTCACTTGGCATCAATTCATATAAGTCTTTCCAGGTTTTTTTGAAGTCCATCTGTTCATCATCTCTTATAGCACAACAGTATTCCATTATAATCATATACCATAACTTGTTCAGCCATTCCCCAATTGATGGGCATCCCCCCAATTTCCAGTTCTTTGCCACCACAAAAAGCGTTGCTATAAATATTTTTGTACATCTGGGTACTTTCCCCTTTCTTTTATGATCTCTTTGGGATACACTCCTAGAAATAGTATTACTGGATTAAAGAGTATAAAAAGTTTTATAGCCTGTTGGGCACAGCAGAATTCCAGTTCTTTTTTCTTTGATATATAGTGTTCCAAGACCCACGGTCTTTCAAAGGCACTGCTGCTAGATCTTGTGTGATTCTAATTGTGGTAACACCATATTTAAATTATTTTTTTCTTGTTGTTCATAATATTTTATCCTTGAGCCAGAGGAATTTGGAGTTGGAGAAGCTGGAGAAATAAGCCAAGAGAGTCTATATGTGTCAAAGTGGGTTTTCTTCATAGTGTCTCTTTCAGGTGATCGGTAGATTTTTTTTTATATTTCTACTTTCCCCTCTTTTTCTAATGCTCAAATAATTTTCTTTAATTATTTCTTGTATTATTGTATCAAGATTCTTTTTTTTTTTTAATCATAGCTTTCAGGTAACCTGATTATTCCTGTTTTCTCTTCTTGATCTGTTCTCCCAATCAGTTGTTTTTTCTATGAGATGTTTCACATTCTCTCCTATTTTTTCATTCTTTGCATTTTATTATTTCTTGGTCTCATAACTTCCCTGGCTTCCCCTTGCCCAAGTCTGATTTTCAAGAAGTCATTTTCTTCTTTAAGATTGTGGATCTCCTTTTCTAATTGGTTGACTTTCTTTTCATAGTCTTCTTGTTTTTCTTGGATTGTTCTTATTTTTTTTTAAAGCTTTTCTTCAATTTCTCTCATTTGATTTTTGAAGTCTTTTAAAAGTTCTTCTATGAATTGTTTTTGAGCAGGTAACCATTTGACAATATGATTTGGGGTAGAAGAGGATTTCTTTGCTTCAGCATCCTTCTCTTAAGACAAACCCTGGTCTTTTCTATTCATATAGTAATTGTCTATGGTTGGATTTTTTCTCCTTTGCCTCTGCATTAAAAAAAATTGTATGTATATTGTAATTGTAATAGCTTAGTTTTTGTGATCACCTCTAGTCCTTGGGCACCTCTAGATCTAGAGCCTCTGGTCTCATATCATTCTTCATTTCTCCCCTCTGACTTGGAACTGAAACCAAGACCCACAGCCTCCTGTAAGTGCCCACAGCCAGTGGCATCCCCGTCCCACTGCTTCTCCTATCACCAGGAGGGTGTGTTCTTGTTCCTTCTTGCCCCCAGCTGTGTCTTCAAAGCACAGCTGAGCCTGGCATTTCTTGTCAGTAGATGCTCCTTCAATCTTCCCCTGCTCAGACACCCACTCCCATCACTTTCCCAGGGGATAAAAGTTCCTAGGCCTGGGGCTGAGGCAGCTTCCCAGCCCAGCTAACCCCAGGGTTTGCTGCTTGTTGTTTAAGCAGTCCCTAGTCTGGGGGTGTTTATTCTTCACAGGTTCCAAACCTCCTCCTGGAATCTTTTTCATATCTTTTCTGGTTGTCCCAGGAGGACTAGGTTCTACCCCTACTCTTTTTTATTGGTACCCACTCTATCTTCCCCCTGAGGACTATTTCATCTCTTTTGTGGGGGAAAGTCTTGACAGCTGGAATTTCTTGACCTATTCCACCATCTTCACAGAATCCTCTCATAAATACCTCTTTCTAAAAACTAATTAAGTCTGGTTGGCTAACTGATATCAAGTGGTAATAATGGAAGAAAAAATAGATTGGTGTTTGTGAGACAGAACAGAGTTAGAGCAGGGGCAGCCGGGTGGCGCAGTGAACAGAGCACCAGCACAGGAGGCAGGAGGGCCTGAGTTCAAATCTCACCTCAGACACTGGACACGCACTAGCTGGGTGATTTTGGGCAAGTCACTTCACCCCAACTGCCTCATCCTGGGTCATCTCCAGTCATCCTGATGAGTATCTGGTCACTGGATTCAGATGACTCTGGAGGAGAAGTGAGGCTGGTGACCTGCACAGCCCTCCCTCACTCAAAATAAAGTCAAGTGCAAGTCACGTCATTACTTCTCTGATGGCATGGTCTTCTTTGGCAATGAAGGACGAACACACAATTAGAGTTATATCCCCCTGCCCTTGCCTTTCAGGATGAGCCACAGCACCCTAAGGGATGGGAGTAGTGACTGCTCTCCAGAGTACCAGTGCTAGTAAGCGCTAGTTGGAGAAATAAGCCAAGAGAGTCTGTCTTTATGTGTCAAAGTGCTGTAAGTGTTATGCTCGAGAGTTGGTGATCTATCCCTCAGCTCCACTTCTTTCTATAGGACAGCACTGGCTTATCACCAAAGGGTGATGTGGCTTTAGCTCTGAGCCCCCACCTACGGTTGTAACAGGAACACATCAACCAGTTCCTGTAATTGCCATAACTCTTCCATGCCTTTCTTGAATTTTTTCTTTATTTCAGAGAGTCCTAGTCATATGAGTTTAGCAAAATAGAATTGACTGTTGGTTCTTTAAGAATACAGAGCTACATGCTTGAATGCTGTATGTAGATTTTATTCAGCACAGGATTAACAATGTTAAACAAATTAACAAGCAACACTTTCTGAGTTTTTCCAGATCCTAGACGTGTTCCAGACAGAGGATTGGTTTGGATCCAGTTCTAGGAAATGTATCATTTGAATTTGTCTACCCCCCTCCTTTCTGTTTTGAGTGTTGGCAAAGAGGCAGAAACACTGGAGGACCTCTGGAAATGAGCATTTATTAAGCGCCTGCTATGTGTCAGGCACTGTGTTGAGTGCTTTACAAATATCTCATTTGATCCTCAAAACAACCTTGTATGACAGGTGCTATTATCTCTATTTTACAGTTGAGGAAACTGAAGCAGAGGTTGTGATATGCCCAGGGTCACACAGCTAGTATTTGAGGCGAGATTTGAAATCTGGTCTTTCTGACTTCTGATTCAGCCCTCTAAGCCACCTGGGAAGTCACAAGAGAATGTTGCACTCTAGATCTAGGGCAAATCATGTCTCAGAAGGGTTAGGGCTTTCCCTAGTCTTGACTGTGATCATTGACAAGGATCTCAGACTGTGGAGCAGGATAAGTGGGTCCAGCAGTTCAGCTCAGCTCAGTCTATCAGTCCTAGGGACCTTTGTTCTGTGACCTTCAGTAGGGTACACTGATACCCAAATCCTAAGATCTGGAACAAGGTTCAGGGCTTCTTACTCCATTTCTACTGAACTACCCTCTACTTTCCTGTAAGCCATACCAAAAGCCTGGCTCATCAGGATATTTAAACCCTGAGCTTACAATTAATTATTCTTTTACAATGTCTTCCACTAATCTAAAGCTACAGTGAATTCCAGGTCTGTACACATCAAGGTCACAGTTTCCATCTTCTTGCCGATACCTACAACTTCTCCAGGAAGCTCCACTCATTCTCACATAACCCAGATATGGCCAAGTCCCTATAGATGGTCTTTATCTTCTGACAAATCAGAGTTGTATACTCTTCTTGAATATATACGGCATACATACACCCATCTTGTTCCCTCTTTGAATTCACTCAGTCAATGATGTTCCCAACATTAACCTCAGGTTCCAAGACCATCTGTCCCTCTTAGAGAACAAGCCTGATCCAACCTTCCTTGATGGTATGTGACTGGTGTGAATAAGGACTCTCTTTTGATCTATATCTCATATTTGAGATGTCATAGAGCCACCCAGGACCAGCTTTAGTTGTTTTGGTTAATTCCGTCAATCACTATTGCTCCTTTGTACAGCGATCTCCTGTACTGGTCTGTTGATCACAGTTACCTGACCAGCTGTACTACCTTTATATAACTAACTGTGTTTGTCAAGCACATATCACTAGTTACACATTTATTGTTAGAAGTATACCAGCACCCTGATCACTTGAACTGGTCTAGCATAGTCCATAGTCTCCATATTCTTTTTTACTTACTACTCTTTGAAGCAGGACTTCCAATCCTATCACAAAATCAGAATTCTTTTTCCATTCTTCTTGTAGTTTATCATTCTTTCAGTGTATGCTCTTAGTATGATCAAATTGGCTTCAGCCATTTAAATATCATGACATGGGGGTACTATTTCTTGCAGGAGCATGTGAAATTTAAGGCATATTCCCTGAGGCTTTCCACTGGTCTCCTACATTTATTTGCGATGGTCATTCACCATTCCTGAATCACTTCCATGGCATGTTCTAGCTGAGCCATGAAGGATTTCTCTGCTGATGGACAGATCTGAAAATTACCAAGTCTTCTCAGATTGAGTTTTTTAGATTTATTGATTATATTGGTTCATGGACCTAGCTTCTGACATCATTGGCAGTGGGTCATTAGCTCCTGAAGAGGGCAATTTTCCCCTTAGTAAGGCCTTTTGCATCATACCTAGTCCATCTTGCTCTTATTGAAAGTGTATTACACTTGCTCATCAGTCCCTATTTAGCAGTTGGAAGATTTAATAATGAAATTCCAAGTATCCCCATTACCAGTTATCTCTTTGGGAATTTAGGAATGCCTCAGAGACCCAGGCAGC
>CM053770.1:316519527-316587384 GCA_028658325.1 Potorous gilbertii
CTCGGTGTCTCCCCCCTCGTCTGGCTCCCCTCTCTTTCCCTCTCCCCTTCCCCCGTGTCCCCCGGATTGCTGCCCCCCAGCCCCAGACCTAGGGCGCACCTGAATGAGCAGCTTCACGTAGAAGAGCGGGTGGCTCAGCGCCGTCACGCCGGCCCCCAACGCCAGGAACAGGGCCTCGGTGGCCGCGGAGCCATCCCCGGTTCCCAGGGCAGTCACGGCCGCCGCCTCCACGCCCCGGGACGAGGACCGGGGCGGCCGCGGGGGCCGCAGTCCCCACGCCCCGGCCTCGGGCGGCGCTCCCGGCTCCGCTCTCACCATCCCCCCGGCGCCGCAGCAAACCCGAGGCGCCACTTCCGGGTCAGAAGCCCCCATGGGGTCCAGGCGCGAGGTCACTCCCAGTCACGTGACGGAGAGCGGCGTTCCCCCCTCCCGCCTCTCCTTCGGGATCCTCGGCTTCTCCGGGAAGAAAGAGGGGCGCGGAGCGGAGCAGGGGCGGAGCAGGGGCGGGCCGTACCACTCGATCTAAGAAGGAGGCGGGGCCGGGGGAGGGACGAACGGTCAGCCCGGGCTGGCCACGCGGGCCTGGGGCTGCGGCACTCGAGGCCGCTCGTGGGCGGAGGAGCGGGGCCCCGAGGAGCTCGGAAGGCTGGGTTCGGAGGCGGGCTGGCCGGAGTTAGCTCGGGATGCTCGGCGGCGCTTCTCCCGTGGCCCCGGGCTGTGGCACCTGCCGGCTGCGCTCCTCGGAGCAGAGTAGGCGGAGTTTGGGTGAATACCCCGGAGAGCGTCAGCTCGGCAGGACGCTGGAGAGCTCCCTGCTCACGTGCTTAGAGGCGGCTTGCGGAGCAGGCTCTGGCATCCCCATGGCCCTGCGTCCTACAGAGAGACCTTGAGCGAGTCATAACGTTTCTATTTTACCCTCTGGCTCAAGAATGTCGGGCAATTTTCCTGGATAATTTCTTGAAAGATGATGTCTAGGCTCCTTTTTTGATCATGGCTTTCACATAGTCTAATAATTGTTAAATTATCTCTCCTAGATCAATTGTCTAGGTCAGTTGTTTTTCCAATGAGATATTTCACGTTGTCTTCTATTTTTTCATTCTTTTGGTTTTGTTTCATTGTTTCTTTTGTGAAGGTAATTACTATTTTTGATAGCATGATATGTTTGATGAATATACATATATTGACAATATACAGAGTAGATTTTTCAGAACTGCCTGTCTTGGGAGAGAACTCACAATGTAGCTTGAACTGATCAATCAAACTTTGACGAGTCTCACAATCACTGACATCCTTCTGCCTGCGTCCCTGAAGTGAAGGGAATCAAAGATGGTAGAACCTGTTCCCATCACACAGCTCTGGTCCTGTGACCCACCAAGTAATGACCCCCAAGGATTCCAGCAACATTGCTCTCACAAGACTCCAGAATTCTTGCATTGTTTTCCATTTGTGGGTTTGTCGTGGGAAACTATTCTGGCCCTGGGAACAATTGTTTGTAATCCATTTTCCCTCCCCTTCCCACTTGTGATTTATGTATATAAACTTTGTCCTCACTTCAACAAAGTGGAATTCTGATCAGGAGAATTCCCAACTTGCAAATCTGTTCCTGTAAACACAAGCAAGCTGGTATCTGCCTGGCCTAATTGCCTTGGGCTGCCAGGTCCTCTTACCTATTGCGGGTCTTCGGTGGCCAGCTGGATAAACAAATGAGAGAAGAGACCACCAGAGTGAAGCAGAGGTGTAGGCTTTATTCCAGATACCAGCTACATGTCAGCATGCAGGATGAGTTCTCCCTGTGGAGTCCCCTTCTCCTTCCGGAGGAGAGAGGAACCCAACCCCCAGGCTTTCCTGTCCCTATTTAAGCTCTCCCAGCTGCATAGTTTGCTGGTGGACACCGTGCATGCTCTCAGCCCCTTAGCCAATTAACCACAGGTGTGCTCAGACCATGGCCCAATCTCAAGGGTGGGATGCTCTCCCCAGCAAGTTTCCACTGAGAAGAGGTGGAAAAACAAGACAGCTCTGTGTTTCACTCCTCAATTCCCAGCTGTTCCCTGGGGGGGGGGGTTGGGCTCGTGAGAGCTCTGCGGTTTAGAAGCCCTCACCTTTACCTGACCTGAGACTGTTCATGTGAAAACCGGGCTTACACCCCATCAGGTATCTTTGTTGTTTTCTTTTTGAAATTCAATTTCCCAAGCTCAGGCTAAATTGTAAACATCTGAAGGATTAATCTCCTTTGAACCCTGATAATTCCCAGTTGTGCTTAGTCAGGTAGGTTTTGTATCTTCTGGCTCAGAGCTAATCAGGGGCAGAGTCTTTGTTACATATTCTGGGAGACTGGCGTTTGCTCATGGAGAAGGATTTTTTGATTCCTTGAGTGGGACTCTGAGTAGCCATTTGTTAAGAGCCCCTCTCTCTACCACTACTTAGATGTTGGTGCTCTCTGGTCTAGTGGTGTATGTAGGTGGTTGTATTACTTTGTTCAGACAGTTGGAGCCCTGTCTATTAAGTCTCTGGGCTAACTTTTCTGCTTGTATTTTCTGTAGTCACTTCTTTCTACTTATCTGTAATTAAAGTAAGATTGTTGACCCCTTTAAAGTTGTCTTTCCTTTAGAAAAGCAGATTGAAGAACCTGTGCTAGCACCCTGTATGACAATGTTGTTGCCAATGCAGTTCCTAATAATGAAACTAATTAATAAAATGGCTACCTGATTACTGGTGCTTTTGTCTCTGGCCCGATGTTTTATCATTCTCAGGTTAGAATCTGGCTCAGTAAAATCCTTTTAATACTTGATTTCTCACAAAGTTATTAGCTTCTATTGCCTCTTAGGTCCAGTCTCTTCTGATTAATTCACTATTGATATTATGATATGATATATTGAAAATGAATATATATCATATATTAATATATATCATATATTGAAATTAAATGTTATCAAGTGATAATCATTTACTATCATTTTTGCACTCAGAGCCTGAACTGCTTTACTTTGCTCTCAAAATTCTCTCTCCTGCATCACCAACTTCAAAGACCTGTTTATGACAGGATGGCTATAAACAGAGTGGTGGGATTCTTCTTATCTTGGTAACATAGAAATAAAGGAAACTCAATTTAAAAAATTCTTTTGTGGCCCATATTGTAAATGCCTTAAAAAGATGTATCACCTAACCAAAAGTTTGAATTGCTTTATCTGTTATAAACTGTGTTAAAAATAAATAAAAAATAAAAAAATAAAGGAAACTCAGATATCCTGGGATCTTAATTTCCAACTGACTCTAGCTTGTCAATTGTCTTGTCTCACTATGTTTAAAACTTATACATCTAAGAAAAATCTTTTCTTGTGATAAAGTGTATTTAAACCTGGTCATTCTTGTATCAGTCAGTCAGAGGTTTCCTTCTGGCTCCATGATCATGTATCTTTCGATCTTTGGAGAAATAAATAATATGAATTTATATATATGTATATGTAAACGTATGTATGTACGTGTGGGAAACAAGAAAGTTCTAGGTGATCAGGGTCATGACCTAGCACAATCAGGTTAGAAGGTCACTGCACAAGCTTGATGAGCTGTTTGAGGGAAAGCCTATCAGAGTCCAACATGAAGTCACATGGCCAGGAGATGGTGGCCCACAAGATTCAAAGTTCAGAATTCTATAACAAGCTTGCCTCATTCTGATCTTGTCATAGACTTCCAGTGGCCATCCTGGAAGCTACCTGTTCTTTCATGGAAAAGAATATAGAAGGCCTTCCCTTCTCTAAACTCCATTTGAAATAAATTTTCCTTGATATATTTTTGGGTGTCAAGTCCATCTCTAATAATATGGCACCCAATGTGGGGCATTGACTCACTTATCGGAGAAAGAGACAAAATTTATTGGGATGAGTGCTTCTGTAAAAAAAAAAAATTTTTTTTTTACAGTTCCTGTAAGTTAAATCTACTCCAGTTCAAGCACACATCATTGAACCATGGGCAGGGAGTTCAGTGGAATTGGGAAGCAACATCTGCTGGCAGATCAGGTAACTCAGTACACTGGACAAGAAACAGGTCACCCTGGGAACTTCTACTCTGGATTGGTCTTTTACTGATGAAGTGAAAGTTTGGCATGGCAAACTCTTTGATGTTAGTTAGTCATATTCCTGTTTGGAAGTCTCCTGGTTGGCCTAAAGCTAACAAGAGAACTTGGAGAGAATCCTGGGAATTTGAGCAATTGTGGGAAGGAGAGCCCCTGGGGATATTGGGAGGATGTAATGCACTCCCAGATCAAAAGGACTACGGTGGTTGTTGGGGCCCAGGGACTTAGTCCCAACAGTGGCTGGCATTTCCCTAAAACATCTAGTGTCAGGATAGACAAATGACCTCTAGGTGCTTGTTTGTCCCAGAAGCTGGAGTGAACTTATTGGGAAGGAATTTAATCCTTAAATTCAGTAGGACCAGGTCTGAATTCAAATTCAAATAGATGTGTACAATGTTTTGTTAAATGTCTTGTCTGTGTGTGTGTGAAGTATTTCATGTTTGTAGTGTAAGGTTGTAAATGTAGGCATCCAACAAGGTTTCCCCATTATCTTCCCCTTCTCCCATCCCAACCTAGAGCAGTTTCAGGGGAATGAGTGAAGCAGGAAAGAGAAGAGAAAGGAAAAAAAATCTTTCTTTTTGCATTCAAAAACACTGGCCAAGTTTTTGAATCTTGAAAATCTTTTTTCTCTCAGATAGGTGTAAGGCAGATCATTCCCTACTCCTCCTAAGCACAATCTCTTTTGTATTAGCAAATAAAAAAATATAAAGGAATATGAGCCTCAGATAGTCTGCAGTGAAAAGTTGAGTTTTGATCTGATGAGATTGCAAAGCTAAAATCTGTACTTTAGGCTTGAATTGGGTCAATGTATCTGATACCCGACAATGTGTTTAAAATTGCAAGTTCACTCTGAAATTTCAGTGATTTCTTTTGGAGACATGAACTGTCTCCAGATTCTGAAGGATGAAGACAAGGAGGGTGAGTATTTAGGCAGTTATTTAATCTTTTGAAACTATGGAAGCTTCTACCTAGGGAGACTGGCATATTTTAAGCCAGCCTGAGGAGAACAGGTGGGATTTCAAACTCTTTGTAGAGCCTGAAATTCCCAGGGAGAAATACATGGGTAGAACAGCAGAATATCCATGTACTCTTTATCAGGGAAAGTTACCCCCTCCCCCTCCCAATCTGATTTACCTGGAGAGCTCCTTGTTTGTCGAGCCTCAGAGGGTGGAGGGGAGCCAGAAGACAGCATTTTCAGCTCTTTAAGGAAGTAGAGTAAAAGAGAAAAGGCTATTCAGAGCTGAGAATGGCCATGTATTCCTTCAAGGGAAACTTTTCTTTTAAGTAACAAGAGTATTTGACTTAAAGAAAAAAAAAGGCTAAAATGTTTATCATTAATGATTTTAAATCCAGGTTTGATAGATCAAGTTAAAAATCTGTCCTGAAGGAATACAGAGCAGCATCTGAGAATGCTCCTCCTATCAGGATTAAGGAGAAAAAGATGTTGTTATTTGGCATTTATGATTGTAAAGTACTTGACACAAGGATGGACATATGTTAGGTGCAATATTAATCTAATGTAATTGTTACCATTTTTTAATTTGGATTTTTTATATATATATATTGGGGTTTTAAAAGGATGAGATAGAAATTTGATAATTTTAAACATATTTGGTTATGAATAAGCAGTGATAATGCTGACGTTTGCTATATAACGGTAGATTTAACTTCTTTGCTTTGTTTAAGCTGGAATGGGACTCCAGTTCATAGAGTTAAAAAGGAATAACTTAAGAGCTATCTTGTCTTATGGTTAATTTGATGTAATAGTTAATAGCTCAATCAAATTTGAAATGACTCTATCTGATCAAGTGGTAGAGTGTGCCCATGTGGTGGTAAGGAGATAAATTACTATGCAAGGTGATGTGGAAATTCATTCACCTGAAAGGGTAATGACTTATTTTAAGTTTTGAGTAAACTTAAATAGTTTAAATTTTTAAGTTATCCATCTAAATGTTGTTATATTAGGAATTGCATTGTTAAATTAATGATGAATTGGTTAAAAAACTGTTAGGAATTTTGTGTAAGAGTTTGTTGTAAAATTCTTATGGAGAAAATGAGAATCCTTGAAAACATAATGTATATATTTTTATATATGGGTGTGATTTTTCAAGGCTATTCCATCTAAGGATGTATTAAGTAAGTATGTTATTTCTGCTATTAAGAAAATTTTAACTAAAATTATTTTAGCTATAAATCAAACGTGTACAAAAATATGTTTGTGAAAGAAAGCTTAGTAAATGAGCAAAGGCCTTGGTTTTAGATCTTTTTTTGTAATTTTTGTCAATTATGTTTAAGTAGGTTGTGTAGTAAATTGTAAACTGTTACTAAGAGAGGAAAATATCTGTTGTAAGAAGAAATGTTTTGTCAAATGCTTTGTCAAAAAAGAAAAGATTGGTGTTCTTTTGCCACAGTGTTTGGCCTCGTATCACCTAGAGTGCCATGAAGCATGGCCCATCTTTGGAACTTTAAAAACTAATACTCTCTTGCAGTTAGGAATTATACTGTCTCCAAGCAGAAAAATAAGTAGAAGTTTCCTATATAATAGCCTTTGTTGAGCTCTCTCAGAACCCTGTTCACAGGAAAGATTGTGAGATGCTTGTAGCTAGAACTGCCCCTCAAAGGAGAAATGGGGAGTCACTTTGACATTTTTAATGATCTCCTTCTTATGACCCAGGGCTTCAGTCCCCTCCCATCCCCTGGCCTCAGCCATGAGGTACCTACCTCTGCAGCCCCTCCCTATTCAGGCCTCAGGTCCCACCTGCGCAGCCGTCTCTGACTGATTCCCTTACTCAGGTATCAGCTGATCTTTCCCCTTGCCAAACTGATCCCCTGGCCTTTTGGCCTAGTCCAGTTCAGGCAGCATTCCCCAGCCCTTCCCTCACAAGAAGCAAGACTTCCTATCTTTCTTCCCAAGCCCCAGTCTCCCCACAGTGCCTTCAAAACTTTTTCCTCTGAGGAAGCATATGCCTCACCTAGTGGGACAGTTAGAGTGCATGTCCCATTCTCCATCTCAAACCTCATTCAAGTCAAAGAGAAATTGGGGAGATATTTGGAAGACCTCACTAAGTCTACTGAGGGTTTTAGGGACATATCCCTACAATTTGAACTTTCTTGGGATGATTTTCATCTCCTCTTCTCCACCTGTTGTACCATTGAGGAGAAGAGGAGAATCTGGGAACAAGCCCAAAAGTTTGGGGATTGTTTGGCTAGTGAAGGCCCCACAGTGTATCCCTCTGGAACAACTGCTGTTCCCACTACTAACCCAAGATGGGATAATCAGAAGAGTGAGAATAGGGGAAAGTGAGATCATATGATAATTGGCATGTTAGAAGGCCTGAGAACTGCATTTCAAAAGCAAGTAAATTTTCAAAAAATTGGAAAATTACTTGGGGAGAAAAGGAAAACTTTGCCCTTTTTCAAGACAGGCTAGTAGAAGCTATTAAAAAGTATACAAATTTGGATGCTGACTCTATAGAAGGGGCAGCAGTTGCAGCCTGGAAATATCCAGGTTCAGAACATAGCCACAGCCTTGGGGAGAGGGTGAAGGGGGATGGATCAAGATAAAGAAGCCAACCAGTTTCTGCCTGCACTTGGTAAGAGAGTCCATCCTTCTGTCAATAATTTTTATATGTTATAGAAATGCAATTGATGTCATCTGAAGTTTATTTTTCTTGTTTACAGCCAAAACAATTTGATTATCACTTATGAAAATTGTAAGTTTGCTGTTTATAGTTTTAATGCTAAAACCAGCTGGAATATTGTGTGTATGTGTGGAAAGGAGCCATCCTCAGGCTAGTTAAAAGTACAGCCCCAGCAGATCTAAGGAGTTTGTTTGAGTCATGGAGTTCCCAAAGAAGGAACTTACTTTGGTGAGAATTTTAAAATCTATAGAAATGCTCTCTAGTGATTGACTTTTAGGACAAATTTCAGATTTAAGACGTAAGTCCTGGTAACATTTTTGATTAGTGAAACCTTCCATCTAAGGCAAAGTCTCTGGGACCATTACAAATTATGTTCTATTACTCAGAGAGAAATGTGACCTTACAGGCAAAAGTTTGCCTCGGGGGACAATTGTGTCCTCAGCCTGGGATGGGATACTTCTGACTCAGTTTTCCCAATGTATTCTTCTGAAAAGGAATGTTTTTCCCCCTGGCTATTTCTGAGTCTGGTTATAAGGTGGAGAGGATATCTAATTAGGTCCTTGCTTTTCATCTTCATGGCACATTTCTGTAATTAAAGCAGATAGTTTAAGATGTAAGCATAATACAAGTAGTGAAATCTTGCTGTTTTCAGTTAATTGGGTAAATGGGTACTCTGCTTTAGTCTTATGAAAGATAAAACCCTGGAAATAGAACATTCTTTCTGAATATTATGGGAATAATTAGATAAAGAAAAAGAAATCAAAGTATAAATGTGATGTATCATTGTTCCATAGAACAAGATTGGGGTTTAAAGTAAACTGTAATGGTATGGAATTGTTGAGGTTAGGGGTGTTTGGGACCCAAAAATAGTGACATGCTGGGTTCTGCTCAAATGAATTTAACCCAAGCCTTCTTTCAACCAAAGAACATCAAGGTTTGTTGAGATTTCTGAATACTGGGTGGATTTTTAGGGAATATGAACATTTGTAATGCTAAAACAAGATGTATCTTACCTACAGAGGGACTCTGGGGAAGGAATCTGGGGTGGCCTCAAGTGGTCTGGGGGTTCCAGGGATGGTCTTGATGGGAGTGGTCAGCAGCCTGGAGAATTGGGTTGACAGGGCATGGAGATAGGAAAGAGCTTATAGGTCTCAGGAGAGCCAGTTCAAGTGGGAAATTCAAGGAGCTTTCAACGTGAGGTTTTCGAGGGTCCTGTTAGACAAATAGGACTAAAACTCTTTTGTGATAAGGGACAAAGGTCTAGACCTGGAATAAAGTTTTTACATGTTACAAAAACCAATTGGGTAAATACAACTGACTGAATTAATTACCGAGACTAAATCGCAGACATTTTCAGTTTGGAGAAAAGAATTTCAGTCTAAGTTTCTGGTAATATTTTGCACTGATGGAAAAGTTAAATGATTGTTTTGATGTGAATTCATTTCATGAACATAAGTTAAAGTTAGTGTTTGAACTTATAGGTGCAGCTCATTTTTTAAAATTGAGCATTATTAGAAAGATGTAGGGAAGTTTGGGAAACAAATGTGAATCTATTAGAGCAATAACTTACGGTTTTAATGGTAAATTTGATTTTATGATTGTTATTTAATCAGGAACTAGAGCAAGTATAGAAAGGCATGTAGCCTACTTAAGACTTGCTTCAAAAGATATTCCTTAGCCAATGTGAAATTATAGTCATATCTTAAACTGGTTATTGGAGCTTGCTATTTTAAGATTCTATGGGATTATTAACTGACTGTTCTTCTGAGCCTAACTCCAGGTGTGGATAGTAAGAAAGGTGGTCTGAGCCACTGATCCATGATGCCAGTGAGCCTGTGAGATGCTGGTATGAACTGCAAAGGGGAGATCCCATGGGAAGGTTGGGAGAACATCCGTTCAGTCTGAGCTGAATGACACTTGACAATCTACTTCTGCCTGGAATTGACATGAAATTAGGGAGATGTTGTTTCCCTGAAATGTCCCTACTCTTAGTGGCAATTTCCGATACATAGTCATTATTAGGTTTGTCTCAGTTGGTAAATGTTAAAAGAAAAATGGTTTGGGGTCTAAATTGTCAATGCTTAGAAGAAGCATCACATCCCCAGAAGTCGGGGTTGTTTTATGATATGATATGTATGTGTTAAAGATGATTATTTATTTTATTTATGTAAGTACTGGAGCCTGTTATTGACTCCTTAGTGAAATCTCATCCTCCTGATGGGGGAAATGAATAGTGAATTAATATAAAATGTAAAAACTGGGTTCTAATGTAAATTTCTTAAATATGACAATTGGCCTAAGTTCCGATGTTGATTGTGTAAGAATGATGAGTATAAAGCTTAGGAATGGTAATAAATTGCATCAAGGCCAGTTTTGTAGGAGAGTGAACATGTGGATTTCAATGAGAAACCAAAGGAAAGAAAATGTTGAGATGCTGTGCTGAAGACAACTTGAATGAGCATCCAGACCAGAAAACTGCAACAGATGATGTTCCTCCTCAGACTGCTGTATGAAATGGAACTTCTAAATGGACAATTCATTGATTTACCTTTTTCTTTTGAATCTCTGTATCTATACTTACAAAAAGGGGGCTGCCCCCTTGTAATCTGTCAATGTGTTGATTAGCTTTACCCTCTTCCCATATTTCCTATAAAGGGGAGCTACATGAAGGGAAGAATTCATAGGAGAAAGAAAGTGAGGAAGTATTGATTGATTGAAAACAAATATTTTAATAAAGAGAAAAAGGGGAGTTTGTAAGGAAACAAGGAAGTTCTGTTTCCACAGTTTTGGGTGATCACGGTTGTGACTTAGTACAGCCAGGTTAGAAGGTCAAACTACTACACAAACTTGATGCGCAGTTTGAGGGAAAGCCTGTCAGAGGAGAACAAGAAGTCACATGGCCAGGAGATGGTGGCCCGAGAGATTCATAGTTCAGAATTCTATAAGAAGCCTGCCTCATTCTGATCTTGTCATAGACTTCTAGTGGCCATGCTGAAAGTTACCTGTTCCTTCAGGGGAAGGAATGTAGAAGGTTTTTCCCCGCTTTGAACTCCAATTTAATAAATTTTCCTTCATATCTTTTTGTGTGTCAAGTATGTCTCTGTCATATATGTGTATGTATGTATGTATGTGTATGTTAATTATCCTGTTTATTTCTTTTAAGCAGACTTTCAGATTGACACCATGTGTCCCTGGGCAAGTCACTTAACATTTCTATCTCAGGTTTCTTCATTTGTAAAATGATGGGGTTGAATGAGATGACCTCTTAGGTTCCTTCCAATTCTAAACCTATGATCTTGTGTTTGGGAACTTCCCAGAAGGGAAGATATTTAAAATGACAGACCCATTGCAGTTTAGGGATGCTAAGAACTCTGAAATGACAGGGCAAAGGCACAAGTCTGCCTTGAAAAAATTCGATCACTCAAGCCTTTTTTCAGTCAGAGACGAGGTTTATTGTGTTGTCACTAGAAGCTATGGGATTTTAAGAATCTGTGTGTTTGGTAGGGACAAGACTGACTTTTTTTATTGGGCAAAAGACTGTGAGAAGATTTGGATGAGATCAAGAAGTGACCAATAGCCTGGAGTGGTTTGGAGTTAACAGAAAATGAAGGGCAGGACTAGGGCAGAGGAAACAGAGAACTGAAGGTTGGGGCTGGATCAGAGCTATAATGAAAGGACAGTTGAAAGGATTGTTGAGTATCTAGGTGGGGCTTTGTGGGAAGGTTCATTAGCTTAGTCTAGTTTTGGGGGATCCAGGTCCCCATAGCCCTTCAGACCAAGATTTTTGACTAGTGATTAATTTTTTAACTTCCTAGGACAAAGAGAATATATTTCCTGGAGTTTCTCTAAGCTATCCAGCTACCAGCTTTCTTTGTCAAAGTGCTGTGGGCTGTAGCCAAAACTTGGATGTCACTCAAATCTCCCCTTTTTCTGTTGTACTGTTGCACAACACTATCAGTTCCCACTTCTCCCCCACCCCTCCTTTTCTAACGTCACATCAGCAGTTAAGTTAGATATCAGATGAGGTAATTGTGTTGGGATAGATGAAGATTTCCCAGGGTTTGTCTAGAATTTTGCGCTTAGATTGTGAGCCTGCCTCCCAACCAATGGAGAGGTGGGATAGTGGGGAGGTGGGATTCTCTGCATTAGGGTAAAAAATGTGCTTCAATTTCTGTAAGTTGCCTTCCTCCACCAGATTCACCTACCTGGTGGAAGGGCATCCCTTTCTCAAGAATTGTAATAAATCTTTTCTTTCTGTTCTTATTGAGAAACCTCTTCATTTATTTAAAATTTTGAGTAAGGGTCTTTTTAATCCCACACACAGCCTTGCCTATGCAGCTGAGTGGCTGGGATGGCATTGAGGAGAACATCTGTCATTCCTGTATTCTTATTTGAAAGGAAAACCTTTTCTTCAGAGAGACAGTGCCAAGGGAGTGACTAGGGAGAAAGTCATGTGTTCAAATGAAGAAGTAGCTCAACCCTCAGAAAATGTTGGTAGGGGAAGAAGAGTGAGACATACCTGCCTACCCACTCACCAGTGCTATACAGCTACTACAGATGGGATACAGGCTCTGGGAACCCCTTTGAATTCTTGAAATTTCCCACTTGATCCATGAGTAAAATCAGGTTAAGTGAAGACCCCTAGGCATGAATTCCCTAAAACCCCCACTTTTCCTGCCAAAGCTAAAATAACTAAATATCCCCCTTAGGCAAATAAAATGCTCCAGGATGGAGGAGAATCACCAAAGTTCCAGTCATATGATCTGTTGTATCCTTCCCCTTCACCACCCCTTATGCCAGCCACATCAGCATTCTTCCCTTAAGTTCCATATTGGGTAACAAAAATCCTGATTGGTGAGCACTGATCCTTTCCATGTTCTTTGTCTCTGAGGTAGATTCCTGTGCTTAGACCTTATGCCTGGATTCCCAGTCAATGAGAAGAAAGGTCAGTGGGCTTCATGTTAGGGACTATATAATGCTGTACTCCTCTCTGCTCAGGTTCACTCCCTTGCTGACACCACCCATGGTCTCGAGGGAAGTGCCCCTTCTCATGCAATTGTAATAAATTCCTTTTCACCTTCTACCTTGAGAAGCTTCTGAGTTCAGGTTGAGTAAGGGTCGCTGTATCCCACACAGTTTGGGGGGTTCATCCCGGGATTATTTTCCTTCATGAGGGGTTTCCCAGACCATTAACAGGGACAAGACACCAACTAAGCTTTTCTCAGACATCCTTGAAATTGATTTGTGAGATCCGACTCTGATCGGGTAACCATCTGAAGAGAGGAACTCAGAGGAGCAAAAACGAAAATAAAGAGACTCTGGAGCAAAGACAGGGCTGATTAATTTAGTCAGGAGGACCAGCCAGAATATCAGTCACATGAGTTGTATGGATAACTCAGGCAAGATCAAGTGAGCACCCCTGAGTTGATGAGGTTTTTATATAGATTGGGGTTTTAAAAGGTTGTAATAGAAGTTTGATAATTTGAAACATACTTTGTTATAAATAAGGAGTGAAAATACTGATGTTTGCTATATAAATGGTAGATTTAAGCTAGAAAGGGATTTCAGTGCAGACAGTTTTATTTAAGATGTGGAGGAACTGGATAATCTGAGCAATGGGATTGAGAGGTTTGGAAAGATAAAAGTGTTTGATTGAAGATGAAAGTCAGATAAGGTCTGAATAGTTCTGGATGAGTTAGTTTCAGATGGTTTCAGCAAATAGTGAGGGTATGAGGAAGTATTTTAAGAAGATAGAAAAATCATGTAACTTGATTTGGTAATTAATAGCTCAAATTTGAGATGTATCTATCTGAAAGGATATCAGGTGATAGAGTGTGCCCACGTGATGATAAAGAGATGAATTGCTATCCAAGATGATGTGGAAATGCATTCAGCTGAATGAATATGGCTTATTTAAAATTTTAAGTAAACTTAAATAGTTTATGTTAGGGATTGCATTGTTAAATTAATGATGAATTGGTTTTAAAAAAAGCTGTTATGAATTCTGTGTAAGACTTTCTGTGTTGTAGAATTCCTATTGAGAAAATGAAAATCCTTGGAAAAATACATATACATTTTTAAATATGGGTGTGATATTCAAGCCTGTTCCATCTAAGGATGTATTAAGTATGTTAAAAAGTTCATTTCTGCTGTTAAGAAGGAAGTTTAAACTAAAATTGCTTTTTGCTATGAATCAAGCATTTACAAAAGTATGTTTGCGAAAGGAAGCTTATGAGCAAATGTGAAAAGACCTGGGTTTTAGATCTTGTAATTTTTGCCAGTTAAGTTCATGAGAGCTATGTGGTAAATTGTAAACTGTTCTTAAAAGAGGAAGATATTTGTTGTATGAAGAAATGTTTTGTAAAATCTTTTGTATGATTTTTGAAAGGCCTACCTATTAAATTTATATTTGTAAGTTAGTTTGTTATAATAACTTCAAGTTTTAGGGAAGGCTGTTGGAAGATAAGGGACAAGATAAGGGAGACCAGGAATTTTATGGCTCTAGGAAAGTCTGTGATAATTGTAAGACAAAAAGTCTACTGACTCTGTCCCTCTTTCCTTTTGAAGTCCTATCATTACAGAAAGACTTCTTAAGATCTAATCTGAACTCAGATGTAGTTCCTGAACAAGGAACTTGTTTCGGTGATAAATTGTTTCCAGGGATTGGTTTTTAGGACAAATTTAAGATGTGAGACCTGATAAAATTTCTGATTAATGAAACGCCATCTAATGTATAAGCTGCTGGGACTGTATTCAGAGAGGAATGTGACTTCCAGGCAGAAATATGCCTCAGGGGACAATTCTGACCTCAGTCTGGGATGGGAGCCTTCTGCCTCAGTTTCCCCATTGTGTTCCTTTGAAAAGGAATGTTTTCCCATTTGACAATGGTTATAAGGTGGAGATGATTTCTAATTGGGTCCTTGTTCTTTATCTTCATGGCATGTTTCTATAATCAAAGCAGATAGTTTAAGATGTAAGCACAATGCAAGTAGTGGAATCTTGCTGTTTTCAATTAATTGGGTAAATGGATTCTCTGATAAGGTCTTGTGAAAGATAAAATCCCTGAAATAGAACATTCTTTCTGAATATTATGGGAATAATTAGATAAAGGAAAAGGAAACCAAAGTATAAATGTGATGAAACTTATCATACATGTAGCTCATTCTTTTAGGTTGAACACAGTTAGAAAGGGACAGAGTAGTTTGGGAAACAGATGTAAATCTATTAGAGAATAACTTATGGTTATAATGGTAAATTTGATTTTATGATTGTTATTTAATCAGGAACTAGAAAAAGTGTAGAAATGCATGCAAGCTACTTAAGACTTGCATCAAAAGGTGTCCCTTAGTCAATGTGAAGTTATAGTCATATCTTAAAGCAGTTATTGGAGCTTGCTATTTTAAGATTTTATGAGACTATTAACTGACTGTTCTTTTGAGTCTAACTCCAGGTGTGGATAGCAAGAAAAGTGATCTGAGTCACTGATCCATGATGCCAGTGAGCCTGTGAGATCCTGGTATGAACTACAAAAAGGTGATCTCATGGGAAAGTTGGGAGAGTGGCTGTTCAGCCTGGGCTGAGGTAGGATTCTCCTGACTCAATTTCCCCACTGACACCTGGCAGGCTTTAAGTCTGGCTGACTGCCAGTTGACAATCTACTCCTACCCAGAAATGACATGAAGTTAGGGAGATGTTTCCCTGCAATATCCCTACTCTTAGTGGCAATTTCTTATAATCAAAAGTTTTTTAAGCTTAATATCAAATCTATTAAATAATAGATTGTTGGTAGGGGAACATCTGAGGTTAAGTCTAAAAATAAGCTATTAGGCTGAGGATTTCAGACTTAACAACAATGAGGTAGGGTCCATTAGTTCTTAGTAATAGTATGGAGACAATCAGGTCAAGAGCTTGTGAGGTTAGCATATGTAGCAATACTTATTTTTGTTTCAGTTGGTAAATGTTAAAAGGAAAACAGTTTGTGGTCTATATTGTAAATACTTTAAAAGAAGCATCACATGACCAGAAGTTGGGGTTGTTTTATGATATGATATGTATGTGTTAACAATGATTATTTATTTTATTTATGTAAGTACTGGAGCCTATTGACTCCTTAGTGAAATCTCATCTTCCTGATGGAGGAAATGAATAGTGAATCAATGTAAAATATAAAAACTGGGTTCTGATGTGAATTTCTTAAACATGACAATTGACCAAAGTTCCAATTTTAATTTTGTATGAGCAATTGGAGTATAAAGCTTAGGAATGGTCATCTAAAATGATATTAAAGTTAGTTTTGTAGGAGAGTGGACATCTGGATTTCTACAAGAAGCTAAAGGGAAGAAGATGCTGAGATGCTGTGCTAAAGACAGCTTGAATGAGCATCCAGATCAGAAAACTGCATCAGATGATGTTCCTCCCCAGACTGTTATATGAGATGGAACCTCTGAATGGATAATTCATTGATCTACCTTTGTATTTTGAATCTCTGTATTTGTACTTATGAAAGGGGACTGCCCCCTTGTAATTTGTCAGTGCATCAGTTAACTTTGCTCCCTACCTATATTCACATAAAGGGGAGATAGATGAAGGGAAGAATTCATAGGGGAAAGAATGTGAGGAGGTATTTATTGGATTTAGGTGTGGAAACAGGAATTTTAATAAAGAAAAAACAGGAATTTGTGGGAAGCTAAATCTCTCCACTTGTTGTATGAAAATAGATAACAATGGAAAGGCAATAAAAGAAATCACTAGGAATGTTAGAAAATTGACTCATGTTTTGGTTCAGACTTGGACATCACCATTTAACACTTCTGGGTGGTCCTGGTTCAGAGATAGCTGGTGAAAACAGCTATTATGTTTTGGGCTCATCACCATCAGTGGAGTTATACTCTTCCCAATTTGTCTCCCTTGCATGATACAACTAATAACCAGACTAGTACAAGATTCCCTTTCAAAGATGATTAGGCCAGAAACTAAAGCTGAAGGGTCAGTTAGACTCATGGTCCTAAAGAGCCAAGGCTGGACAGCAATTAAAGATAGTGGAGAAAAAGATAGGAAGGATGAGTTAGCAGAAGAAACTTTCTGTATGAGGGGTCTTCAGAGGGACAAAAATAAGAGGAGAGATTGTGTGAAATCATGTTAAGTGAAGACCTCTCAGGCATGAATTCCCCCAAACCTCCACCCTTCCTGCCAAAGCTAAAATAACTAAGCCTCTCCCTTAAGCAAATAAAATGCTCCAAGATGGAGCCAAAGTTCCAGTCACATGACCTGATGTACCCTTTCCCTTCACCACCCCTTATGCCAGCCACATCAGCATTCTTCCCTTAAGTTCCATATTGGGTAACAAAAATCCTGATTGGTGAGCACCATGTTCTTTGTCTCTGAGGTAGATTCCTGTGCTTAGATTTTATGTCTGGATTCCCAGTCAATGGGAAGAGAGGCCAGTGGGCTTCTGTGTTAAGGACTATATAATGCTGTACTCCTCTCTGCTCAGGTTCACTCCCTTGCTGACACCACCTATGGTCTCTTGAGAAGTGCCCCTTCTCATGAGATTGTAATAAATTCCTTTTCACCTTCTACCTTGAGAAGCCTCTGAGTTTAAGTTGAGTAAGGGTCGCTGAATCCCACACAATCTGGCATTCACCTGAGGCTATAAGCCTTTCATCACTATCCCCAATTCTCTGTGACCTTTAACCTAGCCTAGCCCTCCATTGTCTGTTATTTTCAGATTGCCTTCTTCCCCTTCCCATCTTTGATCCTATCAAAATCCCATTCCCCTGGTTCCTAACCTCGGAACTCTAGGCACTACTGGTCACTTCCATCAAGATCCTCCCTAGACCCCCTCTTCCCCAGACTACTTGGCCAACCCTAGATCTCTCAGGCTTTCTGAATCTAAAATCCATCTCATTTCCATGAAAGTGCTTTGATTCATTCTGGCCCACTTATCAATAACAGCGTCACAAATGCTTAGATTCCTTAAAAGTCTATCCAATATAAGTTATATGATAGTGATTGTAGAACACTGAAAATAAATAAAATAAAAAAGAGTCTATCCAATATGACAGACCTTTAATAACTGTTTTTCTTTGGCTGAAAGAAGGCTTGAGTCGAATTCATTTGGGTAGAACCTAGGTGTTGCTATTTCAGGGTCCCTAAATAGGTCTACCCCTAAACCTCAACACTACTTCCACTATATATACATTGTCAGATAAGCATGTACTTAATTGTCTTTAATTGTCAAAAGAGAGGGTTCAATCTAGAAGGAAATGAGAAATATAAAGAAATAAAGATAAATAGACAAAAAATGAAAAAAGCTATTTTTAAAAAGAAATAGAAAACCAAGTGATCAGTAAACATGTATTAAGCCACTACTATTCCTGGCACCGTGCTAAGTACTGGGGATAAAAAGAGGCAAAAGACAATCCCTACCCTCAAGGAACTTACCATGGAATGGAGGAAATAATATGCAAACAAATATATACAAAGCAAGCTATCTATGGGGGAAAAAGAAAGAAAGAAAACTATTAAAGCTTTGTTCTGCTATTTCCTTCTCTGATAGCTTTCTTTTCCTTCCACTTCTGTTTTATTCTTGCTAAACCTGCTCTTCTCCCTCATCCTCCCTTAATCCCTCCTGGTTTTCCTAGTCTGTCCCTTCAGTTCTGGCTTAATGTTCTTCTTTCATAACTTTGACTCTAGGATTAACCACTTCAAAAATCACTGTCCTTAGAGTCGTCTCTTTGTCTTTCCCTAGGCTGAAAGGCCTCTAGGTGGTGCTATGGCTAGAGGACTGAACCTGGTCTGGGAAGACCTGAATTTAAATCTTGCCCTTACTAGATGTTCAACTCTAGATAAATCATTTACTCTCAGCCTCAGTTTCCTTATTTGTAAACTGGGCATAATAACAGCACCCACCTCCCAGGGTTGTTGTGAGGATAAAATCAGATGGTATTTGTAAAACACCTGGCAAACCTTCAAAGCATTATAGAAATGTTTGCTGCTATAATTGCTAATATTATAATTTTGTGCTGCTAACCCATCACACTGGCTACGTACTCAGATCCAATTCTAGCACTGATGAAGGAAGCCAAGGCAATTATAGAACTATGTGGGTGGAATCACCAGCATGTCTACTTTGTCTTGCTTTGACTGGGGCCTCACAACTCTTTTGACACTCTTGGTGCCTGAAGTTGTCCACTTTTCTCTCTGTCTCTCTCTTTCTGTCTCTGCCTCTTTTTCTTTCATGGCTGAACTCCTAGAAAGAATAGACTTTTCCTTACTACACATTTACTCCTTTCTCTACTGAGACCACTCTGTCAAAGGTCATCAACAACCTCTTAACTGACAAATTGAATGGTCTTTGCGCAGGCAAGGTGACTTAGAGGATAGAGCACTGGGCCTGGCATCAAGAAGACTTGAGTTCAAATCTAGTCTCAGACACTGACTTACTAGCTATGTAACCCTGGACAAGTCACTTCATCCTGTAAAATAAGCTGGAGAAGGAAATAGCAAACTACTCCAGTATCTTTGCCAAGAAAACATTCAGTGCTAATGGTCACCTAACTTCATAGATGTAGGGCTGATCAATGGAAGACATTTAGTCCAATCCTTTTATTTTACAAATAAGGAAACTGAGACCTAGGGAGGTTGTGTAACTATATGTAGTAGTAAACATCAGAGGTAGAATTTGAACTCAGACCTAAGACCCCAAAGCCATTGTGCTTTCCACTATATCATGCTTTTCTTTCACTCTCTACCCCCTTACCCTTGTCTTCCATGACACTAGTCACTACTGCTTCTTTCCATACCTATTTCCTTCTAGGTCCCCTTCCCTGGTTCATCTTCCTCCTGCCCCCTATGGTTGAATATCCCCCAGGCTTATCTCTTGAACTCTCTTCTCTCCTGTTTATTTATACTGTTTCCCTAGGTAGGCACCCCAAATAGCTCACTAGATAGAGAATGGGACCTAGAGTCAGGATAGACACAAGTCGAAAACAAGCTTTGGATGTTTACCTGTGTGAATGTGGGCAAGCCACCAAACTTCATTTGCCTCAGTTTCTTCACCTGTAAAATGAACATAATAACAGTACCTATCTCCCAGGGTTAATATTTGTAAGGTGCCTTAAACACCTTAAAATGTTTTGTTGCTATCAGTGTTATATTTATAAGTTTGCTCTCTTGGGAGATAATTGGCAAGTCTGTATAGCTAGCTCTTAATGATGATGCTCTCGTGCTTTCTCAGTCGCCAGTCAGGTGAAACGGCTTTGAACTTGTTTCCATGCTTTTTAGCATGTTATCTTCATCACCTTCAATGAGGATGAAAACGGCATCCAGGTCAACTAATGCGCTAACAGTAAATCATTTAACTCAAAAAAACTATAAGCCAATACTAAAGCAAAGGGAGGACTGGCCCAGGATTTTTTTATTAGCAAGTGATTGTGCATTCAGTGCAGCCTCTGAGGCTGAGATGCAACAAAGTATGGATCGATTCTCTGTTGCTTGTGCTAATTTTGGCTTAGCAATTAACACTTAACACTGGGAAAACAGAGGAGTCACCAACCAACAATCAGTTGCAGCAAATGGAGAAATTTTGAATGCTGTGGTTATATTTACTTAACTTAGCAGTATACTTTTGTACACTTAGATGATGAGACTGATGCATGCATTGTCAGAGATAGCTCAGCATTGGGGAGGCTTTGAAGAAAACTGTGAGAGAGAAGAGATATTAGAATGTCTGCCAAAATGAAAATCTATTGTGTTGACTTCATTGTTGCATGCCAATGAAACCTGAACAGTCTACCAGCACCATGCTAGGAGACTGAATCACTTCCATTTGAATTGTCTTAGGAAGATTGGGCTATATGACAGATCTGAAGTCCTTTCTGGAGCTGAGCTGCCAATCATTCAAACTCTACTTCAGAGTGCAACTCTGATGCACTAGCCATATTGTTTGAATACCAAAGGTACATTTGCCTAAAAGACAAAGAGAACTGACACAAATCAAGTGCTCACAAGTAGGTCATAAAAAGAGATACAAGGACATTCTCAAGGTCTCTCTGGAGAACTTTGGAATCAATTGTGAGACATGGGAGAAACTGGCACAGGGCTGCTCAGCATGGAGTGCCTGCATCAAAGAAGGTACTGTACTCAGTGAGTAAAGCACACTTGTAGTAGCTCCAAAGAAATGTGAGACACACAAATTTAGAGACATCTCCACTCTTAAATGTTTATATGGACTATTTGTGTCCAAACTGTGGTAGAGCTTTCCAAATTCGTATTGGTATGATCAGTTTCAGTTGGACACACTGTACTTGACCCCAACATAGGGACATCATTTTGGTCTTCTTTGAGAATGAGACAACTGACCATATCCAACTCTAATATTTCCTCTGAAATCCAGTAGTTAGAATACAACTGCCTTCCAGACATTTCCACCTGGATGTCCTACCCATCAGCCCTTCAAACTCAGCATAACTAAAACTGAAATCTATCCTCTTCCCTAAACCTACCTCTCCTCCAAACTTCCCTATTTCGATTGATAGTTAACACCTTCAAATTATCCAGGTTTGTGGTCTCAGAACCATCTTGGACGCATCCCACTCCCTCACATTCCCATTTCCAGTGGGTTGCCAAGACTTGGTTCTCCTTCCATACCTTTCTCACGCATCTCCTTCTTTATATGTCCAGGGACCCCCACTTTAATTCTGGTTTTTAATCACCTTTCTTCTTTATTCTTGTAATAGCCTCCCTGTTTCCAGTCTGATCTTGTAGTCCATTTTCCACATTGCTGACAAAAAATCTTTCTCAGTTTGAGCATGTTACTCATATACTCACTCTCTATTGTCTCTAGGATAAAGTGCAAATTCCTTCACCTTACATTTATACTTAGATTAACCTTACATTCTTCACAACCTAGCTATAGTTTTTTCCTATCCTAATTTGTATGAATACCCTTCATGTTTTCTACACTCCAGTGTTCACATTGGCTATTCCCCATACCTGGAATTCATTCCCTCTTCTGTAACTTTAAAAAATCTTGTTTTTCACATAATGGTGATTTATTCTCCTAATTCTTGCTCCTGAGGAGACTGATGGACCATTTGAGCTTAGAAGTCCTGAGCTGCTGAAAGCTAATCTGATTGAGAATCTACACTGTCTGGAGACAAAGTGATGAGCCTTTTGGGAACAGGGTGTCATTCAGCTAACTTAAAGGAGGCACAAAGCAGCCTAAAGAGCAATCAAAGCTCCCTCTGTCAGTCAGTAAGGGGATCCAGCAATGAAAGGCTGCTGAACTTCCAGCCTTAAAGAAAACAAAAATCTGAATCCTTTTTCTTCAAAGCCCAACCAGATTGCCACTTCCTCCCAGAAGCCTTCACTAATTTTCCCAGTATCTTCTTCTTTCTCAAATATTCCTTTTGCACTTGGTCTGGATCTTTCCTTTGCCCCTATCACATTGCCCTTTAACTCATTTTTATTTATGCACATGTATCCCCACCTTCACCGCCTTAATGAAATATAAGCTCTTTGATAGAAGGGCAACTTTGTTTTTGTCTTTGCATATATATAGTACTTATCATACGTAGTATCTGAACATAGGAAGTGCTTATAAATGTTTGTTGAATTGAGTTGAGATGTTCCCAAAGCAACCTGGTTTTGGGCATGTATCCAGAGAATTCAATAAAGATGCCCTCCAGGCAGATGGAATTACCCACTATGAGTAGTTTGCAACAAGAAATGGAGGAGATTAAAGACAAAAGACTTGCTAGCCCTGTTCAATGATTTAGATTTAAAGACAGTGTTATGCCAATAAATCTTTCCTAATGTGGAGTGAGGGAATAGAAGAAGATGTTCAAAGACCTACCAACTTTTGAAGTATTCTTGAAAATGTAGCAAACAAAGCCTGGACCTCTTGAGAAAAGTTGAGTCCTCAATTCAAGGGCATGAAATGGGCTTACTCAGTCATAGGTTGTGATTCTCCAGAAATAGCCAGTAAGAATTTAAGGAGTCAGTGACGGACTAAGACGTGAATAGAATTATTCCTTTGTAAATCTAAGGTCTATTCTAAATGATGACATTATATTTGGTGATGTAATAATGTAAATGCAGACTTAGTAGTGTAGCGGACAGCATGTGGAATTTGGGGTTAGGAAGACCTGGCTTTAAATTTGTTCACAGATCCTCTCTAGCTGTGTGGTCCTGAACTACTCACTTAACATCATTGAACCTCAGTTTCCTCATCTTTAAAATGGGGCTACTGTGATAAATATTATTATGTACCAAGAGATGTAGCCTTAGAGATGAACGTAGTGATATATAGACCTATTTTTCATCTGCAGGTATAAATCCCAAGATCACAGATTTGAAATTAGAAGGAACTGTAGAAGAAAAATTGTATACTCAGTTTTGGGTGAAAGGCTGCCAAAATCAATTTATGAATTAATTCATTTTAATTACAAGCATCTCTGCTTAGAGAAATCCAAAAAGGGAAAGAAATCCATACTGCCTTTAAAAATTGCTTTCTTTCCCACAAGCACTTTATAAGCCACAACTTATAATATTCCCCAAGATAAAATTCCACAATAAGATACAAAATTCCACAATAAGATACAATATAAAACCCAGGTTAACAGTTTTAATTCTTCAGTTAATACTTAAATTTTAGCATACCCTGGAGAATCTTTTTCCTAAAAACATTCAAACCCTGTTTGATGGACCACCATGAACATTTATACCTTCAAAATCAACAAACATACAAATCTAGTCTTAATTTATTGGTTTTTGATCTTCTAGGCTTAATAAAATGCCGGAGAAAAATATTGATAATGTTTATTAAACTTAAAAGCAAGTCTCCCACATAGTTAAAACAAAGGACTAGAGTGAAACATAATATGTTTCAGCTGAATTAAAAAAGGTAGGTGTGGTAATCAGGATCTCAGACAATGAAAAAGCAAAAATAGATCTAGTTAAAAGAGATAATCAGGGAAATTACATTTTGCTAAAAGGTACTAGAATTGATAGGGGCCATCTCCATTCGTGCTGATCCATATCTTGCCACTGGACTAAGTTGGTTCAGGATGAGAAAGTGAGGCTGGTGACTTTGCACAGCCCTGCTTCACTTAAATCCAATTCCCTTGCAAGTCATAACATCACCTTCCCAGTGTCATTCCTCTTCCAGAACAAAGGACAAGCAACAACAGCTGTGCAGTAATATCAAAAGTTCTGACAACAAATGTTTCTGATAAAGGCTTCATTTCTCAAATATATAGATAATTGAGTCTAATTTATAAAAAGAAGAGCCATCCTCTAATTGATACATGGTCAAAGGATATGTTCTCAGAAGAGAAAAATCATATAGTTGTATAAAAAATGCTCAATCAGTAGTGATTAGAAAAATGCAAGTTAGGATTGCCTCACACCTATCAGAAATTATAAATACTGGAGGGGAAGAAGCACACTAAAGTATTGTTGGTGAAGCTGTGAACTGGTCCAATCACTCTGGAGAATTTGGAACTATGCCCAAGGTACTATAAAACTGTGCGTATTTTTTGACCCCGTAATACTACTACTACTAGGTCGGTACCCCAAAGAGATCAAATAGGAAGAAAAAGGACACATGTGTGTGTGTGTATAGATATATATAGATATCCATCAATTAGGGAATGACTAAACAAATTGTGGTATGTGATTGTGATAGAATACTATTGTGCTATAAGAAATGATGAGCAGATTGGTTTTTAGAAAAAAGTGACAATATGAACTGATGCAAAGCGAAGTGAGAAGAACCAGGAGAGCATCGTGCACAGTGGCTGCAATGCTTCTATAATGATCAATTGTGAAAGACTCGGCTTCTCTGGTCAATACGGTAAATCCAAGACAATTCCAAAGGACTCATGATGAAAACATGCTGTCCTCCTATAGAGAGAGAAATGATGACCTCTGAGTGCAAATTGAAGTATAATTTTCTCACAAAAGAAAGTGTATCTTACATACATATTTCCACCTCTAAACTGTTAATTAAGTATTTGCCAGCACACCCTCGTCTGATCCTACTACTGAATGGAGCTAAAGTTTTGGCCTGCTCTGTTTACTCCCCAGGCCAGATCACCCTGCCAGGCAGCCAGGTAGCCTCCTAGGCCAGGGTCTCACCATGTTGGTACAAGACTTCACGGATTCATTCATAGGCCTTAGTTCTACTACAGAATGTCCAAACTCAAACAATTCCCCAGCCTCAGTCTCCTGATTACATGCATGTATCACCACACTCAGACTTGATGTGACTTCAAGCCTTCTTTGACTTCTGGTGATGGAGACAGAAGGCAAGCAACAAAGTGATATTGAAATAAGTGTGGTAGGACTGAAATTTAAGACAATCCAGGATAATGGAGAACAAATATAGACAACTCTCTCAGCCATTTCAAGAAAAACAAAAAAAAAATGCAAAGACAAAAATGGAAATTACGTGGATTTCAGGTCTTAAAGACATTGCTGAAGAGATAATTTTCAAAATAAAAAAGTTGGACAGAATTAACTAACTCCTTGGGGGAAAAATTTTATTTTCCGTTTCTAATTCTCTTCTCCCTCCTCCCTCTCTCCCACCCATTGAGAAGGCATGCAAAGCAAATTGAGAATGTTTTTTAGAGAAGGAAGAAAATGAACCTCTTTCTAACAATAAATTCAGCAATCTATACTTTGCTAAAGAAGTTGTAAAACTTGTAAAAACAGGTAAAATAGTTGTAGAAAGAATGTGGGGAGGGGAGGAATTCACAAAGTCTCCAGAAGAAAAAGCTGAGAACAAGAAAGAAAAAAGATTTGAAATGGCTTTGGTTATGATGAATGATGAAGAAAATGGCAAGAAATAATTCAGTCACAACCGGGGGTTAAAGCATCAGAATCTGAATAAAAAGAAGAAACAGCTAGTTTAATAAGAAAAGGAATTATTGGAAAATGACTTTGAGGTGAATGGTTCAGAGATACCAGTCCAGGCAATGTATTTTTCTTCGCTTGGATCCTTCAGATACTAATTGCAAGACAACAAAAGCTATGAGGGAAAGCCTGGCAAAGGCTGGACATGGGGGATACATATTCCCTATGCCCATGAAATCCCAAGTCCAACCTCTGTCCTTTTCCAAGGTGACCTAACCTTGGCTTTCAGAAACCTTTTTTTTTTTTTTTTGCATCTTTTACTCCAGGTGAAAGGAAACAAATTCAAGAGTTTATCATGCATATACTCATAAAAATAAATAACAAATAACATGAAGAGATTTATTAATTGTGCATCAAGAAAACTTTATTTAGTTCATAACAGCATTTAAAATATCACAAAGTTGTTAAATGTTTATCATAACACAGTCAAATTTAGTGAGATCTTTGATTCTGTTTCTTGTCAACTATCAGTTTTATTCTTGGTAGAATTTTTGAAAGATATTCTCACATATCATGTTCAGCTGTCAAATAGTTTCTTGCTTTGAATTTGATGGAGAACAGTACTGGGAATTCTGATGTGCAGAGATAAATTATTAGAAATCAGAGTTTCTGAACCTGAGTTACGTGCCTGCTACTTTTGGAATTTTTCAATAGGATGTTTTAATTATTTGCTTAATATTTCCCATGCCCCCATTCCAAGCTTGTAGTATCCCCTGAGCATATGCCTACCCCAGGATGGGAACAGGCATACCTTGGATGGGAACACATATGCACATATGCACTAGGGTGGGAACACACACACACTAGAGTGGGAACACATACACCCTAGAATGGAAACACACACTGGGTGGGAGCACACATACAATTAGGGTGGGAATGCACATATCCTAAGGTAGGAACATACATGTGGAGAATGAATGTCCTATCCCTAGCCTACTAAATGGTTTGTTATAATGAAGAAAGTTAGCTTGAGCTTTTCTTGATCAGTGGAGACTATTCAGTAAGACCATCATCATTTACTAATTTTTTTTTTAATTTAAACTCAATTTTTTTTCTTTGGTTTGGAGTACAAACTTTCTTTCTTTAGTATTTTATTTCCCTCAATTACATGTAAAAACAATTTTTAACATTTATTTCCAAAACTTTGATTTCCATTTTCTTTCCTTTCCTCTCTTCCTTCCCCCCTCATTGAGAACGGAAGCAATTTCATACAAGTCATACACATGCAGTCATGCAAAACATTTCCCTATTAATCATGTTGTAAAAGAAAAAATAGACAAAAAAACCTCAAGAAAGCTAAAGAAAGTTTAAAAAGTATACTTCAGTCCATATTCAGATACCATCAGTTCTTTCTCTGGGGATGAATAGCATTTTTCATCATTAAGTCCTTCAGAGTTGTCATAAATCACTGTATTGCTGAGAATAGTGAAGTCATTCACAGCTGATCATTTTACAATATTGCTGTTACTTTTTACATAGTACATTCTACTTTGCATCAGCTCATGTAAGTCTTTCCAGGTTTTTCTCATCATTTCTTATACAATAGTATTCCATCACAATCACATACCACAGTTTGTTCAGCCATTCCCCAAGTAATGAGCATCCCCTCAATATCCAAGTCTTTCCAACCAGAAAAGAACTGCTACAAGTATTTTTGTACATATAAGTCCTTTTCCTTTTCGTTTTTTATCCTTTTTCTGATAGAGACCTAGCTCAGGTATTGCTGGGTCAAAGGGTATGCATGCTTTTATAGCCCTTTGAGCATAGTTCCAAACTGCTCTCCTGAATGGTTGCATCACTTCATATAGAGTGCAAACTTTTGAAAATTGTCTCTCCTCTGAAATGACTTCTGTTGGATTTGGAAACCTGCATTTGTGCTTTTACCTTCATATACTGGGGAAAGTTTGGCCTGCTCACCTAGCCTGGTCATACTGAATCCCACTGGTTTTCCATGGGAACTGAATTTATAACCAAACAACTGGAGTTTGACCTTTGCCTCTGATGTACACTCCCCACGTGAATTTGCAAGCCAAAATGAAGGCATCGAACTAGAGGTTTTCTTTTATGTATTTTTTCTGAGTCTTCCTATTTTTAAAATACATACTATATATATATATATATATATATATATATATATATATATATATATATATATATATATAATTTGTTTATTTTTCAGTTATCAACATTCATTTCCATAAGAATTTGAATTCAAAATTTTTCCTCTATGAGCTTTTGAACCTTCTTTTTTATTTGGCCAATGCTGCTTTTTAAAGCATTGGCTTTTTGGAACTCTTTTTCCATTTGGATTAGTCTATTTTTAAAGGTGTCATTTTCTTCAGCATTTTTTTGGGTCCCCTTTAGCAAGCTGCTGACTTGCTTTTCATGATTTTCTTGCATTGCTCTCATTTGTCTTCTCAATTTTTTCTCCATCTCTCTTACTTGATTTTCAAAATTCTTTTTGAGTTCTTCTCAGGCCATGACCTAAAACTATTGCATATTTTTTTGGAGGCTTTGGATGTAGAAGCCCTGATCTTGTTCTCTTCCTCTAATGGTATGCTTTGGTCTTCCTCATCTGAAAGGATGGGAGAAAATACTTTTTCATCAAGAAAGTAAACTTCTATTGTCATTTTCCCCCATTTTGGACATTTTCCCAGCCAATTACTTGACTTTTGAGTCCTTTGTCAAGTGGAGGGTATGCTACTCTAGGTTTCAGAGGTTTTGTGCAGCTGTTTTCTGAGATATCTCTAGGGATCTGTAAGTTCTCAGTTTCTCCAAGGTGGTGCACTCAAGGGAAAGGAGTTAACATTTCCCGGCCTGCTCTCTGGTTTGTGAGCAATCATAAGCACTCTTTACTGCCCTGGAACTGCGAGTCGGATTCCCTCTCCATAGCTGCCACCAGCTCTGCCTCACCAGTGCTCCTTCTCACCCCAAGACAGCTACTCAGGAATGAGACCAAGATCAACCATTAGAGTCCCCCAGGTTCTTTAGGCCTAGGGCTCCAAAAGTGGATTCTGCTGCCACAGTGACTGCCCCCACCCTGGGGCTGGGACCTGACCATGCTCCCCTCTCACTCAGGTGAAAAGCTTTCTTACTGACCTTTGAAGCTGTCTTTGATGTTTGTGGGTTGATAAATCTGGGAACCACAGCAACTCTCCATGATTCCATGCCTTGAAGACTGCTTCAATCCTATCTATACTGTATGGCCCACACTAGACTGCATTCCACTTCAAGCCGGTGTGATGGATCTTTCCTCTTGGCCTTCCAGGCTGTCTTGGGCTGGAAATCTGTTTCACTCTATCATTTTGTGACTTCTGCTGCTCTAAAACTTGTTTAGAGTCATTTTTTACAGGTATTTTATGGGTTATGGGAGGAGAGCTAGAGCACATCCATCCTTCTACTCCGCAATCTTGGTTTAAACTCTTCAGTCATCATCATTTATGTCACAGAGAAAAAGAATATATCCCTTTCTTATACAATTTTCTTTGTGTATCTATCCTATGACTTGTGGTTCTTCTGTGCAATATTTTAAATATACTATGGTAAAGTGTCAGAAGCAGTGGGCTGAATCTTGAAGGAAGAAAAGGATTCTAAGTGGGGGGGGGGAGAGAGAGAGAGAAAGCACATTCCAGTCATCAGGGACAGTCCATGCAAAGGGATGGATGTGAGAGATGTCGTTTTTTGCATAGGTCATTCTATGGGGCCAGCTAGGTAGCATTGTGGATGGAATGCCAGCCTTGGAGTTAGGAGGACTTGAGTTCAAATCCAGCCTCAGACGCTTATTAGCTGTGTGACCCTGGATGAGTCACTTAATCCCATTTGCTTCAGTTTACTCATCTGTAAAATGAACTGGGGGAGCAAATGACAAATCACTCCAGTATCTTTGCCAAGAAAAGCACAAATGGAGTCATGGAGAGTCAGACACAATTGACTAATTGATAAACTAATTGTCTAATTGATAAACTGGAGAATCTACAGAGGAAGGCAATAAGGATAGTGAGCCCATGCTATATAAGGATCAATTGAAAGAATGGGAAACATCTAGCCTGGAAAACACAAGTCTCAAGGGGAAATGATAGCCATTTTCAAGTATTTTTAAGAATTGCTATGGGGAGGAGGGATTAGGCTTTTTCTATTTGGTCCCAGAGGACAGAAGTTGTGAAGTAGCCTATTTAGACTCACCATCAAGGAGAAACTTCCTAATAATTTTTGTGATGTTCAATTGTGTCTGATTCTTCATGACCCCATTTGGGGTTTTCTGGTCAAAGAGTGGTTTGCCATTTCCTTCTCCAGCTCATTTTACCGATGAGAAAACAGGCAGACAGGGTTGTAACTTGCCCAGGGTCACACAGCTAATAAGTGTCTGAGGCTGGATTTGAACTCAGGAATATGAGTCTTCTTGACTCTAAACCCAGTGCTCTATGCTCTATGGTAGCACCTAACTGTCTTCCTAATAATTAGACCTGTCCAAAAAATGGAATTGTGTGCCTCCAGAGTTGGTGGAGTTCCTCATCCCTGGAGGTCTCCAAGGAGATCCTATATGACCATTTGTCAAGTATTTTGTATTGGAGAGTCCTCTCCCATATGAATTGGTCTTTGAGGTCCCTTCCACTCCAAATTCTGTTAAATGGGAGTGCTGGACTAATGATCTGCAAGATCTCTCAGGGACTAACTGGGAAATGGGGATAGGCTTTGTCTACAGAGTTCTCTGCCTCTTCAAAAGCAGAGTGTCTGGATCCTAAGGCCAATGGGTCATCCAGGGTGAGATTTTGTTTATCTGTCAAAGAAGGACATACACTCGATCCTGACCAGGCTCCTCCTACTCTGAACATCACTTCTGGGAGGAGGATGGGGATCCTTCCTCTTTCCCCATTTTGGAACGCAGGACTGCAGAGTTTGCACCCCAGTCAGGATGGGCTCACTTCCTGAATATCTTAGGCTGCAGTCAGCACAGTAGGACTGTTGTTACGTTTGGTGCCTGGAAACCATTTCTTGGTGGCAGTAGGGGAGCAGTGACTTGTGCCCTACAGGATGGAGAGAGAAGGAGACAACTTGGTGAAGGTGTTTAACCTGCTGACTGTGATTGAAGACAGCAGGTATGGCTTGGGAGACTAGGAAAGAAACTGGGCAATGCAGGGGTAGGGCCACTGCTGTAAGGGATAGGACACCTTTTTAGTACCTTTAGAAATAATAAGAACATCCTATCATCAATTTCCCTCTAGAAAGGACCTCCGAGGCCATAGTCTACCCCAGGTAGATGAAGAAACTGAAACCCAGAGAAAGAACGTGACTTTAACTAATATCCCACAGGTTAGTGTCAGAGGCAGGATTTGAATTAAGGTCCTCTGACTCCAGAAACAAGGCTTTTTTCACTAGGCCCTTTCGCTCTGTTCCTTTCATGCCTCAGGAACCTTAGACTACAACTAGATATCAAATCCATCCAAATTCCAAATACCGCCAAGAAGATGCCCACTAACTCCTGATTTATGCTCATTTCTCCCACTGCTTGGTGTCTTACTCTGTGTCATGGTTCCCAGCAAACATGTCCCATCCTGTCCCAGTGCAGCATAAGGACCCAGAGGTTCAGGAAAATGGATTTAGGGAATAATATTAGTTTTGCGAGAAAAAGACTCTGTGTGTCATGAGTGCATGTGTGTGTGTGTCTGTTTAACCTGAATATACAATTGTATATTTGTGACACAAAGGGGCAACTAAGTGGTACAGTGGATAGAGCACTGGACTTGCAATTAGGAAGACTCATTTTCACACGTTCTAATCCAACTCCAAACACTTGTTAGCTGTGTGTTCCTGGGCAAGTCACTTTACTCTGTTTACCTCAGTCTCTAATCTGTCAAATGAGCTGGAGAAGAAAATAGCAAACCACTCCAGTATCTTTGCCAAGAAAATCTCAAAATGGGATCACAGAAGGTAGGACATGACTAAAATGAATTAAGAGCAATATATGATATATGTGCATGTATATTTGATGGTATATAAATATAGGGGGTTATATGGATGAAGGTATATTATACATGGATATGTGTTTGTGTACTTTGTATATGTTCATACATTTGGAAACTACTTCAGTTAGAGTCTGATCTGTAACAAATTGGTGTGGGATTAGATAAGTCCCCAACAGCTGTAACCTCATCTCTTTCCCCTTGCTTCCTTCTTCCTCTTCCTCTGCCTCTCCAATCTTGTTCTCTTCTGTCCTTCAAATCACTGCCTGGCTCCCAAAATGTCTCCCTCCTCCTCTCTCCACATTCCCATCTACTCAGCCAGCATCATGTCTAGTTGTAACGTCTTCCCATCTTCTCATTCTGAAACCTTCGGCTTCCAAGTGGGTGGGGTGGGTTGAGACAGTGGACAGGGATTGGCCCTGCAGACAGATAAGATGGGACGCTACTGGGCAACTCCTAGAGATAAGGCAATATATAGTTCACATATTTTGAGTGTGATATTGGGGTTCCAGTTTGAAACTCTGGCTCCTGACAGTGTGAATGAATGAATAAATGAAAAGATATTTATTAGATACTTACCACATGCCAAGCACTCTGATACAGACAGAAAAGCAAGACAGTGTCTTCTCTGAAGGAGCTCATGTTCTATAGGAGAGCTCAGTTACAGGGTAGATGGAAAGGTCTGTTAGTCCTTGTGGTTTAGCGGCAAGGTATTAGATGCTATGAAGAATACAGAAATGAATACTACAACATCCCTGTCCATGAGGAGCCTATAATCTAGAGAGAAAGATAGCAGGACATGTATTCAAGTAGTTATGAGACAAGACACTATAAGTGTGGAATGAGTGAGGATGGAAAAAAGACCACAAGCCAAGATTAATCAGATGAATTTTGACAAAGATACAAGTCTTGCAGCTGATTTCAAAAAATCATTTTTGCAATGATATGACAGGGGAGTTGTAGTTAGACAATTCTGTGTGTGTGTGTGTGTGTGTGTGTGTGTGTGTAAGTAAAAAGATCTGGATATTTTAGTGACATACAAACTTCATTTGAGTCAATGATGTAACATAGCCACTGAGAAAGCTAAAACTATACCAGGAAGCATAAAAAGAAATGAGCTATCCAGAATGCAGAGGGGCTATATCTGGAGCATTCCTTTAGGTTTGGGCTATCACATTTTAGGAAGGACATTGACAAACTGCAGAGTGTGCAGAGAAGGGTCCCCAGGTTGATGAGAGAACTGGAGATGAAGCCAACTGAAAACTGATGGAAGGAATTAGATATCTTTGACCTGAAGAACGAAAGACTCAGGGGGAAGGTGATGGCTGTTTTCAAGTATCTCAAGGGCCATCTTGTGGAAGTAGGCTTAGGCTCATTTTTTGTCTCCAGAAGGTAGAAGTCAGAGCCATATGTGGAAGCTGCTGACAAAAGATTTAGGTTAGATAAAGGGGAAAACTTCCTCAACTGAATGCTGTGTAGAAGAATGGAATTCCTCAGAGGGCTCCCTGCAACTAGAGGTCTTCAAGCATGAGAACTGAGTAAGCAGTTTGTCAGATGTATTTTAGAGGGGATTCCTGTTTGAGGTACAGAATTGGGGAGGAAATGTATTTATTAATAAGCAAGTATTTATTAAGAGCCAAATATTGTGCTCTTAACACTTTATAAATGCCTTGTCTGATCTTCACAACAACCCTGTGAGGTAGGTTCTAATATCCCCATTTTACAATTGGGGAAACTGAGGCAAATGAAAGTGAAGGGACTTGACCAGGGTCACACAACTTATAATTGTTTGAGGCTTGGTTTGAATCTAGGTCTTCCAGACTTCAACACTCTATTCACTGAGCCACCTAGCTGTTCCTTCATAGGATCATATCATCATAACTCTCAAAATGGAGTTATGGGTTAAAGGTCATCTATGAAGAAAATGGCAGACCACTCCAGTATGTTTGCCAAAAAAAACCCCAAAAAGGGGGTCATGAAGAGTTGGATATAGCTGAAAACTACCACCACCACCAATTGGGATTCCAATCCATTCATTTTATAGATGAAGTTCTAGAGAGCTGAAGTAGATTGTCAATGTCACAGACACAGTAAGGGGCAGAGCCAGGATTTGCACCCAGGTCCTCTGAGTCCAAATCCATTTCAACTCTACAAATGTCTGTTCAGGGGACAGGGAGCATGATTCTAGCTGAGGTCATAGACTTAGAGCTGGAAGGAACCTTAGAGGTCATGAAGTCCAACTCTTAGATTATATGAGGTTGTGGTTCATCCTTCATTCTCAATAACATCAGGATGGTGTTGTCTTGACTTGCAAGTGAACTGGATTTAAGTGAGCCAGAGCCGTGCAAAGTCACCAGATTCACTCTCTCCTCCAGAGTCATCAGAGTCCAATGGCAAGACATAAGTCAAGACAACTGGATGCAATGGGAGATCTTGGCCTTTTAAGCTAAGGTCTTGCACAGGTCTCCTTTTGTCTGAGGCAACACCCATTCAGTGATTCAAGGCTAGGTAAGAATTGAAGCAAAAGGTGCCCCGGTTTGCCTTCACAATCTGGAAGGGGACAAACCTCAGGGTTAAATGACCTCCCTAAGGTCACACAGGTGAAAAGTAGCAGAGCTGGTAAATGGTGAATCAAATTTTAATGGGTATACCACCTCTTCTGCATGGGTGGTACTAGATGACCTCTGAGGTCCCTTCTAGCTCTAAATATAGACTCTCATGACAGCTCTTACAATACCTGACTCACTCCAATTCTCTTCAGTGCTTTAGGCACTGTGATTAATCAGTCCTTTGTGCATCATCATTCTGCCCTTAGTGAGCCCGTATCACCAGGTGCCCAAGAATCAAATCTGTGTCTCCTCTCACAAATCTGTCAGAATTGGAGTCATCTCTGTAGGTAGAACTAACCCCTTGAAGTGTGAAGGTGGGGAAGAGGGTGGAGGAAGGGTAAGATGCTGCTTGACTCTTTACAGGGAGAAGAGTACTTCTTTAGGGGATTCGCAACTCTGTGCTCAGCAGGTCCTGGTTTCTTGGAGGCAGGGGTGACAGCAAGAGGAAACAGAAGTTCGATTGGGGTTTTTTGAGGGGAAAAATGCAGAAGCAGATACTAAGACAAAATATAGAACAGAAAACAGTTACAGTGTGTCAACAGAGCCCTCATCCTGCTGGAAGAACTGTGGTCACAAGCAAGAAGGCTGGATCTTAACTCTAGAGGTCATCTAGACCAATTCACTCATTTTACGTATGAGGAAATTGAGGTCCAGAGAGACCTTGCCCTAAATCACATGAGTGGTAAATGGCAGTGCTAAGATTTGAACCCAAACCTTTAGGATCCAAATCCAGGGCTCAGATCATCAAGGAGTGTGAGATAGTTGAAAGATCATCTAACTAGGAGACAAGAGAACCAAGAGACAGTGTAGTACCAGTTTGGTAGAAAGAGCATAACATTGGACTGTGATCAGAAGACTTAGAATCTCATCTCAACTCTGTCCCTAACTTGCTAATATCCTCATTTTACAATTTAGGAAATTGAGACAGAAAAAGTTAAGTGACTCACACAGGGTCATACAACTGGTGAATGTCTGAGGCTGGATTTAGTATTCCATACACTTGCTGTGTGTCCTTGAAGAAATTATTCCTCTGCTTTAATACTCAATTACCTCCTCCTTAGAAGAAGAGTGCTGGAATAGGCAAGCCTTAGGATATTTCCCAGCTCCAAATGCTAGTCTACCCAACTCCTTTACTTTCTTGTTATCTTGGCTAAGTCACTTTACTTCTATGAGATTCAGTTTCCTCCTCTGCAGAAAATGAAATTAACATTTAAAGAAATTAATTCAGACTATTCACTGGAAGGTCAAATACTGAATATGAAGTTTAAATACTTTGGCCACATAATGAAAAGACAGGACCCATTGGAAAAGACCCTGATGTTGAGAAAGGTTGAAGGCAAAAGGAAAAGGGGATGGAAGAAAATGACATGGATAGTGTCATGAAAACAAAAAACATGAACCTGGACAGACCTCAGGAAATAGTAGAGGATAAAAGGATGTGCTATTGTTCATGGGATCAAGAAGAATCAGACATGACTGAATATTGACCAGCAACAAATTACCTTGAAGGGCTGTTGGGAAATTCAAAAAGGGGTGATGCCTGTGGAGAGGCTTTGAAAAATATAAGGAACTATTACAATTAAGAGAGAAAGAGCAAATGAACGTGAGCTTCTGGGGAAAGAGGAAGTGATACAGGAGTCCTGGGGGGTGTGCTGGAGGGAAGAGAGGAGCTCACCTATGAGGAGCAAGAGAACTGGGGCCTAGTGGGCAGCCAACTGAGATGGCTAACAGATTTACTCGGTAAGAATCAGGCCCGAAAGGACCTTGGGTCTGGAGAAGACAGCCTCAGGGAAGATGTCCTGGTCTGAAGCCATCTATACCTAGGGATAGGGATTGGACCAGTAGTTTCATTGGAATGGGGGGAGGGACTCTCCCAGGTCTTCCCAGGTGAGGAAACTCATACTACCAATGCATGTTTCACCTTCTCTGCAATTTACAGACAGTAGCCTAGAGCAATGAGAACTTAAGTGATTTGCCCAGTATCACATAGCCAGCATCTGTTAGAGGTGGGGTATGAACTCAAGTCGCATGAGGTGTTTTTGTTGAGATTGTCAAGTCGTTTTTCAGTAATATCTGACTCTGAAACTTTTCTTGGGGTTTTCTTGGTAAAGATACTGGAGGACTTTGGCATTTCCTTCTCCAACTCATTTTTACAGATGAGGAAATCGAGGCAGAGGATTAAGTGACTTGCCCAGGATCACACAGCTAGTAAATATCTAAAACCTGATTTGTACTCAGCTCTTCCTAACTCCAGGCCCAGCTCTCTATCCACTGAGTCATCTAGCTGCCTCTTCCAAACCTTGCAGACCTTTGTGTGTAGTCTACTACAAAGAAGGGAGAGAGATACATTTTATTTTTTAGTTTTCTTTTTGGTTATGATTTTAACAAACAACAACCAACATAATCATTTCAATATATGAAGGAAAACAGAAAAAAAAAGAATTGTATGTGAAATTCTGAACTTCTATTAGTCTGGATTGTTTTTGTAAAAATATGTATGTCTTATTTAACTCACTAGTAACAAAACTGCCTGGTTTGCCTGTGTTTTTTCTCAACTTACTTCCATTCTCTTTTGTGCATTTAAAAACAAAAAGAAAACATTTCTTCACCACAGTTTTCTTCCTTTTGGTCTTTTGTTTTTTGTATCACAATTACTGACCCCACCCCCACATCCCTACATACCACACACTCATACACCCACATACCCACACACACTCTCTCTCCCCTTCGCACTTCCCCTTCTGCCCTCCTCCCTCTTCCAAATAAAAGTCTTCTTTTGCAACAAACAAACACAGTCAATCCAACCAAAAGACACATTAGTCATACCTTGAAAAACATGTATTTCAAGTCCTTCCGAAGGTGCATTTTGTCATCTTTGGTGCCAAGCTCAATAATTATAATTAAAGTGCTCCAATGCATTTAGGTAGTTATTATTTCCATTGACATGATGTTATAGTCATTCTATGGTCCTATTTATTTCATTTTTCATCAGTTCACCTAAGTCTTCTAAAGGGTTGTGGGATGCCTTGAGAGGGGTTGGGATCTCCCTCCTTGGAGATGATCAAACAGAAATTGAATGACCATTGTATCTACTGTGGCAAGAGTTCCTTTTCCTGTATGTATTTATAAAGTACAGGATTGTGTTGATAACTGTTCAGTTACTGGCTCTCTGAAAAATGCAGATGAAACCCACTGAAAATTTAACAATTGGCTCTATTACACCCCTAGGCAATACATGCATACACAGATATGCACATACACAGATATATATATCTATATCTGTCTATCTATACACACACACATACACAGATATGTTGTTTTTGTCCTTTGTTCTCAAAGAGGACCATAACATCCGGAAGATGATGACATAACTTGCAGTCAACTTTGATTTGAGGGAGGGAGTTCTGTGCGAGGTCACCAGCCTCACTTTCTCTTTCAGAGCCATCTGAGTACACCCTTGGGTTCGTATACATACATAGACTGGTATAAATGTACCCTTACATAGACATGTGTACATATACTACCTAAATATCCACATATTTAGATAATGTGATCATGTCTTTCCATGCCACCTGTGAACTGCTTTCATATATAAATAAATTTAAATTATATATTTATAATATATAAATTAAATATGTTTGTTATGTGTGGTACAGGTATTGAGATCCCCAAAAATAATCGACCAGACACTTTTCTTAAGAAAGGCAAAAAGGGAGTTTATTGCTTTCTCATGAGAAAATGTACCCACCCTCTCATTGCACTAATAGTGTCAGCCAGGGAGTACAAGGTGGTTACAAAAAGCAAAGTCTATTATACCCTAATAAGAGCCCCTCTCCCTAACCCCTTTCCCCTTATCCCATTGATTGGGCTTCAGGGGGTACAATGTATTGGCAGAAATCTTCCCCAATAACAAGGAACACACAGAAATTTTGCAAGGATAAGCAGTTTAGGTTGGAAGGGTAGGGCATATGTTATATTTTTTTTTACTAGGTGCCTGAAACAAGATCGGGGTGAAGGGGGGGTCAGGCACAGTACAAGATATATTATAAAGTGTGCTTCTCTACAAAGTCAGCTAGCTGCAGATGTAGTTTTTCAAGGGAGTGTGTTTAAACAGCACAAGAAACAATTAACTCTTTGAGAAGGTTTCCCTACTGAGAGATCATCTCTCAGTTATATATACCATATACTATGCTATCTATTATCTATAATAACTATCACATATAAATATATTTATATATGGAAGCAGTTCACAAGTGGCATGGATAGATATGACGTAGGTTCTGGCCTGTGTTTGTAGAAAGTGTGAATTCACATTGATGGCCAGATAGCTGGGAGGAAGGTGCAGGCAAAGTCCAGGACCACAGAGGCTGGGAAATCTCGTCTCCAGTCTCCCAGATAGTTTTACAGCTAAAATAATATCTGTATGACATCAATCTATTTCTGATCTAGAGGGAGGATAGATTTAGGACAAAAGCTGCTTTTCTGGTCATTCTTAAAGGGGGAGGGTTAGATTGCCCTTAGCTTATAGTGTAAGGTGTGAGGAATCCCCTTTTATTAAAAGGATTTGTTCCATGAAGTTGGATTCAGTCTAAGGGCCGCACTTGAGGACCTAGAGGATCACATGTGGCCTCCCCACCCCTGGCTTACACTTACGAACTTGGCCTCTTCCCATCAAATGTTGATTACACCAAAGACCATCATATATAGTGAATAATAATTAAACCCATTTACCAAGCACAGATCAGAAAAATCCCACAGATTAAAATGCACAAACATACACATATACATATATGCATGTAAACAAAAATATACCAGTAATCAACTCTCTGGCTGAGAGAAAGATCTCAGCTCAAACCAGGGATGAGAATTATCTGGGGGTGGGATGGAAATCATCTCTCATCGTCTTTAGAATTGCTAGCTGTGGAGATCAAGAAACATGATAGGGCCAATTCCCATATATGCCCCATTGATTCAGAAGTTTCCCGTCTGCTCTCTCTCTCTCTTTCTCTCTCTCTCTCCTTTCCCTCTCCTGTTCTTTTTCTCTCTCCCCTTTCTCTCCCTCCTCTAAACATTCCTGTCTCTCCCTTTTCTCTCCTTTCCCTTTCTCTCCCTCCCCCTCTTTCTCCTTTCTCTCTCTGTCTCTCTGTCTCTTTCACTTTCTCTCCTGTCTCTTTGTGTCTGTCTGTCTCTTACAGACACACACACACACACACACACACACACACACACACACACACACACAGATGTCCTTGGGCATGTCCATGCCCTCCAAAAAGAAGATAGAATCAAGGTCCCAAACCAAGGTTCAGTCCCTTGGAAGCTTATCAAGTTTATCTGGGAACTCCCAGATCAAAGCTCTCCAATAATGCACCAAGCTAGTCTCCCGCTAGTGTTTGTTTAGCAGAGCACCCACCATGACCTTTTAATAAAGTTATTAATTAAATTGAAAAGTGAGATGAATTAGAAGGGGCACTGGCCAGGGGAGCCAGAATATTTCTAACTCAATGATGGGTCCTCAGGCAAGGAAGATGTGTCCAAACCTGGGTAGTCAAATATCATTCTTGATTGACTTGAGTACCTTTTTGTATTTAAAATGAAGGCAACGTGGTGTTGTGTGGAAAGAGCCCTGGACTTAAGATTTTGAAGATCCTAGAAAAGTTCTTGGACTTTATAGTTACTTTGAAAAAGATGACCAAGAGAATATAAACCACTACCAATCCATATGTTTCCTTTCTGATTGATAGAACATTTTTTATGAGAAATATTTATATAAGCACTAAGGGCATTCCTGATGAGGGAATGAGGATAGACATGATTTTCACAAGTGCTGCTTTACAGTGGGTCATTTCTTTGTTGTTCAGTCATGTCTTACCCTTTGTGATCCCATTTGGAGTTTTCTTGGCAAAGATATTAGAGTGGTTTGCTATTTCCTTATCCAATTCATTTTACAGATGAGAAAACTGAGGTAAAGAAGGTTAAGTGACTTGCTCAGGGTCACATAGCTGGTAAGTGTCTGAGGCTGGATTTGAACTCAAGAAGATGAGTAATATCCCTGACTCCAGACCTGGCACTTCATCCACTGCCCCAGTCACACAATGGATAGAAAGGTACAGAGGAATATATAATCTTACTATTTATCATTTGCAGAATATGAAAAAAGCCTTCAATTCATTAGAACAAAATGTTACCTTACTGCTTTGCTGTCTCCCAAGCATATATCAAAATCCTAAGAGATTCCTGGAAAGATAGAACAGGGAGAAGGGAACAAGTGTTCATTAAGTGCCTACTGTGTGTCAGACACTGTGCTAAGTGCTTTTCAAATATTATCTTATTTGGTCTTCACAATAACGCCGGGGGATAGATGTACCAACAACTGAGGAAACTGAGGCAGAAAAAAAAGATTAAGTAAATTGACCAAAATCACATAGCTAGGAAGTGACCGATGCTGCATTTGAACTCAGGTCTTCCTGACTTCTGACACAAGGCTCTTTCTACTGCACCTCTATCTACTTCTGAACAAGAAAGAAAGCTGCTCAATGACCTTCTAATTATTAATTAGAATTATTCTAATAATTATCTAATTCTAATAATTAATTAGAATAAATATTAATTAAATAATTAATCAAGCTGGGCATAAAATGAGGCAGCATATTTTGGCCAAAGGCATTTGTGGAGAATATCCAGAACAGAGTTCAAATGGTCTCCCTATCCTCATCGCAGATCTTTCAAAAGCTCCTTTGTGTGGACAAACAAAAACTCTCCTTTGTGTGCTGATTGTATAAAGCCCTGGAACACAGAAGAATTTCTTAAATGAAATCTAGAATCATTAAAAAATTTGACCTAACTATCCAACCAGGAAAAAAATAAGTCGATGAAGAACGCTTATGGTACAAGTTATGACATGCTGTTGGATGGACAACGCATATGACATGCAATTAACTGGTCTATCCATTTATTAAATACTTACTATGTGCCAGGCACTGTGTTAAGCTAGGCAAATTAACAGCTCTTGTCCTCAAGAAGTTCCTAATTGAATGGAGGAGACTACTTAAAATTGTATGTGAAGATATGTAGAGTGTAAATGGGAGGTAATTTCAGAGGAAAGACCCTGGTTATGAAGGTAGTGGGAGGAGAGAAGAACTGAGAAAGACCTGCAGAAGGAAAGGACTGAGTTGAGTCTTAAAGGATGCTAGGACGTGAGGAGGCTGAACAGAGGAGGAAACACATTCCAGGCATTGAAGGTAGTCAGGGCAAATGCATGGAGGTGGGAGATCAAGTGTTTTGTGTGAGGAATAGCAAAGAGACCTATGTCATTGGATTGTAGAATGTGTTGCTATCCTTGTTGTGTTTTTTCAGTCATGTCCAACTCTTCATGACCCCATTTGGAGTTTTTTTGGCAAAGATATTGGAGTGGTTTGCCATTTCCTTCTCCAGCTCATTTTACAGATGAAGAAACTTAAACAGGGGATGACTTGCCAAGGGTCATACAACTAGTAAGTGTCTGAGGCTGGATTTGATGAGTCTTCCTGACTTCAAGCTCAGTACTCTGTCTATTGTTCCACCTAGCAGCCCTTCGGAGAGTGTGTAGATGGAAGTAAAAAGTAAGGAGGCTGGAAAGGCAGGAAGGAACCACATTGTGAAAGGCTTTAACTGCCAAGCAGTGAAGTTTATTTTTGATTGTAGGGATAATAGAGAGCTACTGGAGTTTATCAAGTAGGGGAATGATATGGTTTAACCTGCACTTTAGCAGCCAAATGGGGGATGGATTGGGTGGACACTGCAAGGTCCAGATTCTAACAGGAGGAGAAAACAGCCTGAGTCACCTTTGGAAAATTGTATTGTGCTTTTAATGACCCTAAGTTTGTCCCTGAAGTAAAAGCCCATCTTTTTTTAACAATAATATGTTTCCATTGATGTTGTATCACATGAAATACCAGTCTTCCCTTCCCCATAAACACAAAATTTAAAGTTCTAAGCTATCCAGACTGCCAACTGGATAGCACAGTGGATAGAACATTGGGCTTATAATCAGGAAGACTCCTCTTCCTGAGTTCAACTCCAGCCTTAGATACTGTGTGACCCTGGGCAAGTCACTTCACCCTATTTACCACAGTTTCCTCATCTATAAAATGAGCCTGACAAAGGAAATGACATACCACTCCAGTATCTTTGCCAAGAAAACACCAAATGGAGGTACAAAGAATCAAACGCAGCAACAAATAACCTCACGGAGAGGAGCATGGTGGGCATAGGTAAATCTGCAAGTCATTCCCAGTAAAGAATTCTGCTTTAGACATGATATGCAGGACATCGTCCGAGGAATGGATGACCATAATAGAGTGTGGTTTGGTCACATAGAGACAGTGAGGATGGGACACATCCTTCACCAGAATTCATGCAGACATCTCCAGCAAGAACCACCAGAACACTGGGTAGATCTTCCATCCTGGGGAAGACTTATTTATTTGCAGGATAGCACAGAGAGGATTGACACTGAATGGGCAGGTATCATAGAGAGGTGATGATCTGCATTGTGGGAAAGCCCACATAGATGACATAACAATTTCATTAAAATATCAAAGATGCTATGGGCTGGGTTTACAGAGATAAAAGTGAAATCATCTCAGCCCCCAGGAAACTCACCTTCCACTGGGAAAAATCCAACCTGTAAATGAAAAAATATAAGATATTTTGAGGGAGGAGAAAGCACCAACAGCTAGAGACTTCAGGAAAGGCTCCTTACTGGGGGTAAAACCTCCTTGAAGGCTTCATTCGAATAATCAGAGAATTGAAATTGATAATTAAATTGAAAACCTAGGAAGATAGACTGGAGTCAAACTGAAAAGGGCTTTAACTGCTCTTCCTAAGCTAAGGAGCTTGCATTTTATTCTAGAGATAGTAGGGAGCCACTGAAGATTCTTGAGCAGGGGAGTGACATTTAGAGAGGGGAGACCCTTGAAGCAGGAAGCCCAATCAGGAAGCTAACTCAATAGTCTAAAGTGAGAGGTGTGGAGAGCCTGAACTAGGGTAGGAGTCATATGAATGGAGACAGAGGGACTGAAATGAGAGATATTGAGTCTTTGCAATTGTCACTGACAAGCCTCACTGACCTTGAGAACATCCCTTACGTATAAGTGTATGAAAGACAACATGGTGCAGTGTCAATGACTAGAGAACCAGAGCCAAGTGAGAGCTGACTTTGACATAGCCCTATGATCATCACCTTCCTCATCTGTCAGGGGTAACACTGGTACCTCAGAGAGCTAGTGTTGGGAAAGTACTGGGGAAAGTTCTGTAAAGGGCTGTGAAACCTGTTGCTATTATTGTATTTAGATAGGGTTTGCTTCATTTCCTGACCATTTAAAAATACTGCAAACCAAGAAATAAAATGACCAATGTGTAGACCAAGTTCAGGAGAAGCAGGGAAGTGGACAACTTCTTAATCCCAGCCCTGCCACCCCAGTTCTCTTTCTCCATTTGTTCCCCATCTGCATTGGGAGCGAAACAGCATCATCTCCCTTAGATGTAAATCACCAGCTCAGCAGAAGCTCGCTCTCTCTCTCTCTCTCTCTTGCTTTCTCTCTCTGTCTTCTCTCTGTCTGTCTTTCTCTCTTTTCTCTCTTTCTCTTTGCTGTCTGTGTTCTCTCTCTCTCTTTGCTCTGTTTTTCTCTCTTCTCTTTCTCTGTCTGTTTCTCCTCTTTCTCTCTCTGTGTGTCTCCCTCTTCTCTCCTCTCTGCCTCTCTCTCTGTCTCTTTATCCTTTTTCTCTCTGTCTCTCCTCTCTCTGTGTCTCTGTCTGTCTGTCTCTGTCTCTCTCCTCTCTCTCTTTCTGTCTCTGTGTGTCTGTGTTTCTTTTCCCCCGTCTCTCTCCTCTCTGTCGCCCCTCTTTCTCTCTCTTCTTTCTCCTCTCTTTTTCTCATTCTCTCTTTCATATTGTCTCTTTCTTTCTCATCTCTTATTTTCTTTCTTTTTTGTCTTATTCTCTCCCCCTCTTACTCTTCTTTTCCTCCTCCTCTCTCTTTCTCATCCTTTCTTTCAAATACTTTTCTCTTTCTCATTCCCCTTTTTTCTCAGTCTCTCTCATTTTCTCTCTCCCTCTTTCTCAGCTTCTCTGTTATTCTTTCTCTACTTCCTCCTCTCCCATCCTCTATTTCATATTGTTCACTCTCTCTATCTCTTTCATTCTTTCTCAGTCTCTTCTTCTCTCTTTCCTTCTCCTTCTCTCTCTTATTCTTTCACATTGTCCTTTCTCATTTTCTCTTTCTTAGTCTCTCTCTTCTTTCTCTCTACCTCCTCCTCTCTCTCTCCTTTTCCCTTTCACGATGTTCTCTCTCATTCTCTCTCTACAGTCGTCTCTCTCTGGGTCTAAGTGATTACTGGGCATTTAAAAGGACTCTCCCTTTAAATTTAAAGAGCAGCAGTGGTCAAGTCAACTAGCATTTACTAAACACCTCTTAGAAGTTGAACAGGAAGAGAAATTCTCCCCCTGTTTATCATCCATTGTTTTATATATATGGGCCCAAGAGTGAAGAGCTGGGTGTAGTGGATCTTCATAGGCTATTTTAGAAATCTCTGTGGTCAGATGGGTACAGATTGAGCACACTTGTGTACATGTATGCAGGTGGAGACATGAACAAGTTTTACAACCATGTGAGTGTATACAAGATTCTTTTTGTTCATGTATGTGTAAAGACCTATATAGGCTTGCAAAGGCTATATATATAATTCTGTGTAAGTGCACAAGTTCCTATCTGAGTGTGTGTGTTTAAATAGGGAAGTAGATTGTTCCCCAAAGACACGAGACACAAAGCCTGATTTGACTCATGTTGAGAAGCTGAAGTTCCTGAGAAAGAGTGACCTGGGAGACAGGAGTGGGCGGTGATGGAGGTGGTGGAAAACTTGTTTTCACTTCTGCCTTATATCAGTGTGAGGGCTCCTGAGGGCCCTTCCAATTCTAAAGATCTGAAACTGTCATCTCTTTCCCTTCTTCTCTCCTTCCCTAGACCGGAAGTTGGAAACTCAAAGAAGAGTGGGAATATTAGAATATTTCCTGCCTAGGATGGTGGCAACAGACCTGTGGGGGTGGGGAGGGGAGTGCGTAGGCCTTTACTCCCCAGTCTTTCCAACCCTCAGCTCACCAGCTGCTTTAACTGATCCTTCCCACATGAACATACCTGCTCAGTTTCTTAAGACAGGTATCTGAAATAATTTAGAGTTAGGAAGGGCATTAGAAACCATCCAGTCTAAAATTTAAAAACAGCATTCTGTGGTTCTGCATCCCATATCCAGGGCCTCCCACAAGCAGCAAGCCAAGGACAGACTTCTCCCAAAAGCTGTTCTGTCTCTTCCAGGTTGGGGAAATTCACACCATCCTCTGCAGACCTTGTTGGGACCCTTGGAACTGAGAGCAAAGTCCCCAGGTCTGAACAAGAGCAGCACGGCTCCATGTTCAAGAAACCCCAGACTCTTAAGGAACCCCTCTTTGATACGACTCCAGGGCCCTGGAAAAGCACAAATCTGGAAGACAAACTAGGACCTGGCCAACGGGCAGTCAGCACCAGGCTACTGAGCTCCCTGAAGAATAAGATCTCAGATGGAGGCTGGAGGAAGTCATGTGAAGCTACAGTAAACGTCGGGATGCAGGTTCCTAAGGGCTGATGCTGGGGCAAGGGAGGTGACCCTGCTGTCCATCATCCCTTATCTACTTGTCATCACACCTTAAAAAGAGTGTGAGCCGCTGGGGTCTGGACACATAGAGAGTGAGCACCCCTTCAAGACAGAGTTGTCTAACCATCAAAGGCAGCATTTGAGTAGTTAGGAACTTGGGTTCTTTGTGGGTTTCTCCCCATCTCCCTCTGTGAGCTGGGATCCTTCCACATGGGGAGCCTCTGTTTCTCTCTTTTCCAAGGAGGCACTATGGTGACACAGTTGAAACTACCTTCAACTGAAAGTTAGGAGGCCTGGGTTCTAGCTCTGACTTTTTCATTGATTAGGGTGACCATGGGCAAATAATTTTATTTATCTGAGACTCAATCGCTCTACCTATACAATGGGTATAACACCTTTCTCATGAGGATGTCCAAAGTTCAAATGAGATAATGTATGTATGTAAAAGTTCTCTGGAAAGTACAAATATTTTCCAATATGAAGTACTGGAGTATTTTTATTATATGAATATGAAGCATTTTTATTAAAACCTTTATTACTTATCATCATGAATGAGTATCAGTATGTTATGTGAAATGTTCAGAATTATTATGTGTCAGGAATCTATCAGTGGTAATAATGAAAATTGCTATTATTTTGTTGGCAGAATGAGTGGGTCACAGTAAAAGCCTAGGCTGGACCACATCTGGCTGCCTCAATACCGTTCAATGACATTAACCAGCGTTTATACAGCACCTTGAAGATTACAAAGCCAAGGACAGACCTTCTCCCAAAAGCTGTTCCCTATTTTTTATCCCTATTTTACAGATGAGAAAACTGAGATAGAGAAAGGTTAGGCGACTTGTCCAGGATCATGCAACTATTATGGATCTGAGGGAGGATTTGAATCTTCCCCACTACTAAGTAGCATACCTAGTTCTCTCAACAAGTTAATAACTGCCTACAATGCACTATGTTAAGCTCTGAGGAGACAAAAACTAAAAACAGTTCTTGCCTTCAGAGGACTTCCATTCTCCTGGGAGGTGCAACATGTGGACAAAGAAGTAAATGTTACATAAATCAAAGAAGGAAGGAGGATTGATTTCTACCAGGAAATGAAAAGGACTTTCTGAAGGTGTGGCTGCTGACTTAAGCCTGGAAGGAAGCTAAGGAATTCTGGGAGTCAGAGCATTCCAGGCACAGGGGCCACAGCAAGGCTAGTGATCTGACCAGGAGGCTGAGGACGTGGAAGGAGACAGATGGGAAATAAACCTGGAGTCAGAATAGGAAGGGCTTTAAATGTTAAACAGAGGAATTTGCCTTCTACTGCCTCCTGTACTGTCCTGTCCTGTCCTGTCCTTGGGACCTGTCAGGGAAAAATGCCCTTGTTTCCATTTTCTAACTCCTACCCTGCCTCCCCAGCTGCAGGAGCCAGAAGAGAATAAGATTGTCAGGGAGCTCCTGGAGACAGAGAAGACTTACGTGTCCCGCCTCCACCTCCTGGATCAGGTGAGTGATAGCTATGCCCGCCTCCAGGCTCCACCTTCAGGGCTCCTCTCCTTTCATGTTTAAATGTCTGCTGCATTCACACAGCTCTGTGTGCTTGGCACTGAGAGAGGAAATCAGCATGGCAACAGTGGAAAAGTGTGCTGGGTTTGAAGTTGGGAGGTGTGGGTTCAAATCCCGACTCAATTACTTTCTTCTTAATAAATAAATAATAAATATAATAAATTATATTATTATATAAATATAAATATAATTATATCAATAAACAAATTATATAATAAATTATATAATAAATAAATAGGAATAACAATAAACTTCTACATAGCCCCTACTGTGCACTAAGTGCTTTACAAATGTGATGTCATTAGATCTTCATACCAACCCTGGGAGGGAGGTGCTATTTATCTTCATTTTACAGATGAAGAAAATGAGGTTAATGGAGGTTAAATGACTTGCCCAAGGTCACACAGCAAGTTATGATGATCATGATGATGGCGGGAACAACTAACATTTAAATAGTTCCTACTATGCACCTGGGCAGGGAGGTGACCCAGTGAATAGAGTGCTGGATCTGGAATCAGGAAGATTCCTCTTCACACATCAGACCCAGCGCACTATCCATCGCACATCTCGCTGCCTGGTAAGCGATATCTAAATTCTAGCGGTCTTGAACAAGTGTAGTCTTGGACAAGTCCTCTGAGTCTTAGTTTCCTCATGTGTGAAATGAGAGTGGTAGACTAAATACCTCTCAGGTTCCTTCCAGCTCTGAATTCATAATCTCACCTTTAGAGAAAGTTTCTATTCCTTTATGGAACTGATTATTTCATACAGGAGTCAGAAAACTATGGTCAGTGATTTGGTCCCAGCCTGTTTTTGTACAGCTTATAAGTTAAGAATGGTTTTTACATTTTAAAATAGTCAGAGATGGTTCGCCAAGCCCTGAATTCTGGTAGGAAGATAGAATATAAATATCTGATAAAAACAAAGACGTCAGGTCTTTGTCAATATAAAACCTTGCACTGTATCAGAAGTGCCCATCAGATACTGGCTATTGTGATCTTCGGCAGGTCAGCAGCTGTCTGGCACTCAGCTTTCTTCATCTCTTTGTGCTGCTGTCTGAGTCAGACAGGATGCCTCTTTCCTCGGAGGATCCCCTGGCTGTCTGTACTACTCTCCCATATGTCTGAATGAATTCTGCCTTCAGGTTTTCTTTGAGGAACTACTAAAGGAGGCTCGCAGTAGCAAGGCTTTCTCTGAAGATGTCGTCAAACTCATCTTTTCCAACATCTCTTCCATTCACCAATTCCACTCCCAGTTCTTCCTCCCAGAAATTCAGAGGCGTGTGGACAAATGGTGAGTCAGAGTGGCTGGGTCCGCCTGGGGAGTTCCTGGAGGGGGGCCCCTGCAGGAGGAGGCAATGGGGTGCTTTGCACATAATTGATACTCCACAGGTGTTTGTTGGGTTGAATTAAGTTGACATAATGGACCAGATATGAGGAGAATCGGGGTGGATGCTGTGGGATCTTGGGAACATAATTTCCCCTCACTAGGACTCATTTTTCTCTTCCATAAAGTGGGAGAGGCAATATGGTCCATCAAGGGTCAAATCAGATCTGCCACCAGTTTTTGTACAGCCTCAGAGATAAATACAATTTATTTTAAAATATAAGCACTGATTTCTGCTCACAGCCCATACAAAAACAGGTGACAGGACAAATTTGGTCCTTGGGCCATAGTTTACTGATGCTTGGATGGTGGATGGAAGCTTTGGAGTCATAAAGACTTGGGATCGGGTCCTACTTCTAATATATACTAGCCATTCTGACAACGGACAAGTAAATTTAAAAAAGAAAAGGTAACATATGAAAAGCACTCTTTGCAAATCTTAAGGATTGTGGTCAACATAAACTATTATTTGGAGGCAGCCATATGATATAGTGGCCAGAGTGCCAGGCCTGGAGTCGGGAAGACTGAATTTGAATCTTGTTCCAGTTGCCCCTGGGCAAGCCTCTTTACTTCTCTCAGACTCAGTTTCCTCATCTGGGGATAACAATAACATCTACCTCCTAGGATTGTTGTGAGGGTCAAAGAGACAGCATATGTAAAATACTTTCCAAACCTAAAACACTATGTAAATGTTAACTATTACTAGTATTACTAGAAACCACCTTTCAAAGGCCAAGTTACAGATGAGTTGCACTGCTAGTGAAGTGTTCCACACATGCATTCTCCTCACACAGGTGAAGATCCCTCCCCATGCCCTGCCAGAAAAAAGGAAGTTAGGTGTTAAAACTGCTGATTATTCAGCTCTAAAATTCTTTGATTGCATCTTTGGGAAAAAGTCAAAGATCATGGAGAGATTCTAAGGCTGGTCTTAGAGACCGAGCTAATATGCTCCAACAAGTGTAGGTTGAGAGCTTAGTATGTAGTCATCTCTGTGCTAAAAGGGAATCCCAGAAATGGAAGGCCCAGTTACTACCTTCAAGGAGTTTATTATCCAAATGGGAAGTCTAATGACTAGGAAACAGACAACCATCCAGTCACATGTGTGTCATTAGAGTTACTTCTTCCTGGAGGACATCAGGGCTGGCCTGGTTTATTAGGATTATTGTCAATTCTTGCCATATCCAAATCATAGGGTCATAGATTTAGAATTAGAAGGGGCCTTAAAGGCCATTGAACCCAATTCCATTATTGTACATGTAAGGAAACTGAGACCCAGAAAAATTAAGTAACACAAAGAGTTGCAAAATAAGTAAATATCAGGGGTGAGATCTGAAACCAAGTCTTTTTAACTCCAAGTCCAGTCAGTGCCTAAATGTTATTGGTCCAAAGGCCTGAGGATAAGGGTTGAGGTTCTTGGGATGAGCAGAAGACTGAGCTATGGTGCCCACAGGGCTGCCATCCCCCGCATTGGTGATGTGATCCAGAAACTGGCACCCTTTCTGAAGATGTACGGCGAGTATGTGAAGAACTTTGAACGGGCAGCAGAACTGTTGGCTATATGGATGGAGAAGTGCCCACCCTTCCAAGAGGTCATCACTCGAATCCAGGTGGAGAGCCTGAAGCAGTAGATGCCAGAGTAGGGGTGGGAGGAGGTATAGAATGGGCACAGGGACGGGAAGGAAAAGCAGAGAGGCAGGTCTATCCTTGACGTCTCCAGTGAGGAGAGAGTTTTGAAAACCTGAGTCTCAAGGAAAACACCCCCTCTTTAGCCCCTTCATATACATACCATATATAAACCAAGAGTCACCATCAAGTCCTGGTCAGCTAGATGGCCAGCCTGCCCTTGCTCTGTTGGCCTCATTTCCCACCTCTCCCTTTCAGATGAATGGGGGCAGCAGATACTGGCCCATCAGACTCTCTCTCTGTCCCTACCCTCCCAAACTAGGAATATCTCCGGCCAAATCCATATAGTCCTAGAGCCAGAAAGGACCTTAAAGATCATGCTGTCCAACTCTTTACTTCAAAGAGAAGGAACCTGAGATGCATAGAGGGCAAGATCACACAGGAATTTCAGGGCAGAGCTAAGGCTAGACTCTGGGTCTCCTGAGACTCCCCACTGCCCCATTCTGTATCTCTTCTCTCTAGATCCATCCCCAGGCCTGGCATAGCTGCATTCTGCTCATCTAGGATGAGTAGCAGTCTGACCCTCCCTCCACTCCTACCTCCCTTACTTTCCTTTCTGCCCCCAAGAACAGCGAGGTCTCTGGCAACCTGACCCTGCAACATCACATGCTGGAGCCAGTGCAAAGGATCCCTCGCTATGAGCTGCTGCTGAAGGAGTACGTGCAGAAGCTGCCCCCTGATGCCCCAGACCAGGCAGATGCCCAGAGTAAGGTCTTAGCCCTGGAGACATGAGAGGGGGGATAGGTTGTCCAGATGGTCTCCCCTCCTGTTCTGAACCCCCATCAGTAGCGCTTTGTTTGTACCTCTCATATATCACCTTGTGGGCCTAATTCTACAGTTATCTTCTTATTTTATCCCCTACATGTGCTATAAGCTATGTCTTATTTCTCTTTTTAAATTTATTTTTAGTTTTCAACATTCACTTTTATAAAATCTTGAGTTCCAAATTTTTCCCTCACCTTCCCCTCCCCCTCTCTTCTGATATAGGCTATACATGTACCATCATATTTAAACATATTTCCACATTAGTCATGTTATGAAAGAAGAATCAGTCTTATTTGTTTCAATGTTCTATTAATCTTTGTCAAATGGAATCAAACACCTACTATGTGCAACAAACAGAGATAGGTGTTAGGAAAGATGTTTTTATTGTGGCTATTTGTCCTTCATTCTCGAAGAGGACCATGACATCAGGAAAATGATGTCATGTCTTGCAAGTGAATTGGAGTTAAGTGAGGAGGGTTGTGCAAGGTCACCAGCCTCTTTCTCCTCCACAGCCAATGGCAAAATATAGTTCAGGACAATGGAGATGACCCCCACTGGGAGAGAAAAAAGTGTATAAGACTCAGTTCCTACCCTTGAAGAACTCATAGTCTTTATACCCTGGAGTGAGGAATCAAACCCTAGAGAAAGAGATTCAGGAATTGTCCTAAACTAAGGCTGCTTAGCATGGGCTCTGCACATAGTAGGTGCTTAATAAATTATTATTAAATTGAGTGGCATTTTCCCACCACTGTGAAACCTTGGTAATATCTACTCTGTGTCAGCCTCCTCTTTTGCCCAGGGATTTGTCTCTAACAAGAGTCCCCCAAGTTGGGTAGTAGGGGTCAACTGGGAAAAAAGATAGGTGTCCTTCCTGGCATCAGCCTCCCAGCCCCAAATACTCTTTGTTTCCCCTAATAACTCATTCTATATCTGCCTTTTTGTTTTGGTTCTAATGAACCTCTTTGAGAATTCAGAACCACCTCCCTCCTCCTCACCAGTCTTAGTATCCTAGGATTCAGAAAGCAAGTCCTTTCACGCATCCATCCTTTTTGTGACTTTCTGACTCTCTCTTTCAGAAGCTCTGGACATGATCTTCTCTGCTGCTCAGCATTCGAACGCAGCCATCACTGAGATGGTGAGCTGGATCCCTTCAGTTCTCAGCAGGGTGGGAGCCTCAAATCCTAAAGTTTTCAATTCCTTCTGATCCTCCCACTAGGGCTTCTTGCTCCCTAAAGCCCCCAGTATCACTGTACTGTAACTTTCCCCTCATTCCTGGACTTCCTTATCCCTGATTCACTCTGGATCTACTGAAACCGCTCACCCTGGAAGCTGCTATGTTCCTTAGATGCCTGTCATTCACTAACACACCCTCATTCCCTTATCCCTACCAGTTAGCCCAGGAACAAGCATTTGTTAAGCTCCCACTATGGGCCAGAGACTAAGCAAGGTGCCCAGGTTACCAAAGCAAAAGAGCAGGACAGTACTTACCCTCAGGGAACTTACATTCTATCAGAGGAAACAATTTGAAAATACAAAGTAATTTCTGGGGGGGAGTTGATGGGATCAGCAAAGATCTCTCAGGACCAGAGGTGAAGCAGCCTCTTCACTTTTTGGCAGAGAGATGGACTCATAAAGAATGGGTCATATATTTATTTGGACATGGCCATACAGAATTTGTTTTGTTTGACTATGTATATTTATTACAGTGGTTTTTCTTTTCTTTTCTCTCCTAGTAGTGGGAGAAGAAGGAGAGAAAATTATTTTTTATTCATTGAAAAAATAAAATAGAGGCCACAATGAATAGAGCACTGTCCCTGGTGTCAGGAGGACCTGAGTTCAAATCCTACCTTATTGACACTCATAAACTGCATGACCTTGGGCAAGTCACTTAATCCCAACTGCCTCCTTAAGAAAAAATGAAATATAATTTAAATATAAACCCTCAAAAAAAAAAAAAACCAGGCCCCATGTATGAGGTCCCATTTGAGCTCAGCTAGGAGCTCTACTTGCTAAGATATGGAGGTGAGGAAGAAATGTGTTCCAGACATGGGGACAACCTGTGCAGTTATGGAAGAGGTTCTTACTCATACTCTCTTATATCTTCCGATATAGGCTACCCTTCTAAAGGCAAACTTTCCTAAGTTAGATCTATGTCCTGTTGTTAAAAAGATACTTTTCAGACAAAATGTCTTGTTCAGCTCTCTTGTCTACATGGTTCAAGGAGTTCCCCACTCTAGAAGTCAGAGCGTTCTGGACCTCTATGATCCAGATTCTCCCTAAGAACCAAGGGGTACAAAACAGACTGGATATACTTCATGGCCTTCCTGTTTTGCGTTTTCTCCTTCTCTCTCTCCCTCCCCAGGAGCGTCTACAGAAATTGTGGGATGTGTACCAGCGTCTGGGCCTTGAAGATGATATCGTGGATCCCTCCAATGAACTGCTCCAGGAAGGCCCCATCCAGAAGATCTCCTTCAGACATAGCAGCACTATGGAGCGCTACTTGTTCCTGGTAGGGGAGTGAGCCTCTTTGTCATTGGCATATGGGACTGGGAAGGTCTTCCTGACTCAAAGTCCAACATTCTAACCACTCTACTGTATCTTTGATCAGGTACAGGGTAGACTAGGTCAGAGGCATACTGGTAAATATTTAACAATCAGCTCATCAAGAAAAAAATGTATGAAAGACACACTTAATCTGCATTTTTAATATTTTCTCCATCATTTTCTTAAGTCCAATATTTTTAAAAGTTCTATGGATTAAACTTTCTTAACTTCTATGGATTAAGTAGAATTATAAACCAAGCATTAATTTGCAGGTTTGCTGATTTCAGAGGTGTAAATGCTTACACAGAAAATTTAACAATTGGCTCTTAGGAACCTATTTGATCCAACTCCAACACACCTCTGGACCAGATGAACTCTGAAGTTCCTTCTAATTCTGTCACTCTCTAGAAGAACAGACAAACCTACCACCTGTCTGTGCTAGGTTCACTATGTTCCTGCCAGGATGCAGGGGAAAGGTTGAGGAGATATCTACTGAGTTACTTCCAGTCCTGGGTTCCTTTGGTTTTGTATCATCCATGAGAATGTCAGAACAGGCCTCCGGATACTGTCTCTGTATTTAGGACTAGTCATAGGCCCTCTAATGCCCTCAAGAGGAAAGAATGAGCTCTCTGGTGCTTCATCACACTTGGCACTTTGGGTGCCATCTGTTCAATTCTCAGCCCTCGGACCTTATTGAGAAGGGTCTTGGATCATAAAGTTGACTGTTTGACTGTTATGGTTGGAAAAACCTGGCACATGAAAGTGACATTTTGGTAAATGCTATCCTCATCATCATGTAAGCTACAAGAGAAAAGACCATCTCCCCATGGTCTTTTGATGAGAACATGTGCCCTAGGAGACCAAGGGGTGAATCTATCGGATTCTAAGGAGAAGCCTTGGACAAAGTGCAATCTACAGAGAATGAGCACTGAGCTGAGAATTTGAATTTAATCTGGGTTTGAGTCCTTGGCTCTGTCACTTACTGGGCAGCTAAGTGCTGAAGTGGATTGAGTGTAAGACCTAGAGTCAGGGGGAGCTGAGTTTGAATCCTGCCTCGGATATCAACCGTGTGACTAGAAAATCACTTACCCTCCTTGCCTCAGTTTTCTCATCTGTAAAACGGGGATGATGATAACATTGCTCTCTCATGATGGTGATGGGGATCACAGACAATATGTAAAGTGCTTTGTAACCCTTAAAGTGCCATACAGATGACAGTTGTTATGGTTACTTGTACTCAGCATGAACTTTTAGATAAGTCACTTCAGTTCTCTGGGCCTCATTTTCCTTATCTGTACAAGAGTGAGTGAGTTGAGTCATTTTTTCAGTTGTGTCTGACTCTGTGAACTCATTTGGGATTTTCTTAGCAAAGATACTGGAATGAGTTGCCATTTCCTTCTCCAGCTCATTTTGCAGATGAGGAAACTGAGGCAAACAGATAAACAGACTGACTTGCCCAGGGTCGTACAGCTAGTAAGTGTCAGATTCTTTTGACTCCAGGACTGGCACTGTATCCACTGTGCCACGTTGTTGCCCCCTTATCTGTAAAGGAGGATTAATAATACTCTCACTGAGAGACACTGTGCTTTAGTGAATAGACAGCTGGCTTTGGAGTTAGGAATGTCTGAGTTCAAGTCTCATCTCTGACATATACTGACTATGGGACCCTGGGCAAATAACTTAATCTCCCAAACCACTCCTCCCCCTCCCACTCTTTAAAACTATAAATAGCAAAACATTTGCATGATCTGCATTTGGGGAAGGGATTTCTGTACTAGAAGTTTCCTGTACCGGTGAAATCACAGATCCAGATTTTAAAGAACATATATATATATATATATATATGTATATGTGTGTGTGTGTACCTATACATACATATATGCACACATGTATATGTGGATATATACACACATGCATATGTATATATGTGTAATATACACACATATTACCCATGTTGTTTGACTGTCATGAGACTCAAACGAGATAATGCATGTAAACCTTTGACGTGCTATGTTCATGTTAACCATTATTATTTTGATGGTGACCACATGTCCTTTCCTTCATCAGTTCAACAATATGCTGCTGTACTGTGTACCTAAGGTGATTCAGGTTGGGGCTCAGTTCCAAGTGAGGACACGAATAGATGTGGCTGGAATGAAGGTGAGATTCTCTCTGGCCCCTCCACTTTATTGTATTGATTTCTTCTGTTTTTATATCTTTTTGTTCCTCTCAAATATGCCCTTCCCTTCTCCCCTATTTTTTAACAAATATAAAATACATAGGAGTGGAGTGTGACTAAATATGTAGATGTGGCTTGTGGGTAGCATGGATAGGTATGATCTGAAATCTGATGTAAGCCCGCCTGGTCTTTCCTCTTTTGTGGGGAATAGGAGAAAGATTGTCCTGGCCCTTTCAGCAGCCTAAATGGGGAGGGGGCAGGTGAGCAGCAAGATCCAGGACCTTTAAAACTGGGCAATCTGTCCTTCAATCTTGAAGAGGGAGATCAGTCTATGTATATCTATCTGCCACCTGCCAGTTCTCTAGCCTAGGAGGTACAATAGGTTCAGAACAAAAGCAGCTTCTTGGATCACTTAAGCAAGGAGAGCAGCCTCTAGCTTACACTTGTTAAGCCCCTTGCCATCAAACAATGATTATACCAAAGACCATCATAAGTAGAGATAGTAAGTAAGCCCACTTATCTAAGCAAAACAGTAAAAAAAAAAAAAAGGCATCTAGAGACATTCCACAGATTAGAATATATCAAAGAATTTACAAAAGGGATAATGAGATCTTCAGTTGGAACTGAGATAAGATCTCAGCTCAAACCAGGAGAAAGGTGATGATGTCACTAAGGAGAGGTCCACTCTCCATAGTCTCCCCGGAGATGAAGGAACATGATGGAATCAGTTCCAATACATGTTTTTATATCAGAACTCCAATCTACCATTCAATTCTCTCTCTCTCTCTCTCTCTCTCTCTCTCTCTCTCTCTCTGCCTCACACACACACACACACACACACACACACACACACACACCCTTCCAATAGGTCCTTTTGCCATGTCTGTCTAAAGAGTTTTTGAAATCAACTCAAGTCCCTTACCACAGATACATAGTGTTATGCTTAGCATTATTTTAGCCAATCAGGAGTAATATATCCCTCCCAATATACAGCAAGAAGCATAGGGCTGCCTTACCACAAAAATGCCCCTGGTTTCACAAGAAATTTTTTAAAAAGACAACCCTCCCCTCAAAAAAACACCAACCAACATATCATCTGTATCTGACAGCACATGCAACATTCTATAACCAGTCTTCCATGTCTGCAAAAGAGAGTTTATTTTCTCAATTTCCCTCCAGCATGTTTGCTTCATGAACAAGGAGCACAGAATTTAAAGGTAGTGAGGAATATGCTCTAGGGGCAGAAAGGGATTAATTCCACTTAGTTCCTTGGGATCCTGATCTAGCCCAGTCCTAGACAAACACAGAGAACAAGTTTCCCAAGGAAAAGAAGCAAGGAAAATTGAAGGAGCAAAGGATTTACAAAAGGAATGAGGAGATCTGGGTTCAAATTCTGACTTGTCACCTAATTAGCTATGAAATGCCATCTACACTTTCACTCAATTATTGATAAAAAGTGTTCATTAGTACAGAGTCAAAGACAGAACCCCGTAGTACCCTGCTATAGAGTATTATTCTTCAGTCATTTTTTAGTTGTCTGACTCTTATTGACCCTCTTTGGGGGTTTTCTTGGCAAAGATACTGGAGTGGTTTGCCATTTCCTTCTCCAGCTGATTTTACAAATGAGGAAACTGAAGCAAACAGGGTAAAGTGACTTGCCCAGGGTCACACAACAAGTAAGTGTCCGAGGACAAATTTCGACTCAGAAATAGGAATTGGTTCTCAGCTAGTGCTGTATCCATTATGCCACCGAGCTGACCCTATGGGGATACTAGCTCAGGTGCAATGTATTCAATCGGTCTGTTCACTTAAGGCTAAGCCCTGACTGATTTAATTATCTGTCAGTAGACACAATTAGTTCAAACCAAAGGCCATTACTGAAAAAGGTGTAATAAGCTCGAGGAGCTGGTTGGCACAGTGGATGAAACAACTGGGCTTGACAGCAGTAAGACTCATCTTTGTGAGTTCAAATCTAGCTTCATTCACATTAGCTGTATGATCCTGGGTATCACCCTTTTTACCTCAGTTTCTTCATCTGTAAAATGAACTGGAGAAGGAAATGGCAAACCACTCCAGTATCTTTGCCAAGAAAACCCCAAATGGGGTCACAAAGAGTCAGATGCAGTTGAACAACAACCAAAAATAAAATAGTGAGAACAGTAGTAGCAAAATATTCTCTCCTCTCCATAAATCTAGGGTATGTATGTACATATGCATCAATGAAAAGAGCAAGTATATATAAAACTAGCACTAGTGTAAACACTAATAGAGTGGTGTATGTTTAGTGATCACAGCTTCCCTTCTTAAATTCTCAGAAACTCCTTTAAAAATGAGTTCTAGAATTACCCAAGTCAGGTGCACTAGTCTACAAGTTTGAAGAATCTTTCTTTTTTTGCCCTTTCTTGATAATCCGGACACGATTTCTTATCTCTAGTCCTATGGCACCCATCCCATTCTCCGGGTTTTTTCAGTTCTCACTGACAGTGGTTTGGCTACCAGATCTACAATTATCTCAGTACTGAGGAATGGAGTTTGTTTGAGACTAGGGACTCAAACTCATCGAGAGGAGTTAGGTGCTTGCTTGCCATGGCCTCACATATCTTGCATTTCCAGTTCAAATAGACCACTTTTGGTCTATCTGTCCCAGTTAAATTTTCCTCTTAGGCAGAAAAAAAAAGAAGAAAAATAGGAGTTGAGTAGTTTCGCTTTTTCTCCATCATCCATCATCACCATTACCCTAAACAACGAGCTATCTCTTATTTCACCTTCCTTTTGGCTTCCAGCATAGCTTCTAAACAGTCCCTTCCTCCTTTATCAGGGTGGTTAGGTGGCACATGGATAGAATGTCAGGCCTAGAGTCAGGAAGACCAGCCTCAGACACTTACTAGCTGTGTGACCCTGGGCAAGTCACTTAACCTTGTTTGCCTCAGTTTCCTCTACCCTATTGTGCCACCTAGCTGCCTTTTTTTTTTGGTGATATTCATGTGATATTACCTGTCCTTGCTCCCATCTTCTTCTCATGTCTTTAAAAAGTCTAAGTTATTTGAACTGTCCATCTCCATCAGTACCTCTAGAAAGTCTTACTTATCAGAAACATTTACCTAGCTAGAATTTCATTGTTGAGAGCATACAACCTCTCAAGTCAACATTTCCTATAGAATCTTAAGCCATGGGGTCCTATTTATTTTTTCTCCCAACTCTCCACTCTCCTCAAATTTAGGGGAGTTCGTGTATGATTGATTCATCATGTATGATGGTGTGGTCACTTCCTTTCAAGGTTTTGGTTGTTTCTACTTAGGTCAGAACCAAATCCTGTCATCACTTCCTCAACCTTTTGATGTGATCAACCACTTTGATTTTAGCCAAGAGATCTAGCAGCTTCAACTGCCTTATCTCCTCACCATGTATACCTCAGAGCATGGTGCCTTTTTCTTGTTTGTTTACTTATTTCTGATATTAAGTGAATGAGTGTCTAGAAATCAAGTTATGATCATGTGAACTTCAAAAGGTTACAAGAGTCAAAATACATCCCCTTACCAACTGGAGCGGTAATAGAGACGAAATTATCGGCTGGCAGTAGTAGCTGAGTTTGGTGAAATCCTAGACTTATGAAGCAACCTTTGTGACAGCCCAGCAGTGGATTGAGATGGCAGCTGAGAAGCCAAGTCCTTCAATTATGGATTCTAAACATACCCTGGCTGATTTTTCCTTCCAAGGTTCCGAAAATTTTCTGGCCCCAAGGAGGAACTAAGCAATGCCTTTTGATGAACACCATCTCAGAATTTACCAGATATAGAAGTCTCTGTACATTTAGGGTTAGGATTAGAGTTAGAGTTGAATGCCTTTAGGGTTAGGGTCTTGTAACAGATATGGCTGGGAGAATATCATGTCACCTATGCACAAGTTTCTTACTTAACTGGGTCAGCTCCTTCCAGGATGCAATGTCTCAGCTTCCAGGTCAATCTTCTATTGGGATAGGTCACATCTCAAGACTGATTCCTCATCAGATTCGGTCACTGACTCGGTCAGCTACAGTGTTCTCTGCTACCCACTCCAATAGCTGAGAGGATCCTTCATAGCTCTTCTTACCTTTTGATGTTCACAAGGTCACAACCTGAGTTATTCCATCTCTGGATACTCATTCACCTAAGATTAGAAAATAAGTAAGCAGCAGAAATAGAAACCGTGGATTCAGGGACAGTTGTAGCCAGGTGAGGAGAGAAGAGCAGCTGAATCCATTGCCCTTTCCTCCACCCAGAGTTTCATAATAATCCTCCTCACTAGTTTCAATCCAATGCATGGAATGCTGGGGAAGGAAGAAACGGAAGGTAGCAAGTATTTAATATTAATAGAAGCTACCCCAGAATAAAAAAAGTAAAAAGATCCAAAGGATGAACATAGCCATCCATTTTATACAAACTCAGTTCTTGCTCTTCTAGCTGCAAAGCCAACCAGAAAATTCACTGCCCTAGCCTCTCAGTGATTCATGCTAAAAGAAGGTAGCTAGGATGCACAGTAGATAGACAAAAGGCCTAGAGTCAGGAAAATCTGAGTTCAAATCTTTCCTCAAACACTTAGGAGCTATATGACAACTCATATTATTGCTATCTGCCTCCATTTCCTCAACTGTAAAATAGGCATGATAATAGCACCTACCTCTCAGGGTTATTGTGAGGATGAAGTGAGATATATTTGTGAAGTGCTTAGCTCAGTACCTGGTACATCGTAAATATTTAATAAAGGCTTGTTTCTTTCATTTTCTTTCTTCCCTAATGTTCCATGAATTGAAACTGGATAGAGATTATTATGCATGCTTCGAATACTCCACCAGGCAAATTCCTATGTGTTCTAAGGACCCCCATTTTGCCATTTTTCACTGAAATGGCTAATTTGTTCCATTTATTGTCCAAACCTTGCATTTCTATACATAAAGTCTCTCCGAAGCTGTGAATTCTTTCTGAATATTATCTCCTTTCTGAATATTATTTTACAGCCAAAGCTATAGAAATCAGAGATGTGTCATGTGTGAGGGATAGCAAGTAGATTATTAGCATGTCCAGATTGTGGAGGATATGGAGGGAAATAGAGAGTAAGGGGCAAGTGAATAGAATTCTGGACCTGGAGTCAGGGAGACTCATCTTCCTGAGTTTAAATCCAGCCTCAAGCAGTAAAATGAGTTAAAGAAGGAAATGGTGAGTCACTCTAGTGTCTTTTCCAAGAAAACCCCAGATGGGGTCATCAAAGGTTGGACACAGCTAAAAAGCAACAAAACTTAAGAAGATTCTAAATGTAGGTAGGTGCCATGTTGCAAAAAGCTTTAAATGTCAGACAAAGGAGTTTATATTTAATCCTAGAAGGTATAGAGTTTATTGAATAGGAAAGTGACATGGTCAGACCTATGTTTTAGAGATATCATTTTTTGCAGTTGAGCAGAGGGTGGATTAGATTGGAGGCAGTGAGACCAAATAGGAATCTGTTATAATAATCCAAGGGAGCAGGGATGGCTGCCTAAACTATAATGATGATGTTTCAGGTAAGTGAAAAGAAGGGAATATATGCAAAAGATTTTGTGGTGATGGAAATGACAAGATTTAGAGACAAATTATCTATGTGGAGTGAAAGAGTGAGGATTTAAGGATGATGATGATGTTATAAACGTGGATGACTTAAAGACTCCTGGCGAGTTCAAAAATAATAGGGAAGTACAGAAAAAGGGATGAGTTCAGGGGGAAAAGTTTAATATGCTCTATTGGAAAGTGCTAAGTTTGAGATACCTGTGGGACATTTTATACTCAATTAGAAATGTCCAATTGGTGTTTAGTGATGTGGAACTCCAGCTCAAAACAGAGGCTAGGCATTACACGCAGTAACAGTAACGTTGTATGATGACTGACTTTCATAAGACTTAGCTTTTCTCAGCAGTGCAAGGATCTAAGACAATTTCAAAAGACTCATGTTGGAAAATACTATCCACATCCAGAAAAAGAACTATGGAGTCTGAATGCAAATAGAAATTTGATCTCCTTTTCTTTTGTTCTGTTCTGTTTTGTTTCTTCTTCTCATGATTCCTCTTGTTGGTTCTAATTCTTCTTTACAATATGACTAATGTGAAAATATGTTTAATAAGAATGTATATGTAGAGCCTATATCAGATTGCATACTGTCTTGGGGAAGGGGGAGGGGAGGGCGGTTGGGAAAATTTAAAACTCAGAAGCTTATGGAAGTAAATGTTGAAAATTAAAAACTGGATAATTAATTAATAATTAAAAGGTACATGATAATCAATGAGGTCACTAAGTGAGAGAAGAGGGACCAAGATACATGTACCATCAGTGGATGTGACTTGGATGATGATCCCTCTAAGGAGACCAAGAAGGAGCAAACAGATAGGAGTACAAAGAGAGGGCAGCATCACAAACCCCAGAGAGGAGAGAGTTTTCAAGAAGAGAGGGTGATCAGCAATGTTAAGGTAGGACAAAGAGGTCAAGAATGCTATAGAAAGGTCAAGAAGAATGAGCTCTGAGAAAAGGCTATTAGATTTAGCGATGAAGAGATCATTTGGTAGCTTTAAGAAGAATTGTTTCTATTGAATGATAAGGTTAGAATCCATATTTTAGATAATTTTTAGAAGCGTAAAAGCAGAGAAAGTGGAAGGACTGGATGTAGATGGCTTTTTGAAGGAGTTTGGCTAAGAAAAGGAGGAGAGTTATAGGATGATAACTAGTGAATCTAATCTGGATTTTTAAAGTGAGATAAGACTTGGCTCTTTCACTTTTTCATTTAACAGGTACCCTAATTTGCATTTGGGTATATAGTTGTTATTTGACACACTGGAAGAAACCCAAGCACAGTATATTCTCTGTATGTCAATGGATCATTTTTTCCCTTGCCTTCCATACTTATTTTCACACCAAGATCCCCATTTCTCTCTTTTGCTGTAAACTCTCACTGGCAAACCACTTATTCTCCATACCTTTTCACTACTTGAGATGGTCTATCTGAGTTCCTAAATAAGAATTTTATAAATAGCTTTTCCATCCTTTTCTCAGTTTTCCTCCTTTCTTCTGCTATTCCCACTCACTGGATTTGCAATTCCTAGATTATAATAACAGTTTTACCTTAAAGAGTAAGTAGCCTCAGCTCTTATCTTGGTGATCTACAGATATCCAACCTCTGGTCAATTTTTGCCTTTGCCTTTCTCTCTTCTCCTCTCAGTGATCAATCAGAAATCAAAAGGAAGCAATATGAAGTATAGGATATAGCCCTGGTTGTAGAGTTAGGAAGACTTGGGTTTGAATCCTACCTTAGGGAGATTTAGTGATTGTGTAACCCTAGGCAAGTCACTGAACCTATTATAAATCCTCATTTGTAAAAGAAGGAATATAGCATAATAGAGTTGTTACCAGGACCATATGAGATGATGAGGCTCTCAAAGATTGTGTGAAGTAAGAGTCTATATCAGTAAGTCAACAAACATTTATTAAGCTTCTACTATGGGCCAGGCACCGTGATAAGTTCTGGAAATACAAAGAAAGGCAAAAGACTCTCCCAGTTCTTACGGAGCTCACGATCTAATAGAGAAGACAGCATGCAATAACTATGTCAAAACAAGTTACAGACAGGATAAATTGGAGATAATCCACAGAGGGAAGGAAGACTTAAAGAGGATTGGGAAAGGCTTCCTTTAGAAGAAGGTGGAATTTTAGCTGGGACTTGAAGGAAGCCAGGAGGCCAGGAGGTAGAGCTGAGGAGGGAGAACATTCCAGGCATGTGGGGGGACAGTCAGTGAAAATGCCCAGTGTTTTATGAATTGTATGGAACTTACTCTTGCAATCTCCTATGAATACAGCAGTATCCTGGGAAATGAATATAACACACACTTGAAATTCCATGTGAAATCTCCCAACTTTGCTCTTACTCACAGTAAAAAATACTTTGACATAAACAAAAATTTTGAGAAACATTGTGATAATATATGCAAAAGTACTCTGCAAACTTTAAAATGATATATAAATGTGAGTTATTATTTATGCCCTGCCTGTCTTACCACCTCCTGTCAAAATAAAACCATGTGCATTTATAAAAAAAGAAATTTTGAAAGCTGCCTTGTTGCATCCTAGACAGCTGCCAACTCTCCTACCCCAGACCTGGCACTTTACCTAAGCCCCTAAACTACCCCTTTGTGCCAGACCCAACACACAGTGAGTCCCAGTCAAACCATGTTGACTCCTAATTAGATGGAAAGCATCAGGAGCAGGACCTGTTGGCTACTGTTGGGAGCCTGGACCTGGCACCAAAAGGGTATCTTAGACTGGCATTTTCTGGGCATTGCTCCGCCTGCCTATTCTTGGAAAGGCTGTAAATTATTATCTGAAAGCTTATCTGCCCTCGGTTTGGCTCAGGCTTTTCTTCTTGAAGTCAGCCCTCAGCCTTCTGGGGAATGAAGTGTTACCTCCTCCAGTGAACACAGAGTCACTGCCCAGGGCCTACATTCTTAGACATGCCCAGGAGTGCATACAAGGTCATATTGTGCAGGTAAGCATAAGAAAACATTTTCAGGAATGCATTATAATGCAATAAATGTTTCTTAAGCCCCTACTATGTGCCAGGCACTGTACTTAATACTGAGGATACAAATAAGAAAAAGATGGCTCCTACCCTCAAGAAGCTTATAATCTAACGAGGTAGACAAAGCACAAAAGGGAACTAGAAAGTGGAGAAGGGACAATGTCTGCAGGATGGGGTTGTGATGATAGCGGAGAGAAACCCGAAGAGTTCAGCAAGGGGGATGATAAAGAATTTGCTGGGCTTCTGAGCCCTCTTCATAGGAAGGCTTTGGGAGGAGATTTGGCTTCTTTCTCCAGCCCTCCAAACAGATGAGCAGAGTCTACTGAGACTACTAAGGAAGCTTGAGTGCCAAAGTCGAAAACAATGCTTCTGATGAGCCTGGATGAAGAATGTATCTCTGGATTATGGACACTATCTTAGTGTGTGTGTGTGTGTGTGTGTGTGTGTGTGTGTGTGTGTGTGTGTGCATGCGTATGAGAGCTACTCATACATATATATATGTCCTATATAAATATATGATATATGTCACATATAAATATATTGCATTATATATTATATTGATATATAGAAACACATGTCATGTATGTGTTGTATATCATGTGTGTATACATGTCTACACATATGTGATATACATGTGTATATACATGTGTGGTGGGGGAACACTCATTCTCCATATGAAGCTTGACATTCCTCTCACAGTGGTCCATAGACAGCCAGCCCTGTGTCTTGGAGGACTTTCCCATTTCTCTTCCAATCTAAACCTCAAAAGAAGTTAAAGGAAAAACTGGACCTCTGGAAAGGAAGAGGGAGTAGTATCTTAAGTCAGTGGAATTCACGGGATAGAGGTGCAGAGAAGGTCCCACCTTCACCCAAGGTCTGATTTTCTCTCCCAGGGTCTGCCTCTGATGCTACCTCTCAACTACTACCTCCCCCAACCTTTCATTCAATGGAACCTGTCCCAGGTTTCCAATTGATTCCAATTTGATCATGTGTCTATGTAATTGGTGTGTGAGTTCGGATATGTTGGCTGTGTGTATGTCAGAACATCTCTACATGTGTCTATTCCCAAGTCTGTCCCATGTGTTATGTATTTTTGCTGGTGTCCATGCTTGTACATGTCTCTGAGTATGTTCTAAATGTCTATCTAAGTAGAGATGGCCATGGAAATGTTTGCAGGTGTGTGTGTCTCTGAATTTCCCTCCCTGCATGTGGGTCTCTGGGGGTGTCTCTGAGCCCACTGGTTCCTTTATACCTATGCATATCTATGGGTGGGTGTACTTGTGTGTGCAAATACACTATCCTTTCCTGGAGAGGATACCAGTTGTCAAACAGAAGGAAAGGGGATAATCTCAATGTCTACTGTTCATCTGAGAAGATGTGTCAAAAAATATCAGAATTAGGAAAGGCCTTTGAACATGGCATGTCAGAGCATAGAACAGGGATGTCAGAGTTGAGAGAGGACTTAGAACACAGAACATCGGATCAGAGAACAGGATATCAGAGTTGGGAGGGACTCAGAAACCATGTATTCCTGTATCTTCATTGGCTCAAGAGCCTGTGCCTGTGGTTTGGAACCAAAACACTGAAGTCATCCAGGGAGAGGTGGTCTCCTCCTCCTCCACCAGGCTTTACCACCCTGGTCCCTGATCCCTGCCCTCCCCCGCATCTTTTCCGGAGGGAAGTATCATGTGTGGTCTTGTTGTCTGTACTGTAATTTCCAAGGGCAGCATTTCTCAAACTAATTTGGCCACAAGAAATTCTTGGACTTGAAATATATTGATGGAATCCATAAATGCTTGTTGGGAGGGGCTGAGAAAATGGAATACTCAGCCATAAAGAGAAGCTAAGGAAATGCTGGAACAAAATAAGTGAAATTTAAGCCATTTTCATGCCAAAAAATGTTGCCACATATAATAAATATATTTGATCCATGTGTAATTTGTTCTAGGAGATTTTAATGCTAGCAATATTTTCTCTTCCAGAGAAAATATCACAGTAACCCTGTGGATAAAATGTTGGCACTGAATTCAAACCCTGCCTCAGAGATGTATTAGCTGTATGACCCTGAATAAGTCACTTAACTTCTGTCTGCCTCAGTTTCCTCATCTGTAAAATGGGAATAATAGCAGCACTTACCTTCCAGGGTTGAGGTGAAAATCAAATGAAGCAACATGTAAAGCTTTTGGCAACTCTTCAGGTGTTATATGAACGCTAGATGTTATTATCTGTCCAAAAGGGAAACTATTACTAGCATATTTCTCACAGGCTCACGTTGCCCCACACCACCAGGTTTCAAAGGAACATTTGGGAAGTTTGTTAGATCCCCCCACAACAGCGACTTTCAGAGGTAGGTACTGTTATCATCCTTGTTTTACAGTTGAGAAAACTGAGGCAAACAATGGTTAAATGACTTGCCCAGGGTCACACAGTTAGTAACTGTCTGAGGCTAGATTTGAACTCAGGAAAATGAGTCTTTCTAATTCCGGGCTCTATCCACTGCAGCGCCACCTAGCTTCTCCCCTTCTCATAAAGAGAGCTGTGCAAAAGTGAAAGGGGTTGCCTCTCCTTGGAGGTCTCTAAGCAGAGGCTGGATGTCCACTGTCAGGTAGATTGTAGGGGAGATTCTACTGTGCATGGAATGGCACCGCATTCTCGCTGACGTCCCTTTCAACTCAGAAATGTTGTGATTCTGACTTCTAAGTTGCTGTCCAGCTCGAGGTTCTGGTACATGTGCTTTTGTCCAGCAGTAGACTGGATAGCAGCAACCACTTCTTCAAGTTGCACACTGCCTGCCTCCTCCTTTTTTGTGAACATGCCCGGCCAAGGCCAAACTTGATATGACCCAATGCACCATTGGGGTTCCTTGCTGTTACTCCTGAATGATTCGTCTTACCTTCTAGGTCCGGGAACTGAATGATGTGGAGTTTCCTCACTCTTTCTTGGTGTCTGGGAAACAGAGGACTCTGGAACTACAAGCCCAGTAAGGCATCTTGAATGTACCCTACAAGGCACAGAGGTGGGGAGCAGACAGGATGCCTGTGGGGTCAGGTGAGGGTGGTGATGGGGAAACGGAGTCTGACTTTCCTTAATGGATATGTCCTATTTTGGGGCAGGTCTCAGGAAGAAATGAACTCCTGGATCCAGGTAACCTCACCCTCACCCAGGGTAGGAGCTAGGGAGTGGGGAGGAGAAGGTGGTCACAGCTTTAACAGAGAGAATCCCATTCCAGCTTTTCTATCCTGCCATCCCCAGCTCACAAACATAACCACTTCTCTCCTCCCCACCCCAGGAACTTTGTTCTCCTCCCCGCCCCTCCCCCCTCC